>CAWVNO010000001.1:600000-1187195 GCA_963930645.1 Salticus scenicus
AATCCTTTAATTTAAGTGTTATAATTGCCATTTGGTACTTTCATATTAATCGCATGCTGGCAATTTATATTTTAGTATTATCTTGGCTCATGAAATACGGTCGCCTGGTTACCATAGCCAACCAGTATATTTTAACTGGCAACATGGTTTTCAACTTTGAAACTTAATTTAAGAAAAAAAAAATTGGTTCTAGATTCGGGCTCTGATTTCACTCACGATATAAGCAAACTCTCAGCGTTTTCATTCTCACTTCTCTTACTACATTTTGAGACACCATGTTAAATCAATACACTATTAGGGAAGTTACACCACTTTTCTCCATATATATTTCACAACTTGATGTTAAACTGCTGCGCCATTTTAGGGAATTGGTCTAGACAGCTCCTCGTTTGCATGTGCTTTGCAACCAGGAGCTGAATCGTTGTGCTGGTGTAATGATATATTGATAGTGATAGTGTATTAATTTAGTGAAATTATTAAAACTGTTATTTGTATAACTTAAATAGTTATATTACTGTTATTAATAAACTCATTATTTAAATGTATTTCAAGTTAAAACGTCTAATAAAATTTACGACATTTCACTTTAAAAAAATTTTTTGGAAAAATGCTTACAAATAGAAATACTATATATGACATCACTTTCTACAATGTACTGTCAGTGTGACGTCAAACTGACTCCAAAAAAACAAGCTATCTTTATTTTCTATATCGTTTAATAGTAAGACTACATGTTATGATAATAACCTTAAATTTGTATGATATCTTTAACTCTATTTTGTTTGAATTTCTATTTTTAAATAAAAGCATCACTAAAAAAATAATCATCTGTAACAAGAAAATTATCTTAAACCGAACAGAACAAGGGCTCGTAACCCCGATGCCTGCAGTAGCTTATACGTGGGCTGCTAATAACATGAAAAATTCTCAAAAATTAACCTTGAACTGAATGAGCCTCTGACTCGTGTTTCCGCTGCCTGTGGCTGTGGCACTGTATAGCAGGCATGCTACACACACGCTGCAAAATCCACTTTTCTCCACCAGGGGGCACAGTATGTTGTGTACAAACCACCAATTGCCTTGAATTTCCAAGACCTTTCAAATAAGGTGTCACAGGGTGTTATCAACTGCAAAATCTGTTCTGTATGAACATCACCAACGATCAGAAAATATCAAGACCTTTAAAATAAGTTGTAACACGATAGTCTACTACGAAATCACTTAGTTCCACTGTTCACCACCAGGGGGCACACTATATTGTATATAAACATCCCCAATCAACATGAAATTTCAAGACCTTTATCACCAATCTCCTTCAATTTCCAAGACCTTTCAAATAAGGTGTCACAGGGTGGTGTCAAGTACAAAATCCTTTAGTTGCACTTTCCACCGATAGAGGGCACAGTGTGTTCTCTATGAACATCACCAACAGTCAGGAAATACCAAGACCTTTAAAATAAGGTGTAAAATGATAGGGCCTACTACAAAATCACCTAGTTCCACTTTTCACCACCAGGAGGCACACTATATTGTATTCAAACATATCCAATCAACATGAAATTTCAAGAGCTTTAAAATGAAGTGCTACAAGTGTGGGTCTAGACCGGATTTTCCTCTCAAACTAATCCCCCCCCCTCCGTGAAATTGATATTTTTGTATTAGAGTCTAGTCCCCCCTATGCACAATTTCTTCACCGTGAAGTAATTTGGAACTGAGTTAACTCATAAACATGCTTTTAACCTCTGCCCCTCCCCCTCCAGGGGGTGACCATTCGACTTTTTATATTTTTCTCTTTTGATGACACAGCTACAGACCAAGACCTTTTTTTAGACTCCTCAACCAAATTTTTACACCTAGCCGTTCTCTCAATTTAGTGGATACAGATAAAACACGTTACAAATTAATATATAGATAATTGAAATTTCATTTAGAAAGATTGGAGTGTAAGGCTGATTTTTTATACAAACTATGTGAAAAATACCAGAGCCGGGAATCAAGCCCGGGTTATCTGCTTCCAGTGAGCTACCCAGGCTGATAACCAGCTCGGCATTTCTCACATAATATCCATTGGCAAAGTCACCGAGTCTGCAAACACAGATATAACAAGTGAGAATATTTTTCGTTGCACAACTCTATTAGACCACAAATTTTCCAATTACTAGCTGGAACCCATGTAATGTTTCAAACATTGTTGCATCATTATTTAAATGTATTTCAAGTTAAAACATCTAATATAAGTTACGACATTTCACTTACAAAAAGAAATGCTAAAAAATTCTTATAAATAGAAATGAACCTTAAATATGTATGATTTCATATCTTTAACTCGATTTACTTCGAATTTCTGTTTTTAAATGAAAGCATCGCGAAAAAATAATCAGCTGTAACAAAAAAATTACCTCGAAGAGAACAATACTCTGCCTTGTGACCCAGGTGCCTGCGGCAGTGCACACACGGGCCACTACTAACATAAAAAATTCCCAAAAATTAACTTGGAACTGAACGAACCCACCTGGCGTTGACCAGGCCCATGATAATAACCTTAAATTTCTATGATTTCATATCTTTAACTTGATTTTGTTTGAATTTCTATCTTTAAATGAAAGCATCGCGAAAAAAATAATCATGTGTAACAAAAAAAATTACCTCAAACCGAACGGAACTTGGGACCATGGTGCTTGCGGCAGCGTATATGCAGGCCGCTAATAACATGAAAAAATTATCAAAAATTAACCTTGAACTGAACAAACCTTTGACTTGTGTTTCCGCTACCAGTGGCTGCAGAATGCTACACAAAATTCACTTTCTTCCACCAGGTGGCGTAGTATGTTGTATACGAACATCACCAGTTGCCTTAAATTTGCAAGACCTTTCGAATAAGGTGTCACATGGTGGTGTCAACTGCAAAATCCTTTAGTTGAGCTTTCCACCGCCAGAGGGCACAGTGTGTTCTGTACGAACATCACCAATGATCAGGAAATACTAAGACCTTTAAAATAAGGTGTAATATGATGGGGTCTACTACAAAATCACCCAGTTCCATTTTTCACCACCAGGGGGCACACTATATTGTATACAAACATCCCCAATCTACCCGAAATTTCAAGTCATTTAAAATGTGGTGCTACATGTGTGTCTAAAAGGGATTTCCTTCTTAAACTAATTCCCCCCCCCCCCCCAAAAAAAAAAAAAAAAAAAAAATCTACTTTTCCTCTTTAAAATCGAAAATTCCAAAATCACAGAAATTGATTTTATAGTATTCGAGTCTAGTCCCCCCATGTTCAACTTCTTCACCGTGAAGTAATTTGGAGCTAAGCTAAGCTCGCAAACATGTTTTTATCTCCTGCCCCGACACCTCAGCCAAATTTTTACACCAAGCTGTTCTCTCGATTTAGTGGATACAGACAAAACACGTGTCAAATTAATATATAGATATTCAATAATACATCAACCATGAAATTTCATTTACAAATATTGTAGTGGAAGACTGATTTATTTTATTTTTTTTATACCAACTACGTGAAAAATCAACCTCACACTCCAATCTTTCTAAATGAAGTTTCTAATTTTACAGCAAATTCAGAAAACTTTCTACGAATTATTTTCACACATTTATCTTGATTTATAGAAAACTGGCCCTTCAGAGAGGTGGCCTTTCAAAAAAGGTTTGTCCTATGGCACAATTTGCCAGTGTTCTAAAAATTACTACCACATCAATATCTGACTTGCACTCGACTATGTAATCTGACAAATAAAACACAGAGTTAAGTTATAATGAAACTGTTCATTATTATCCAGCAAACATTAAATAAAACCTAAGAGAAAGTACTAAATACAGTGTCTATATTTATCGAACAGGTCAAAAGGTTTCATCTTTCTAACGAGTTAATATTTTAGATGTTTACCAGAAAACTTGCTTTTAAACAACTTCAAAATTACTTTTTGACACTTTGTTTATATTGAAAAAATTAGACTAACCCCTCTATTTTCCATTTTGTGTAGGACTTTTACAAAATACATAAATAAAAGAGAAAATATTTTATAAATAAAACATTTTTTTCTCTACTTATACATCACACAAAAGACACTTTTTACTGAAAAATGAAATGTAATCAATCACTTCATTCGTATTTAAAAATTGGTAAATATATCATAATTTTTTTTTTCAAATGTTTGTAAATATAAACATTGTATTGCACACGGCACACCGGACACACCTACATATCAGCCAATCAGTGAAGCCAATCGTTAAAATAATCGAATTGCCAGTTACCGGAAATCACAAATTTGCGATCGAAGGGTTGCCATTTGTGATAGTCACAAATGTTACAATAGTATCATAATTTGTGAGCCGATCGCAAATTCCAGGACTTGTGATCTACGATTACGATAGCTGCGACTGTTACAATAGTATGCCTCCCTTAATGCTACTCTATGATAAATATTAATTTTATGCATAAGAATAACAAATATCAATTTCGTTATGATTTGAGCCAAATAAATGTATTAAAATATGGTTTATAGAAATACCTCTCATAAAATGCAATGCATCAAAATTTATCGGATGACCATGTACGCAAACCAATGATGGTATTTACACTATTTTCAATAGAGAAGATCCCGAAGACCCCATAGGGAACTTTAATAACATATATCAATTTGAAGGAATTCCATGAATATTTAGGAGTTTAGAGAGCGGACAAGAAGACAGACAAATCATAAACACTTTTCAACTTTGTTGTAAAATGTTAAAAAAGATCTATTGTAAACAATATTACTGTAGGAAAATAGTACTAGTAAGTACAGTACTTTTATAAAATATATATTATTTCTATCCTAATATTTATTTATCTAAAATAACTTTTTATTCACTTTATTTTAATTTAGAAAAATAAAGCCAAATAAAATAAATTTTATAAACCTGTGATGGAACACGAGCGCAGAACTCATACCACTATTAATGTGACATAATTTTCTACTTCTTAAATCAACGATATTATAAGTAGAGAAATGTCTTAAACAAATGCCGGTATGAATTCTGGGCCCGTATTCATCCCTTACCTAGTTGTGAGCCATGCACCCTCCCTCCTCCACCATACTTGCCGCCACTTTTGTAAGTTTGTTCAAATTCTCTGTTATTATGAATTTTCGTTTATTAGTACGACAGGACTAATTCTTTCAATCTGGTTTTTTGCGTCGTTACCAATTTATAGTGTTCCACTTCGAAAATACTTGACAATATCCAATTTTACCATTTAATTTCTTACTCATCTTAAAATATTTTGTGAAGTCTGTAAACACTTTCATATATATGCAGATATATTCTCACTTCCTATCGGTGAGGATCGAACTCACAACCTTCAGATTCGTAGTTCGGTACTCTGACCACAGAACCAACGGGTCTTGGCTGAACATTTACTGATTATTTAGACTAGCGTTTTCATTATTATTATTATTTTTAAAATTATTATTATTTAAGGATGTTAAAATACAAATATAAGTAGTCCTGTCATACTAAATTAAATTCTGTCATAAACAGAAAATTTTAATTGTAATTTAATTTTTTTTTTTAAATGTTTATTAGAACCTACTTAAAAGAGTTAGGAATGGAGTTTGTTTCTAAGGGGAGGGGGGGGGGAGGTATTTTTACATAAAAATTAGCAAAAAAAAAAAAAAAAAAAAGAATTTAGCATTTTACATCTTTTTATTTAACAACTCAGATTAATACAAATTAAATTCATAACACTTATTTTCAGGGGGGGGAGGGACGGGAATAAAATAAATAAATAATGTATATATAATTAATACTGTGACTATTTTAATCGAAATAAATCTCAATCATAATTTAATTTTTTTGTTGGTATCTTCATCTATCTTTTGTCTGCTGAGTATTACAATGGTACTAAATAATTCATATTATATATATACATAATTTTTATGATTAAAATGAAAATAAAAAACGAAAAATAGACAGTCAAATAAATCACCATAAAAACATATATATATGTATATAGATTATGTTTTTGCTACTGTGGAGTGGTGTGTTTTTTGTCTGATATTTTGTTACTTCCACATTTCATAAGAGTGTTTTTCCGCAACATCTAACAATTCCATGTATGTGCACTTTTATTTCCAGTAATGGAAATATGAATATCCAAATATGTTGAATTGTATCACGCTGGAATAATAATAGTAGTTTAGGAATATATTTGCATTATAAAATTAATATATGCTTTCATTTCTATTTTAATTTTAAAAAACATTAATACTGAATTAATTTTGATTAACTCTAAAAGGAAATTTTTCTACAAATCGGAAGGGGTGCGGGGAGGGATTTAAAACTAGCTCTAACTCTTAAATACTTAAGTACTTTAATCTTTAATCATAGATATGGAATATGCCCCTTCTTTGTTGTTTAAGTATTCATTTCTTTTGTTGCTGTTGTTCTTTTGTTTTCTTTTATGAGTGATCTATAAACATAACGTTATTTGCTAGTAGTGTTTTTTATTAAAAGGTCTCCACTCACCTTAACACTTACGCGACCACTGACCTAGATTCACGTCATTTGAAAATCTGTAACTTAGCCAGTGGGCGTTTCTTTTGCAATTTGTATGGTATATATTTCTTTAAAATATACACAATATTTATATTTGTAAGGGATATAAATACCAAAGTATTTATATCCAATATACTATGGATATAAATACTTTGATTAGAAAGAGAATAATTACAATGTATATCCATTTCTAATAGGAATCTGAATATAGAAAATTTTATTCTGAAATATTATTGTAACTTGGGAGAATAACGTCCACTGGCAGACTTTACGGTCAAAAATACAAAAACATGAGGTTGCGAAAGTGTTAATCAAAAACAAATAAATTTGTATTACAGTAGAACTTGGCTAATTCGAAGTTGAAAGGACCAGAAAAAAAATTCGAAATATCCAAATATTCGAATTACATATACTACTTTGTCAAAAAAAGTGATAAATTAAAAAAATAAAACTCTACGATCCGAGATTTAACACATAAACTTTATATCTAAGAATACCGCTACATTACCCCTTTCACCTCCCCCCCCCCCCATTAAATCAGTATTTTTTACGAGCTTAATTATTCAACGCTTTTTAAAAAATGGTCAAATATTTTTTATTTCTTTTTTGAGTAGAATCTTTGTGTCATAGCATATGACCTGATACAAAAAATAGAATCTTCTACATTACACATGACTTTCAATTCACAAAAACCTCGACGTTCATACATATGCACCATATCTTCTGGTGCACTAGCTAGGGGCTTCTATGCTTCTCTCCTTTTTTTTTTTTTGGTAACTTTTTTAATTTGGCTATTCTATGATTGGTATAATTTTGAGTTTAAAGTACCCTAAAATGTTTCCCTATACATTATGCTTCATAAGATATAAAGTGAAATCGCCCAATGTAAATTTTTACTATAAAAAAATTTGTCTTTCTTTCTTTCTTTTTTTTTTTTTTCTTTACATTATATGATGCACATACATATTTTGAACGATATACAGGGCTACACAAATAAAATCTCTTCATTGCTTTCTCTTTATGATTAAAGCTATAAAGATAATTTTTTATGATTCTTTCCTGCATAGTTAACAGCAAAATATTTATTTATTTATTTATTTATCATTGTATTTATCAAATGATTTACAGCCGTACACGAATATAATTTAATTTATAGTATTTCTTTAGAAGTAAAGCTAGCTATGAACATAATTTTAAAATGTTTTCTTTCTACATTGTAAAAACAAAGTGTATTTTAAGGAATCATCAAAGAGGTAAAACTCAATAATTGCTAATTGTTGTAATATGTTCTTACAGTTGGAAAGTACTTATAACTTACGCAAACGCGATTTTTTTTTTTTTTTTTTTTTTTTTTTTTTTTACCAGCTGAAGGAAATGACCTCAATAGTTCCATTACTTACTATAATGATATTACTCGCTATTTTGAGAGCCACAATCGCTTTTTTTATATTCATTGTAAGCTGTTTTGAAAAAAAAAAAAAAATCTTTCGGCGTAAATATCCAACAAAATGCATTAAATGAAATTTTGTGCAATTCAGCTTGAGAAAACTGTAGAAATACGAATTATATCATATAGCATAGAATCGTGAAATAGATCCTCATACACATATAAAATTAATAAAATTTTTATTACTGACACCAGAAATATTTCAGCTTTTTCTTTTACATTATAAATTGTATAGCTCATTCCATTGCCTATTCAGAATCTTGATTTTATGTATACTCTGCATCGGGTGCATCGGTGCAGAACAGAAATGTTAACTAAGAACAGAACAGAACCGTTGGATATTTAGCAATTCTCGGTAACATGGAATACTACAAGTCCCTTGAATAGCAATTAGGTAAGTTGAAGTGCGAAAGAACGACTACTCCTATGTTTTCGTTACTTATAAACTTACATCTCATGCAGGGATCAGACTGACATAGGCGAAACTCTGTGAAAATGGCAAGACGTTGTACTAGAAATTTAAGTGCAAGTGCGTTATCTCTATGATTATTAAAATATTACAATAAAGAGTGACAAACGCACACCAGAAACAGAAAAGCTGCGAGCTCAGCTTGAAAACTGAAAAATATCATACTACTACATCTGTTTCAAGTACATTAAACAGATTACATACCTAATAATTTTCTTCTGTTATGAGATATAATATCAAATAATGAGTTTTTAATGAGAGGAATAATATGCTAATGATGCGAAAATTATTGAGATGACATGAGATAAAATATGCAAGGGTATTTGTGTCCCCGAAAATTGCTACCAGAATTTTTTAATAGTGAGAGTATAGGTATTTTCCTAGTTAGTTAGGATGGAATGGTTGGGAGGCACCTGTGACTGGTTTCCTAGTAAAGTTTAGAATTAAATATAACCAAAAATATAATTCATAATTACTGGTGGGAAATAAAATAAAAATCCCGGGACGCAAACACCCCTAAATATGAGATTGTGTTAATAATTAAAATAATTATAAGATAAAAAATTTTTTATAAACTATGTTTCTAAATTTTCGGTTGAATCATATAAACGCTACTGAAGGCAGCCGGAACCCCAGCAATTGGATAAAAGTATTTAAAAAAATCCTTGCTATCGTCTTTTGAGCTATTATAAGAGTTTCAAATGGCTATCTAGCAGGGAAGTTAGTTAAAAGTTGATTGCAAGCTTCGTACTGGAAACGCTGCCGAAGGCAGCAGGGCCCCGAAGCAATTGGATAAAAATATTTTTAAAAAGCATTTTCACCGTATTCTGAACTATTTCGAAAGTTTTAAATGTCTACCTACTCGGGAAGTTAGTTAATTAAATTTCTGTTGAAGCATATGAACGCTGCCGAAGGCAGTAGGGACCTGAAACAGTTGACTAAAAATATTTAAAAAAAATGTATTGCCACCGTGTTCTCAGCTATCCTGAAAGTTTCAAATATCTAGCTAGTCGGGAAGTTAGTGAAAAATCGATTGCAAGCTTTGTACTGGTAACACTGCCGAAGGCAGCAGGAACTCGAAACAGTTGGCTAAAGGTATTTAAAAAATGCATTTTCACCGTGCTCTGAACTATTCTGAAAGTTTCAAATGTCTAGCTAGTCGGAAAGTTAGTTAAATAAATTTTCTGTCCAATAATATAAGCGCTGCCGAAGGCAGTGGGACCTGAAATAATTGACTAAAATTAGAAAAATGTATTGTCACCGTGTTATGAGCTGTCCTAAAAGTTTTTGGATAGCTTCTTCTTTGACCCTTCCATTATAGACAAAGCTATCCAAAAATTACAACTCCCTCGTATTTCGTCTACTAAATCAGTCACATCTAATATCAGTATTGTTTTACCCTATTTTTCTAAAACCAGTCAAACCATAGCTAAAATTCTCAAACAATGTGATTTTAAAATAATATTTTCGCCTTCCAATAAACTCACCTTTTCTCAGTTAAAAGATCCTATTGATATGCATAATTCTTGGGGCATTTATAGTATTTCCTGTCAGTGTGGTTTATCATATATTGGCCAAACTAAACGCAGTCTTAAATTTCGTCTAAAAGAACATATGAATTACGTCCGCAAACAACAAACCAATAAATCGGCTATTTCTAAACATTGCTGGGAGGAAAATCATAATTTTAAATTTAATTCAGCTAAAATAATTTGCAGACCTAAATCCATTCATGAACTCGATTTCTTTGAAGCTTTTCATATTTATAAAAATTTTAAAAACCTTGTAAATTGTGATTTCGCTGTTCCCTATTTGTCTGATTGTTGGAAATTTTACATTCAGTCCACATTTCCTTAATTTTTCTACTGTTTACACAGCTACACATTCCTTAATTCCTATTGGCCACCTCTTCCGTAATCCTATTGGTTGAACTAAATCCGGTCCCTCTCCTATATATAAGAGCACTTCTCCAGATTCAGAATTCTTTTTGCATTGAAGACGGTACGCTTTAGGCTACCGAAACAGCTGTATGCACCTCAATAATTTTTCTTTGGCGTTTCTGACGTAGTAGTTTATTCCTGTTTCCTATTCTCCTATGTTAAGAAAATCGTAAATTTCTAATAACTTACGAAGTTTTTAAAAGCGAATGTTGCAAATGAATAGGGTTCTTGCCAGTGTCGAAAGTAATATTTTAAAACTGATCTGACCTCTCTGCGACAATTTGTTCTTGAGATATCGTGTACACAGACTAACAAACTAACACACTAACAGACACCCTACAGACAGACACCATACAAATTTTGTCATTTTCGGATTCCTCACACCTGAAAACGTGTAAAAAAGTCAAAAAACCGAGGTCGAAAATTTTCACGATTACCTAAGTTCCCCTATGATGGGGAACTAAAAATCTTCGGTTAACCGTCTTCTAGAGGTAGGTAGAGTTCCTAGGCCTGTGCGGTTACTTTTCAGACGCAATTAAGTCAACTACGGTTATTGGTGAATACCATTTGAGCATTCAACTTGGATTTTCGCGGTCAACCGCGGGTTCAGGTAAATCCGCGTTCCCAACTTTTATAATTTATTCACGAGCATTTTTAGCCTCGCCTCCTTTTCATACCGGAAATTTTGAAAAAAAAAAAAAAAAAAATGATATTCTTCTTATTTAATCGTTGTCATATATTAATGAGAAATAATCTACAAAATTTCTGGTGCGAAAAGAAGGCAGGGCTAAAAATGCTCGTGAATAAATTATAAAAGTTGGAAACGCTGAGGTAAATGGTGAATACTGCCACTAGCATAGGTGCCAAGTCTCCCGTTTTTCAAGGGAGACTTCAAACCGGAAAATTTTTAAAGCTGTTTCCTGTATTATTAATCGTCGAAAATATATATAACATTTTTCATTTAAAAATATTGGTGTCAATTTTGATTTAAAAGTTGAAAAGGTTGGCAGCTCTGCACTAGTATTCGTTACTACAATGCACAGAGGACAACAATGAGCATTGTCTTCCGAATATAGACTGTTTTTACGATAAAGTAAATACAAAAAAAAAAAAAAAAAAAAAAAAAGAAAGAAAGAAAGAAAAAACTTAATGGTGTGTATTTATATTATAAAAACTATGATTATTATTTTAATTTTACAGAACAACATATTTCAAAACCATTTCGATCATATTACTTACAAACTTTGAATAAACACCATAAAATGCAATAAACTCGCAACAATTGTTTCGGGTCGAAAAAACACACGACCCTTCATCAGGCTATGATTTCTTTAGATGTCAAATCACTTTTTACAAATGTTCCGGTTCAAGGTGCTCTGGTTTGTTTAGAGAGAAGACTACGTGAATTCCATTATTCTTCTATTGAAATTGAGGAGCTTGTAAATTTAGTTCATTTGTGTATCAGGCAAACTGCCTTCATTTTCAATGGTACTTATTATTCCCAAAATGATGGTATGGCCATGGGTAGTCCTCTCTCTCCTTTACTTTGCAACATTTATATGCACTATTTTGAAGAAAAACTCTTCGGTGTATATAAATTTCCTCACTGGTTTAGGTATGTGGATGACATTTTCGTTCTTGTCTCCCCTGATGTCGATTTGTCCAATTTACTATCTTTGGTCAATGCGATTGACCCATGCATTCAATTCACTTTTGAGGTTGAACAGGATTGCTCTTTGCCTTTCCTTGACGTTCTTGTGAATAAAGAAAAGGATTGTTTCTCAACTACTGTTTTTAGAAAACCATTCTCTGTCTCTTTGCCACCGCATGCTCTCTTTAACCACGCCCCTCAACAGAAAATGTCTGCTTTTTACACTTATGTTTATCGTGCCTTACACATTTGTTCTGATCCATCTAATCTTTCGAAAGAAATTAATTATTTAAAATCTCTTGCTCTCTCTCGTGGTTATAACCCAACTATTATCAATAAAGCTTTATATAAATTTAAGAATCCTAAACGTTCTGCTCCCAAATTAAACGATCACAGTCCCATCCCAGTTGTTTAACCTTTTTATTCTTCACTCTCTTTTAAAATCTCTAAAATTCTTTCACCGTTCGGTTTCAAAGTCATTTACAAACCCGTCAATAAAATTAAATTATCTCCTCTTAAAGATCCCATTCCCACCGAAAACCGTTCTGGAATTTATTTAATTCTGTGTTCGTCCTGCAACTTAGGTTATATTGGTCAAACTAGGAGGCGTTTGAAATACAGAATTAATGAGCACCGTCGGAATGTTCGTAATGAAGAGATTACCAAATCTTCTATTGCTTCCCACTGCTGGTCTCAAGGTCATCGTTTTGATTTTTCCAAAACTAACATAATTTCATCTCCTGTCTGTTCCTCCCATTTGGATATTCATGAAGCATTTTACATATTTAAAAATTCGAAAAATCCTGTTAATGATATTTCTTCCACTCCATTCTTCTCTGATGCTTGGAAATTACTCGCGTAACTTAGATTTTCGTTTAATTTTTGATATCCTTAGATTGTTATATGATTAATCTCACTCATTTATTTATTTTCTTGATTTTTTGTACAATTCTATCACACCAGTTGTTATATTTACTTTCTACTTTATAAAGTTTTAATTTTCATTTTAAACGATTTTGTGCGTTGCCGCTTTGGCTGCAGCACGAGCACTCATGCTTACTTTACTCGCCTGATGAAGGATCGTGTGTTTTTTCGACCCGAAACAATTGTTGCGAGTTTATTGCATTTTATGGTGTTTATTCAAAGTTTGTATGTAATATTTTTTACAACGCCAGTTTTGTGGTGCTTTTTTATTACATTTCGATCATAAACTGTTTATTTTCAAACATATATATATATATATATATATTCGAGGTTTTTACAGATAATGTTATAATTACTTTAATCATGTGTAACAATTACTTTAAACTAAATGCTAAAAATACTAATCATGCAAAGTTTGTATTGAAGTTTCGAACTAAAATACTGTTTTGGACAGTTAAAAAAAATTACAAATATATATTTTCATAAATTTGTTACCTAAAAATATAAATGACAAAATGAATTAAAAATGAAAATATATGTTCAAAAAGAACAACGAACCCAAATACTGGTGTACTAAAACCCTAAACTGCAAAATAGCGCATTTTTGTAAATTATTGGTATACTAAATGAAAATCGGTAAAAACAGATTTATAAAGATGAGAAGACTATTTCTTTCAGAAAACAAAAAACATCATCACCATTTTGCAACAGACAACC
Source organism: Salticus scenicus (assembly GCA_963930645.1). Taxonomy (NCBI): domain Eukaryota; kingdom Metazoa; phylum Arthropoda; class Arachnida; order Araneae; family Salticidae; genus Salticus; species Salticus scenicus. Next base: position 613,705 of record CAWVNO010000001.1, read on the forward strand.
TTCAATGATATAGTATAGTTCCAACATTTTAATTTATTCCGGAGCCTTTTTAGTCCCGCCTCTATTTCGCACCATTTTATTTTTAGAGTATTTTACTCCAATATAAGAATAATACGATAAAATAAGTAAATTTTACAATTTAAATATTCTGGTGTGTCACTCACACGACTTTCTCTTACCCTGGCATTTAATCCTGTAAATGCAAATTGGAGATTAATGGGTAAGATAATGAGTACTGTTATGTAGACCCATGTTAAAAAAAAAATTAACTTAGGCTTCGGAACAGCTTTACTTGACAAATAATTCTGTGTGTGGTTGTCTACTGCCACCCTCAACCCCCCGTTTCATTATTGTAGCTATATTTATACAGAATTCAAATCTGTTACTAAATTAAAAAGTTCATTTAAAATTATTCTGACTACTTTCACATACAACACTGCATGAACCTTATCAATCTTGATTAAACTTTTCTAGGAACTAACATATTTTATACATATATAATTTCAAAATACAACATTTGGATCCCCTAAAATTATTTGTTTTTAATTTACTCTACGTAACACTCGGTAACACAGACAAAGATCAAAAGTTAAAAACTTGATTTCGGTATTCAGGAAGTCTCAAAAAGTGTAAATATACAAAACACCAAGCAATGAACATTTAGCTAAAAATAAATAAATAAATAAAATAAAATAAAATAAATAAATAAATAAATAAAAGATAAATAAATAAATAAATGAAATAAAATAATAATAATACATTTTAACCAAATGGCCATGAGGAATTAATTTCAATTCCTGAACAGCTTTCCTGGACATAATAAAATATTACAGTAAAACGCTTTCACTGCCAATAATAAAGAATGTTATGACTTAAATATTGGCAGCCCTATACAGCGGTGAAATGAAAGTGGTTATCGACATCGGAACCACTATTTTTATTTAGAAAAAATGAATGTTTTTTTTTTTTTACTCTAATATCCTTTGATTAAATAGGATACAGATTATTGTAAAAATTTCCGGTGGAAGAGTTCCGTCAAAAGACGGTGGCCCTGTATATATCCTGAAGATTATATACGTATACACATTATCTGACAAAATTTGTATTATTTATTTATTTTAGTGTTTATATGCAATAAACAACGAGGGAGGCTTAACATTCAGGGACGGGCTTTGCTGTCATGGCCCCTCTCTGGAGGTTAAAATTGCTCAAAACTGCTGTATAAAAGTTAAGTGGCCTTGTTCCACCTTCTTTTAACCCCTTGAACTGAAATGACGAGTCCAGGTCGTCATGAATTTCCCGACGCTAATTATGTTCTTATATGTATAATATATAACAATAAACATTCATATAAATGTGTGAAACAAAACCGTAAGTTTCTATATCAATCCCTCCTCTTAAAACTAAGAAAATTAAATTGTCTGCATGAGCAGTGCTGACTGAAAATAAATTACAGTTCAAGGGGTTAAAACTGTAAATTTCAAGCACACTAATTCACACAATTTTTCTTTTTATACAATTTTCTACATTTTAATGATAGCGACAATCTCTGAAAGTGCATATTTTTGCCCTTTAGCAAGGTAAAAAGGAATTTTCAACATTAAGTCGACCTATCTATGTACATTCATTTTCAAAAATTTATGTTTTTTTTTTTTTTTAATCATTTCTTGTTTCATTTTCATTTCAGGCCAAATAAGAGAATATCTACTGAAAAGAGGGAAGGACATGGCTAGAACTGAGGCTGAAATAAAAAATTGTATTCTATATACATATCTGATAGATTCAAGATATGTGCTCAGATGTAGCAAGAGCTAAAGCTTGTAATAATTCTGTTTAAAGTGTTCTGTTTTTCCCTTTTTTGTATGAATAAATAGAAAACTATTCCTAATAAATCTTTTTAGATTGATTAGATTTGTCCTTTTTTTGTATGAATACTCAAATAAGAAAAATTTAAAAGCAACTGCCGGTAGAATAATGCTATAATACCAAAAGTATAATGCTATAATACCAAAAATTAAAAGCAACAGACGGTAGAAAAGTCATGTCAGTATTAGTGATACAAAATATCCAGGTATTTATTTTTAAGGATATATACCAATGTTAGCAGATTGGGGATTTTTTTATTCTACTGTCATCAATAATTTTAAGAAGTGATGTTGATATATAAAAGTGATGATGATATACAAAATAGACGTTTAATCTTCGAAGTGATTAGAGAACCATTACAATTAAAATTTAGTGGTGGCTATTGAATTAAAAAAAATATCTTCAATCTGACATCACTGATATATACCCGGTCAATTACTCATTTTGGGTACTTAACCTGGGTATTTATTTTTCAGGGAATTCTATTTATGTAAAATATCTACATATGATATTGCTATGTATATATATTGAGTTGTAAGGTAAATTTATGAAAAATGAGAAATATTTGAAAGTTCTTTACAGTTTTCAAAATATTATAAAAGCTGAAAATGTATTAATAAGAAAAATCTAATGCTATGTATATGTTACACATTACATTTTTCGTACAATATTTGATTTAAATAATAATACGCTTTGACTATTGTAGTTGAAGATTTTTTTTTTTTCTAAAGTCATTTTAATAAATAATAATAATAACCTTTGTTTAAAATGATAGTAAGCTGAAAATGATAAAAATTAAGATGCAATAGCAGGGGTGATTGAAACTATTTTAAATATCTTAAAACTTATTGCAGTAGTGTTTACAATTAATTTCTGAAATAACATCAAAGAAAAGAACATTTTCGATTAAACTTAAAATGGTTATAATTATCTTTGACAGTAACCTAAAAAAAAAATATATATATTTAAAAAGTTAAAAACCAACTAAATATTATAAAATACTATTTATAGTGCCATTGTACAACACCTATTTTTTTAAATCCTTTGAAAAGTAAATCAAAGAATCCTCAAGGTTCTTCTCAAATAAAAACTCACGATTTTATTAGGTACATGACGTTGAGGCCATTTTCACTGATAAAAAAAAAAAAAAAAAAAGAGAGAGAGAGAGAGAGAAAGAGATTTATAGATATCATTTTCAAACACTAGAGAACAGAATAGTTTAATAAAGACATTGAATTTCCCAGAGAATTGTAAAAAAGTTGATGTTTTGAGCAAATTTTTTAACTAAACTACCTATTTTCTGACATAGCTTCGGACACATTTTAATTTGTAAACTCTTAATAAATGAGACATTATTTACATTCTAGAAAATTTAAGCCTTTTTTTAGAAAGGGGGGGGGGGATAATACAGAAGATCTTTATAACGCAATGTTTTCCGGGAAAAAACAAAATACTATAACTCTGTAGAGAACTAACAAAGTGTGATATATAGTAACCACCGCTTAATAAATTCACTGGTTAATAAAATCAGCTGCTTAATCTGAACAAATTGCCAGGACCGGAATCAAATCAATACAAACTACTTTTAAAGCCGCCGCTTAATAAAATCAGCATCGCTGGTTAATAAACTCAAAAATATCTACTCAGCAGTAAGAAATATCATTTATACATAGTAGAAAAAAGTTATTTGCATTGTGTTTTTTTTTTTTTTATAGAAAAAGAAATTAAAACACAACAAACCCTCCTTTATCGCTCATTGTCGAAGATTTGCAGTACAGTTACAAATGTATTCTTCAAAGCGCAATAATAAGTTACAAATTTGATTTGAAATGATTTTTTTGTCTTTAATTATTAAAAGGCAATTTCTAGTTCTTATTTTGAACTTACTATAATTCATAAGGTTTAAACGGAAATACAGTCAACTCTCAAAAATCCGCAACCCTAAAATCCGCAATTCTCTAAAATCCGCATATCATTTGCAATGTAAACAAACATTGTCACAATTGATTTGTTGATTAGTGGATTGTAAAAATTCAGCTGTATTAAGAGACAAATCAGTTTTTAACTGATGCTGATGAATCACCAATCACTCAACATATTGCAGAGGAGGAAATGATAAGTGTAATTATACATAATTATTAAAAAATAAATGATAATCATTTAGAGGAAAAGGAGAAAGACAGTTTTCATGAAAGATTTTCTCTCATGCAGATAAATACTCAAATTTTCTCATAGCACAAACTTATGTGATTGACCAAGAATTGCTGACTTTTTTGCAGGTTATAGGAAAATAAATATGTATGAATATTCTTACTTAAACTAGTATTGATCAGACTTTTCAAAAATCTAGATAAATTGTAACTATAATGTGATATATAAAAATTGTTCTTTAAATTAAAACTTCATGAAATATTTGTACTTTTATTAGACACACTTTATTTCAGCATTGTATATATAACATATAAATTGTATCTTAAAGATTTGCTACTCAAATGAGGTTCATAGATGTAAATAAAAGAAATTGCTCTAAAATCTGCAAAATTCAGAAATCCGCAAAACACTTCGTTTTAAGCTGTGCGGATTTTTGAGAGTGTACTGTATTTTAAAATTATAAGAACAGCTTGAACTTTCGGCAAACTAATAATGATTTTCCTCAAAGAAGAGCGCATGGGAATTTAGAATGCATTTAATTTACTTATATCGAAGAAACAATTATATCACTCAAAATTTAATTCATATTGTTTACTAATTCCATTATTCGTTACCTTTTGAAATTTTTTTCCAAATTCAGGGAAGTAATACATTTTCTTTAAGTGCAGGAACGTTCGCCGGATATAAAAATCAGCCGCTTAATAAAGTCACTTTGGCTCAGAGCGAATGTGATTTTAATAAGCAGCGGGAACTGTATTTGTTTTTCTTTATCTCTTCATTTCGGAGCTTTTTAATGAAAAAAAAAAATTGCTATTATTATTTAAAAAAAAAAAAAAAAAAAAAAAAAGAAGTAATACAATGAATGATTTAGTACAGTTATATTTGAACTATGGTTATAAAATGAATTTAATAATGAATGTTATGATCCGCTGAACTTCTGTTCCAAGGATTATACTCTACTCTAGTGTATTTTGATACATTTTCATACTTGCCAACATATTAATTAATGTTCCGTAGTATTGTTAGCCCCGCCTTCTTTTTCACACCAGTATCTTATTAGAGTATTTTTCTTCTTATTTAATCGTAATTGCATTTGTAGAATATTATTCTAAAACTTTTTGGTGTGAAAAAAAAAAAAGGGCGGGACTAATAACACTACTACGGCATATTAATTAGGATGTTGGCAAGTATGCATCTCAGACACATTTGGTCATATCTACAAGTAATGATCTATAACAAACAAAATTCTATATAACGCACAACCTAGTAATTTTAGGTTTGTGTTATAAACATTTTCTACTGTATTAATAATAATAAATACCTTTAGAGCTATCAGTGGCGGATCCAGAACTTACCTTTTGGGGGAGGCTAGGATTGTTCAAGGGGGAGATTCGAGATCAAAGAAAAGTTTACAACTGTAATAGTTGTGAATGTCAGTACTTTTGGGGGGGGGGGGCTTCAGCCCCCTAGCCCCCCCCCTTAAATCCGCCACTGAGAGCTATAATGACATCAATTTTACCCTGCAAGTTTAATTTTTCACAAAGTTTTATATTAATTTTAATATTTAGGCAGGAATTTCTATTCATTTAAAAAAAAATTAAAATCAACTAGTAAACTTTTTGGCAACAATTAAAAATTAAAATGATTATGTATTTTTGTCTGAAAAAAGAGCTTCTTCAACTTTTTCGATACTGTCCGTTTGGAAGCTAATTATTATTAATTTTCTTTCTTTTTTTTAATAAAGATTTTGATGAAATTCTGTCAAAAGCAGAATTTAGTTTAGTACGGAGGCATATTAGTTTTCTTTTTTTCAAATTATAACGTCGCTTATAAATTATTCAGTTATATTTTCAATGAATATTCAATTTCGATAAATGTCCAACCATCATAAAACTGGCGACAATGTTTTATCTGTAGACTGAGACTAACAGTCCTCCGTACTACATTAACTACTACTAATAATAAACATTTTTCAGAAAAATGTGTCAAAGTTGGCAATTTAGCCAATTTTTAGTCCTGCAAATGTTTGCGAAACAGGGTGATATTTTGTAACTCAAGAAGTATTGCATTTAGCGAAAAAATTAAAACTTAATTCCTTTTTAGGCACTTCAATGATAATGTCAGCAAAAATCATACATTTTCATCAAAAATTAGTTCTGTGAATCTGTTGAAAAATTTTACATTATTGACTAAAATAAATTATTCATTTAAAAACAACCTTAAATGGGCTTCTTACCATTTCCCATCAATTTCAAAATACCATGTTAACATACGGGGAAAAGTAAAATAACTAAATTCCTCATTTTAACATTTGTAAAGTTTATAGCTTTTAAAAATATGCTGTAATACAAAAAATTATTTTACTCGATTTTAAGTAAAGCTCGATTTTAAGTAAAGCTGTAAATTTTGTTTGAATAAACTTTATAGACTTTTAAAGCTACTTAAAATTATCTAATATAATAAAAACAAGGCAAATAAGATCTAGAATGCCAAACTCAAATAATAGGAAAGCAGATAGCTGTTTCGGTAGCATTTAGTGTACTGTCTTCAGTGCATAAAGAAATGAGAGAAGGAAAGGGATCAAATTCAGCACAGGATGATCAGCAAAGCTCAGGCTAAATTCGATCCCTTTCCTATATAGGAGTTGTCTGGTTTCCTATTATTTCTTTTTAGCGTTCTAGACAATGTTTGCCTTGCTTTTATAATCCCACGTCAAGTCTTCCATTAACATCCATAATAATATTTGAAAATACAATGCTTTTCTTAAACGATGAAAACTTTCTGAAAGTAAAAATGGAATTCAAATATGATTGAAGAAATGATCTATCTTTTCTTCAATCTTCTTCAATTATCTTTTAGGAAAGGTTTCTAAAAACCTTTCCTAGTTAACGTAGAAACAAAAGAGAAAACTTGAAAAGTGGGATGTTTACACTATACATTTATTGTAATATAATTTCGAAGCAGGATTTTTTTTCTTCTTCTCCAATATTTGCCCCCCCCCCTTTTTTTTTTTTTTTTTTTTTTTTTTTTTTAACTTTGCAGCATAAAATTTACAATAATATTAGCACATATACAGAGCCTGATTATGGTTTGTTGAGGCCCAAGGCCCAGCAAGATTTAGGGGCTCCCTCACACAAACAAAAGCAATTTTTCAGGGGAAAAAAAAAAAAAAAAAAAACTATGTATGTAATTTTCAGTTTACATCAAAATTTTCTATATAAATATTGTGTTTTTTAAAACACTATCTGCCTGTAAATATGGCAACTCGAAAATGCAAATTTAGGATAGTAATTTGGAATAAAAATGTCAACTTCTAATAATTAAGCGTTATACTTTCAATTTATTTTTTATTATTTATTTTATATGTTTTTATATATTCTGTAACCTAATCTTTTTTTCTAGCTAAGGTTTTTATTATACAGTGCATTAATTAAATGTTTTACTTGACTCTTGTTTAGACAAAAGGAAAAATAAGCTAATTTTTAAAAACTTTGGAAAAATTCTTAGGTACAAAATGTTATATAAGAAATCTCACCACCATGACATATATGTATGTTCACCTTACAAATGCACAATTCTTTCAGTCACAAAAAAGTGACAAAATTCAAAAAATGAAGTTTCCAAAGTGATAGAAATCAACCTTAAAAGTTATATTTTTTAATTCAAAATGCATCTTTAATTAAATCAATTTTTTAAAATTCAGAGTCAGACAATTTATCAGTTTTCATATCAGCCACAATCCATTTTATTTTTCGTTCTAAAAACTGTTGTAGTTGTATTGGGCGAGTGCGAAAATTCTACGTGTTTTTGGATATGCAAATTTGCAATAGAATTGACATTACACATGAAGGGCCTGACTTAGCCTAATTGGGGCCCGGCGCAAAAACTTATTTGGGGCCCCCCCTCTGATTCACTACTTCAGTAATGAAGAACAGAACTTTATGGAGGTATTTAAATTTTTCACCTCATTATAGATCCATTTTATTTCTGATTGTTAACTTTGTCATCTAGCTGCAAAAAATTCACATCCTTGCTAACATTAGGGTGGAATTCAGCTATATTTTTGCAATTATGATGGCTGAATTAAGCTGGATTTTACACTTTTCTGATATTTTGTTTTAAAAAAAGTCAGGGTTCCCACTCTTAAGAGGAAAAAAAATTCAAGGACTTTTCAAGTACTTTTCAAGGACTATTTGAAATTTTTCAAGGACTATGGGGGGGAATAGTCGAAGCATATACACAAAACTAAAGTAACTAATTTCATTAGTACAATTATTAATTTTTTTTAAATAATCATAATAATTTTCCTTGTTTACACAATATATTTTTGACTGATTGACCAAATTAACTTTTACAAGATTCAAAAAATGATTAGCTCAGGATTTGAAATTAGGATCATTATCAGGGTTGGCTAACATTAGAATGTTGCCAAATTCCCTGACTTACGGTGTTTATTCCCCACTAAAATACACAAAATTAACACACATTTCAGTTATTTACAATAACAAGTTTAAGACATACACTGAAACTAGTATATGCAAAAGTAAGGCAATGAAATGGGATACTAGAATTCTTATGACAAAATCATTATGTTAGATATTATATTAATAAATATATTTATTATGCTTCTATTAATCTGTTAAAAAAAAAAAAAAAAAAAAAAAAAACATCCCCCCCACAATAAAAAAAAAAGTGAATTACATATGAGAATGAAAAATTTCATACCTGTTGTAAGATAAAAAATATTTTGATTTCTTCATTATTAAATGAAATTCAACTGCTTCATATATCAATAGTCACAATATTAGATTCTAAAAATTAAAATAAAATCTTTACAAAGAGTACTCAGAAAGAATCTTACCAATTAAGATTGACAGAATACACTTTATTATTTAATTTAAAACAACTCTGATTACAATTTAATTAGTCATACAATTTACTTTTTCTTGCTGTTTAAGATTTCATTTATTTGAGAATCAATGTCTTTTATCTCTTGTGTTTTTTGTTTTACAGTCCTCCTAAAACTATTGGATTGTACAATAAATTGAATATTTCCAGTTTTTTCTGCCTTCTCAGATAATTTATCAGCAGATTCTTGTAAATCAAGAATACTTTTTTCTAGACGAGTTTTTTTACATTTCAAATCTTGCAACTCATCGGAATTTTTTCTTTTTCGCACTTCTTCTATGTCTTCTTTCTTTTTCTCTTCCAAATACGCGATATATTTTTGCCTTGCACTTGAGACTGATAAACGAAGTTCTTTAGTGATCAAAATATTCTCTAAACCACCAGAAACTTTTATTTGATCAATAACAAGCCTTTTTGAGATGAAAGATTTTTCATGAAGATTTTCTACTTCAATTTGCTTGTTGATAGAAAACCCTCGTTCCACACTTGCTTGACCATGAGATAAAATTAACAGTTTTTTAATTATTTGCCAAATATTTTCATATCTTTTAGCACTAAAATAGCTATAAAAAAAATTATCAAGTCTTGTTACAGAAGGATCAAATGCCTCGCAATCTGTAGAATTTTCAATTATATCGGATAAAAATTCCTGGAATTCTATAAGTGCGGCATCACAACATTTTTCATCTACTTTTTGGGCATCAACTAATATTGATAAGATGTTTTTCATTTTAGTAAAACATCCATGACTGTCAGAAATCATTTTCTTTGGATCTAAACAAGAGATGTTTCTTACCAGAGCATACTGAATTGGTGTTTTGGTCACAATATTTTCCACTAATTTGTAGATTAATCTTTGGCAATCCCGTTTTAAATCCATGACTTGTTTTTCTGTAACTGCGCTTCTTTTTTTTATTTCTTTTAACTCTTTATTTCCTATAAAACCTAAACTTGTTACACTAGCATCGGAATAAGAACTTTTATCTGAAAAATCAAAAACAGAAAGCTTATGACAAGTTTTTAAATTGCTCAGTTCTTCCTTCTTCATAACATTAAATGTTATTAAACAATCTAGGACAAGTTTTTTTAAGTCATTTGCCAGAAATGGCAATAATGGAGAGTCACTTTGATATTTAATCAAAAATGGCTGTAAAATTTTAATAATTGATAGAAAGACATTTAATTTTACCGGCATTAAAATATCATGGCATGCTCGAGAAATTACATCATATGATTTGCATGTGGGCCTGGGTAATTTTTCTCGTTCGATAAGATAAACGAATTCCTTTAAATCCTCCCATATCTCTAATGCCCTTTCAGTGGCAGGACCATTTTCCAGCCATCTATGACGACAAAAATGTTTTGGAATTTTTCCTGTTTTTGATGATTTTAAATAATCTTCCCGCCTTGCTGGAGAATCCTTGAATAATGAATAAAGACTTATCAGAAAAGTGTCAATATCCCAGTTAGTGATATTTGCTGCATTTTTAATTGCATTGTGGACTGTGTGAATACTGCAGCTTCCAATATTCAGCAATTTGGTATTATTTTCTTTTTCTATATCTCTCTGCAGCATGTTAAATAGCTTCCAGTTGACAGCTGGTCCATCCATGGACAAATTAAATAATTTTGCTAAATTTATTCTTTCAACTGCTTTTTTAATAGCGCATAACATTATGTCAGCTGTAGAATGGCCAAGAAATAAGGAGTCAAAATAACGTGTCCTTACCTGATTTTCATGTTCATCCCAGTATCTAACATGTAAATCTAATTGCTTATTTTGTGTAGTATGATTCAAACTTTCATCAAATAACAAACAATACTCTTGGGTTTCATCTAAGCACTTAAATATAGCCGATTTAAAGTAAGGTGCAAGCCCAAAACACACTATATAGGCACATTTAGTAGCACAACAGGAAAATTGTTTTGCTATATCGCTGTCAGAAAAAAGAGTTTTAAAAAAAGAAGATATTCCTTCACAAGAGTTAAAAGAATAATTGCTATCAACACATTTTAACACCCATCTAATTTCTGCATCTAAAACATCATTCCTTGACACATAAGAAGCCAGTGTTGATGATTCTGTAGTAGGTACAGTTGTTCTACATGAATTTTCAGTTGTTGCACCTGCAAAGAAACTCTTCATATGCATTGGACTCTTATTTTTTGCATCCAAGAGGGTCTGATGTTTTTTTCCTAGGAAAAAAAAAAAAAAAACCTCATATCTTTGTTACAAATAAAAATACTAAGCACAACAAGAGATTCTTTAACATATTTTTAGTGTTAACTTTTTCTCCCTTAACACTAGCCAAAACCCATTATTCCAGGAGTGCAGAAAGTGTTCCGACCTTTGTAATTTCCCCCCCAAAACACATCTCCCTACAATGCAAAAATCTAACAGCTTTACTATAAGGCACCCATTGCTATTGCCAATGTACAGCTCACTGGATGAGTCGATACTGCGAATTGCATCATGAATCGATACTCTGAATCATTACAAAACATTATAAAGACATTTTAATAAAGTAAATTATTGTTTCACTCTGATGCTTGTTTTGAAACTCACTGAAATAAATTTAGCATATTTTATTTAGGATTAATAAAATAAAATAAACATTTAAAACAGTAATTAATAGAAATTTGAGGTACTTCACTACAAAAAAAAATAAAAAATAAATAAATATATTTATATATCGGACAGCTTTCAAGCTTTAGCACATAATATTCAGTGTTATGAATTATATATATATATATTATATTTTCCACAAATTTTCAAAATTACATCGTTGCATGAATCTGAAAATGTATGAAAATGAAAATTTGTCACTGGATACCCTTAATTCGTAGCGCAGGAATCAGAAAATGCATACAAATTTGTACCACAGCAGTCAGTATTCAAATATAAAAAAAAAAGACACTAAACACCCCTAATGCATGTATTGGAAAATGCATGAAAATCTGTACTGCATCAAATACTACCATGTACTATTTTTTCTCTAAATAATTCCATTCATTTAAAAAATAATAATAAAATACACTCGAAAAAATATTTAAATCTCAAAAACACATACAAAAAAAAAAAGGAAGTTATTCAGCTGGGCTGCATTACGATAAACTTACATGAATGGTCAGTACAAAAAGAAAAAAAAAGTTCCTAGATGGTTAATCAAAGTTCAGATACATTAAAAAGTGTCAATACAGTGAATCGCATAATAGCATCACAAATCGCCAATGGGTGCCTTATAGTAAAGATTAGCCCTTATTTTGTTATACAACGCCATTTATTCTATCTAATAAGTTTTTAGGAGAATAAGTATTATACGCTGTAACAAAAACAAAGCAAAAAAAAAAAAAAAAAAAAAAAAAAACTGCCAGTTAATATTAAACATTGCAAAGTAGCAAATTGTTATTATAACTTATATTTTTATTTTCTCTGAAGAAAGTATTAAAAATTTCATCAACAGTCAGTTAAAATTTCCCCTGAACCTCGTTCGGACACATTCTGCACCTATGTATTATAATAGGGGAAATTTAATTTTCTTAAATACTCATTACCTTATGCATTTTTTAAAATTCCGTTTTCACATTTAGAAAATTCACATGATAAATTAGCACTCATTCTTCAAAAATCTATTTTTCAAAAATAATAATAATAATTGTGGAAACAAATTTCCCCATAGAATTACATGGGCTTTGACTGTCAGGGAAAGTGAGAAGACTCTGCTATATTATCTTATACAAATTAATACAGTATGATTTTATTACTATTTATCAAAATTCAGGCATGAAAATGCAAATTGGCCTAAAAAGCTGAACTTGTGCATAATATAAAATTATAGCAACATAACTTATGTACGTGTATATGTGGCATACTTTATATATTTATTTTTAAATGAGATTATGCATATTAAATAATAATTAAAAAATATAAAAGAACATCAAATCATTCCTACCTAGAAGAAATGTTTAAGAATAAGTTTGAATAATTTTAAATGTACTTAATTAAATGTATAATGAATTTATACACAATACTTTCTTCTAAAAATTTAAAAGACTTCTTTTATACATGCATATATGAATTTTAAAAAATATTATGAACTATTTTTAAAGAATACTTCCTAAAAAAATTTTTGCAGCATCATTATGTTGGGTAAAAATTTAACACAATTTGAAATTTTAAAAAAATTAAAAGATAGTGTATTTTAAGAAATCTGAAAAAAAAAAAAAAAAAAAAAAAAGTATGTTTTTGGTTATACTAAAAAGCTAGGCGTCATGTCAAAATAATGCCTGGATTAAATTTTTGGGTGTCCAAATTAAAAATCTAGGTGCCATTTATAATTAAATATGTATATTTAAAATAATAATAATAATAAAGCATCAACTTGTAATAATATATGCTAGATTATATAAAAAATATTTATGTAATGAATGTAATTAAGAATGTAAATATTTAATTGAGGAAAAATATATATAGATTCATTAACTTCAGCAATAAAGTCTAAAAATAATTACGTACATGAGAAATATTGAATATTTCTATTGCTTTATTTTTTTTTTAGAATTGATCACTGATCACTATCCGGAGATGGGGGGAAAGGGGGGGGGGATAAAAAAATTACAGAGTAAAAAATATTAATTTTTTTCAATTCTACTTCTAGAATCTAATAAAGCAAATTTAAAATGAATATTATTATTTATGTTGCAGATGGATAAAGATTGGGAGACAAAAGACTTCTGCAGAACATTTGATTGCCAATTGTTAGTTGGAAATAAAGGAAAAGGGGGGGGGGGGTAAAAAATAACTACACGAGCAAGAAATATTTAACAATTCTATTTCTTTCTAGGTTCTAGAATCTCATGAAGCAAGTTTGAAATGAATATTGACATTTATGTTGTGGATGGAGGAAGATTGGGAATCGGGAGCTTTCGTAAAACATTCGATCGCCGATTGTTTAATGGGGTTTTTTTTTTTATTATTAAACGAATGATATCCGCGCTTTTTTTTAAAAATGGAAAAAATTTTGAAAAATATTAATATTTTTTGGTAGAGTTTTGGCAACTATACCCTACTAATTCATAAAATGCCTTTTTTTTTTTTAAAGACTGATGGAATCATTTTGCCATTACTGACAAAAATTTAGTTAAATTAAGGAAAAAAGGAAAATCTGCCGCAAATTGAAAAATTTGGGCTTTGTTTTACGCTAATATTCTTAAAACATGCGATTATTCCACTATAAATATTCCACTATAATCATTAGGTTCTTTTTATTTTTCCAATCTACAGCCAAATTACGCAATATTCCTGCGACTAATCATCAAAACAAACAATTATTTTACCACAAACATTTACTAAAAGCAATTTTTATTTAAATACCATATTACAAGAAAAAAAAAAAATGTGCCGCATAGCGAAATACAGGATTATTTTGCAGCTAATTACTGACACTTACATTTTTAATAATAGCCAATTATTAGTTAATTATAATTATTAGTTACAGATAAATAATAATAGTAAGCAAAAATTCAACTTACCAAGCATGTGCGATTTCAAAGCTGATTCTCCCATTTGAGAAATATCCAAATCTTTCTGGCATAATGAACATCGGGCTTTATGCTTGTCCGGTGTTGAAAGTAACCATGCACAATAAACATCGGTTTTTAACCACAAATTATTAAAAACACATTTGCCCATATTTTTATAAATAACAGCAGCCGTTAAAAAAAAAAAAGATTTAGCGACCACCGTCCCTCATTTCAGCCTTGGTTTTTAAGAACACAAAACGAGAACGTCAACGTATTCGGCGTCTTTGCGCATGCGTCACGACGCTCTTTCCTGCGGTTTCAACGCCAGCGCTGATATCAAGGAGACTCTGATTGGAGCGTCGCGGCGTCGAAAACGTAGCCTTGGTTTTTAAGAACACAAAACGAGAACGTCAACGTATTCGGCGTCTTTGCGCATGCGTCACGACGCTCTTTCCTGCGGTTTCAACGCCAGCGCTGATATCAAGGAGACTCTGATTGGAGCGTCGCGGCGTCGAAAACGTTGACGTTTGCTTCCGAGTTCTTAAAAACCAAGGCTTTCCATACACAAACACAAAACGTGACGACAACACGACGAAATGATTAGCGAACAGCGTGTAGATGTAGTACAGAAAGATGTGTTGCCATTCGTACGCCTATTTCACTCATAAAGAGGAAGGGGAAACCATGGTATCAAAGCTAAACTAGATCCGATGAGTGCACAACGGCGCGTGCGTGTGAAGATAGGGATAGTTTAGCCTTGATCGAACTTGTGCTAAGGCCGTTCGCCGGAGGGGAAAATTCAAGGATTTTCAAGGACTTTAAGCAAAATTCAAGTACTTTCAAGGGCCCTTGAAAAAAAAAATGAAATTCAAGTACTTCTTAAGGACTTTCAAGGACCGTGGGAACCCTGAAAGTTCATTAAAGAAGGAAACTTAAAATAAACCTTCTATTCAATTTGGGGCCCCCCCTCTCATGTGGGGGCCCAGGGCAACTGCCATGTATGCCCCTGCCATAGTCAGACTCTGTACACATGGCATTGTAATGAAGCAAATCGTTGGCCAATCAAACGTGTGGATGCTTCATATATAAATGCATCGTGTCTCACAAAGTTAATCATCTCAAAAAAAAATATATATATATATATATATATATGTATATATCAGAGGATGTAACATGAAAAGTGAGAAGGAGCATATAGGACATTGTTATGCGAGTTCAACAAAAAGCGTACGTCAGCCTCAGCAAGTCGCAATGTTTGTCAACCTTATGGGGAAGATGCAACAGATGAAAGCACATATCGTCAATGGCTTTGTAAATTTAGGGAAGGAGACAAAAGCTGCCAAAACCAGGTTAGGAGTGGACGACCATCACACGTTGGAGATGACTATATTGACCAAGTCATAAGGAACAACCTGAACCCAACTGTGTAAGAATTAGCAGAGACTTTCAACATACACCAGACAATGCTCGAGAGATGGCTGGTTAACGGCCCTCTTCACTCAATTGCAAAATGAAAAAATTTCACACATTGAAAATTCGTATTTTGCAGCTTCAAAATAAAATATAAAAAATTAAAAAAATAATATTTTAGAAAAGGTGCGTCAATTTAACAGCTGGGAACTTTCAGAATGTGAAAACAGAATTTAAAAATATGTATTAGTTAATAAGTTATTTGTAAAGAAAAATTTCCCATTGAATAACATTAGTTTCGGCTTCCGGCGGCGGTGAGTGAAGAGGGCCCTTAAGTTAGGTCTTACGAGAAAGTTGGATAGTTGAGTTCGACATAACTTGACAGCTAATCAACAGGACGACTGAATTACTACCTGTGTTTCCTTGCTTTCCCAGTACAAAAATGACATATTCTTGACATGAATTGTGACAGGAGATGAGAAGTGAGAAATGTACTGTAACGTAAAGTGCTGTAGGACTGAGTGTCGCCCTTCTGATCCACCTGCATCGACTTTAAACGATTTTTAAAAAACTTATATTTTCCTATAGCAAAAGTTTAAAACTAAGATAACTTAAATAAAAATGAAAAGAAATGTTCATAATGTTGATTTCCCTAACAATTTTACCCATGATGATGTCATGGCTATGTTCTTTAATTCTTGTTTTACAAAGAAGAAAATATTAACATTCATTTTGAGAGTGTAAAAAAAAACTCGCCAATTATCTTAACCACAAATATGCCACATATTGTGAAGCAATCAAAATTATCAGCTTTCCAAATTCTTGCAATGGCAATGATGCGGCAAGGCTGGACAAACAGTGGTGCCGTGTGCTCTTAAGAAGCGGCAACTGTGCTAAACAACACAGTATCAAACTTTCCAGCACCAGGAGTGCTATTGAGAAAGCTGGGGGATTCCAGCGAAAATGTTCCAGCCATGCCGTGAAGTTATAAAAGGTTGTGTGCTTTCATTTTAATTGTGTTTAGTTTGAACTCCATGCTTAAAGAAATGTAAAAGTTTAACGTCTACAGTCAATGTTTTGGTATTTTGGGAATAAAGCCGATTGACTGCTAGAGGGTCCTAGGCTTGAGGGGGACTGCCTTCCTCCATGGAGGTCTTTCTAAGGGGTCCTTGTCCATATTTACATAAGATTTTCAGAAAACCATGAAAAACTCTAAACGGCTACGTCGATGAGCACAACCTGGGATCAAAGCCAACACCTCATGTCTACTAGCTTTGAGTGCAGAACCACTCTGCTGGTAGGCCTTGAAATCTGACCAGGGACATGTCAAAGGTAAGAGCTGGGCATCAGGTTGGGTAAAGGTAAGCTGGTTTTACATGAAAACATCCCACGTTGGATCGACTTGATTGAATTTCTTTTCCTGAGAGTCAGGTTCGGGTCAGGATTAATTTTCAACTAGTAGGATTGACTTGAGAACATTTTTCAAAATTTTTTTACTATAATAAGCAGAAATTTTTTCAACATAATTATAAATGTATAAGTGACATAATGTGTAAACATTATATAGATCCATGAATAAATATATATGCATACCCAAATCATTATAGTAAAGACAATATTCATATCAGACCAAAAACAAAGACCAGGGTTCATACTCAAATATGGGGGAAAAACTCCCTGAGTTTTCCCTGAATTCCCAGACAATTTTCAAGAAAATATTAGCGACATATTACAAGAAATGCTTCTCTAGACAGGACAAAATACAGCTACTTCTGCTGCATGATGTCATATTACTGCCGATCATGCTAGAAATTCTGGTAGAAATAATTATTTACATGCGTATTTTCACAATACTTAATCATTTAAATTTTGATATGAAGCTAAACAAGAAAAACATAACTTGAGAGAGAAAAAAAAATTGTTTTTCCAGGTTTTATACTGATTTTCCCTGCCTTTTAATGAAAATTTTCATTTTCCCTGACATTTTTTTTAACAAATTCCAAATTCCCTGTTTTCCCTGATGAGTATGAACCCTGAAGACAGAAGCATCAAATACTTTTTTAGAATATAACCATTAGAAATAAAATATAAACAAGTGTAAAAAAAAAAAAAATATGTTTTAAGTTTAGTGAAGTACACAACACATGTAAATTGTTACAATTTATTATTAACCTATTTTTCAGATTTTTTTTTTTTTTTTTTTTTTTTTTTTAACTAAGTGTATTAGTAATTACATTTGTGATCCATTTTAAAATTATTTACCACTGTGTGATGATGAAAATTTATTTTATAACTTTAGAAAGTTTTACATGATTTTCAGATGAATTATTAATTTTCATTTAGTTTATAAGTTTCAGTAAAATGCAGTGTTGGACATCGGGTCATAGTCTGGTATAAAGAAATCAGGTTTGAGTTGGGTACAGGTTGTCAAAATTCTCTATTGATGGTTCGGGTCAAGTTTTGGTTTGATTTAAAATTAATCAGTCAGGTTCGAGTTGAGTAAAACCTGACCCTTGCAATACTATATTCCAGGGCCAAGGATCCTTTGCTTAGGTCAAATTTTGCTATTCATTTTTTATGTATTTCTGCCAAAATGATTCTACCCCAATTTAAGACATTACTCTATAGTTGATGACAATACAATATGGAAGTATTTTCAGTCTTATCTTATCAGGGGACATATTGTAAAATGTGTAAATTACTCTAATTGTGTACATAAAATTACACTACCATACTATACCAAAATAAATAATCATCTATTACATTTTTTGTCTTCTTCATTTTTTTCAAATTATTTATTGATATATTTTATAAATCAAAATTATCCATAGTATTTTATATGTTATTTATTCAGAATAAGATAAAATTGGAAGTTTAGTACTGTTTAATAGTCCTAGGTAATGTCATGAAATGCCATTTCATGACATCCATTGCCATTTATTATCAGTTTCTGCTGACAGAAAATCACCCCTGTCGACGATGCTTAGACAACTAGGCTGCTCACTGGAAATATAATATGGCATATTCCATAATTAAAACCTGTATAAACTACTACGCCAGAAACGCCAAAGGAAAATATTTGAGATGCATACAGCTGTTTCGGTAGCCTTAAGCGTACCGTCTTCAGTGCAAAACGAACTTTGCATTGAACTACTTCTTTTTGCACTGAAGACGGTACGCTTAAGACTACAGAAACAGCTGTATGCATCTCAAATATTTTTCTTTGGCGTTTCTGACATAGTAGTTTATTCGGGTTTTAATATTCCAATGCCAAGTCTCTTGTTATTATATTCCATATTTGACAAATATTGTTGTCCACTCATATTCTTATAATACAAATAGAAAACAGGGATGCCAAAAGTATTGTATAGTGATAAAAAATTGTTTGCTGGAAGAAAATTTAAAATAAATAAATGAATAAACAAATAAAGTAAGAGGAAACTGTTACCAACTAATGTGATTTTAATAAAGAAAATTTTTCTTCTTATTAAATACAATGAAAATGGCAGAAAATTTATAATAGAAAATGATACAGTAGAGAGTCAGAAATCTGCCGACCTAAAATCCGCCGAAGTCTGAAATCCGCACAGCTTTTCAGATACAAACAATGAAATTTAAGCTACAAAACTACAAATCAGAATTTTTGTAAAAGATCTTGAATGCAGATTTTGTGCTTGCATTTTATAATTACAATATGAAAAACTGCAAGAACTAAGTTGCTGACAAGGAAATTATCAACAGTATATTAAATTAATCAAAAGAAAATTATGATTATTATGATGATATCAACGTGGAAAACAAACTAATTTTTTAAAATGCTATCTGATGAAAGCATAGTTGTAAGGGAGAATTCAGTTAAATTCTTCGAAAAATAAATTTGTGTTACAAAATAAGAATTGATGACTATTTACAATAGACAAAAAAAAAAAAAAAAAAAAAAAATATGTATGTGTGCATGTTTAAGTGTAGTTTCTGCATGTGACAGATTTTGTCGAAATTTAATGAATACTTTTTCATTTTTATTTATTGTTTTCAATATATATATATATTTAGTCAAATTGTGTTATTATTCACTAGTATATGTTTAGTTTGATTAATATTCTGCTTTTATTATTGAAATTGAAAATTATTCTTTATTGGTTCCAAAATCTGCCAAATCCTAAAATCTGCACAACCTCTGGTCCCGAGCTGTGCGGATTTTTGACTCTCTACTGTATTAAGTATTATTTCTATGTACTGCAGAAAAATATTGGATCAGCAAGAAAGTAATTTCGGTTTGCACCAGTAGATAGTGTTTTGTTTCATTGTTATTTTGTCAATGTCAGAATTTCTTTCTTTTGAGATTTGGTAGTCGATATCTTTAGGTTTCTATAAAAACAAATTCCGTGTAATTTTGTTTGCAACTACCATTTTAAACAAGGAGTGCAAAATAAACATTTTCGACACATTTCACTTTTTTATTTTCATAAAGGCAAGAAAGCAGCTGAGGCTGACAAAGATATGTGATGTTTATGGTGTTGATTGTTTAACAGAATGCATATGTCAGAACTGATTTCAAAAACTTCATTTTGGAGATTTTTCAGTGAAAGATGACCAACATTCTGGTCGATCTTCTGAAGTTGATGATGACAAAATGAAAGCCATAGAGTATTTTCTCAAATTACAGAGAATTTCTGGCAGCAAATAGGACATATTTTTTACAGTGTAACCATGTAAGATTGCAAAACTGCCAACAACTTATGAAATTGGAGAAAGCAATCAAAGAGAAAAAGCCAGAATTGGCAAATCACAAAGGAATCATTTTTCCATCATGATAATGTGAGGAATCACACATATTTAGCAACACCTACAAAACCATTTGAGCTTGGTTGGGAAGTGATGCTGCATCTCCCATACAGTCCCGACTTTGCACCATCAGATTATCATTTATTTTGAAGTTTATGAAACTTCTTAAACGGTAAAAATTTCTGTATTAACAATGACCTCAAATCGCACTTGGTTGAAATTTTTGCTGATAAGGACCAGAAGCTCTATGAGCGCGGGATCATGAAGTTACCAGAAAAATGGCAAAAGGTCATCAAGCAGCATGGAAGATATTTGACAGATTAAAGTTCATTTTTCGTATAGAAAAAATTGAGTTTTCATACTAAAAAAACAAAATTACTTTCTTGCCAACCCAATAATTAGTATACAGTTTAAAAAAAATTACAGCTTTAAATCTTTATGAATAAGTAAGTGTCTATTTAAATTATCTTTGCATAAAAATGTTTTCATATATATCTCACTAACAAATAACTTTTCCTCAGTATGAATGTATGAGCCAGAACGTGAAAAATCTCAAAATTTTTATTTTTTTTGTTGGGCATGTTAGTCTGGCGAATACATGCTTGAATTAAATTTTTACATGTCCAAATATCTTATTTAAATGTATATTAATTAAAAAAAATTCATATACCTAGTACAAAGAATTTAACAACATTATACCTATACCGATATTGGTTATTTATTTTAAGTAAAAATGCAAGACAAGATCCTATATTTAAATATATTTTATTTTTGGAAAGTTATATTAAATATTTACATGCCTAGCCAGGCATGCAAGGAATAAAAAAGCACATGCCCATTCTGATATTTATATGCCCCGGGCATGTCGAGCAATATAATTTTTGAGCCCTAGTATGACGGTATGAGAGTATTTTTAATTCATGTTTTTCCAAATATGCTTTGTAACTAAAATCAAATCACAAATAAATGGTTTTTCTTGAGTGTCGGTGCCAAAGTGGGAATTTAAATTGCTCTTTTTTGAAAGTAGTTTGGTGCATATTCCCCAAAAATATGACTTTTCTTTAGTGTGAATATGTAAAAACCTTTAATCAGTATGAGACAGTAAGTGGGAATTTAATTGATACTTATATGAAAAGCCTTGGCCACATAACTCACAAAGAAATGGCTTCTCACCAGTATGAGTACGTAAGTGGTTGGTTAAGTTAGTCTTACTACAAAATGCTTTACTACACAATTCACAAACATATGGCTTTTCACCAGTATGAATACGTAAATGCCGCTTTAAATAATAACTATATGTAAATGATTTGTTACAAAATGTACAAATATAAGGTTTCTCACCAGTATGAATGCGTAAATGATAATGTAAATTTTCCTTCCAAGCAAATCTTTTACCGCATTCCTCACAAACATATGGCTTTTTAAGATGAATGAATAAATCACTGCACGGTTCACAAATAAATGCCTTTTCACCAGTATTCATGCTTAAATGGAAATTAAAAGTATATTCTTCTGTGAAAATTTTTCACCGTGTAACTCACAAACTAATGACTTTTCCCCAAAGTGAAGGCTTCAATGTCTGTTACATTGATTTTCCTTTACTAACCTGCTTTAGAAAAATATTTTCTTATCTGTACAAATGAAAACATGACTATTTAAACTTTGTTTTAGTGACAATATTTTGCTACAGAATTCCTATGGCAATGAATCATGAAATATGTTCAATAATAAGAAAAAAAATCCTTTGATATGTTTTACAAATGAAAGTTCTTCATCTGTATGATTGCAAAGATAAAGTTTATGGAAAAGTTAAGCTTTCATTCATATAAATCAGAAGGCGTTTCATGCAAATTTTGCATGAGTTTATTTTACTGCACAGTTCATTAACAAAAGTTTTCTCCTTTAAATGAATAAGAAATTATTTTCTGTTAATCCTTGTATATGTTTCCTTTGAAGGTTTCTATAAGCATATTACTAAAGATCTTTTTTAATTTTCTTAAAAACTTCATGGATTTCTGTACCTGTAATACATTAAATTATATTAGCATGTGATTTTATATTTAATCATGAACAATGCTTAAAAACCAATGAAATTTATATTAAAAATAATAAAAAAATTGGTGTTATCATGAACTTAAATATACCTACTTTTAAATTATTCAATTCACCAAAAAATCAAACAAACTAACTAACTTAGGTCAAGAACATTTTATTACCACAATCAGCAGTACTACAAATATCACAAGAGTGCCAGAGAAAGTCTGAAAGTGATATTAATTTCAGGAGCAGAATTATATCCGATGTTCTGCAACGAGACATTAAATTTTGCAGATGTTCTGCAGGTATTTTATCCAAATTTGTCAAAGCACAGTAAAATGCAAAATAAGCATAAAAATAATACTTATTAGTAAAATATTTATTACACATTTATAATAAAACATGATTTAAAATTTTTATAATCTAAAACTGAGAAATACAAACAGAATTGGATATACTACTTACAAAATGTTTATAAATTTTGTCTACACATTCAAACAATGACTGTTTCCAGCAATTTTCTAGTATGCTAACAGATTTACAGGTCAGTTGAACATATCTAGGTTTTATTAATTTTAGAATGTTAGCTGTATCAACATCATCCAGTTAGGGGATAGATAAAATGTTCTGCAACGTGTGTCGCAGTTTTAAGCACTTTCTGCTCCTGGGATATTAATTATAATTCAAAATCATCTGTAACATCTGAGATGTTACTGTATCAATAAAAACTTAAACATAATATTATCAAGGATTAAAAAAGCAAATATCAAACAAAAATAATCTTTATAATTATTAATAAAGGATAATTCGATTTTCTCTGAAACTCATGCGAATATGTGCTTGGATCCTTTAAAAAGACTCATGAAAAGGGCATTAAATCTAGGCATAGGACCCGCAGGTAATCAGTTGGCTTTAATTAAAAAACACCAAACATCTAATAATAGTTAGATAAAATAAAGGATCACAAAAATCCTACAGCTTCAAATCAAATGTAAAGATTTTAAGATTTTGCCAATTTCAGAATATAAAAGAAATATTACATATTTTAAACTACAAAAGCTAAGAAAATAAAGAAAGTGCAAAACAGAAGCATTATACTATTGTAATCTTAGGTCAGAATGTTGCACTAAAAAGAAAAAAAATAAATCTAAAAAATAAAAATAATAAATAAAAATAAAAAAATATGAAGAACTTCTAAATAATAAACATTAAAACATTTTAAAAAGCCTAATAAGTAGTTGATTGCTAGAGTCCTTTTGACAGGAGCCCTTGCTGTCCTCGGTCGCTACACTGCATGTACAGTGTAACTAACTTGATCTATTCTTTTGAACTTCATCCTTGAATTTCTTATAGTTTTTCAGTTAATGGTGTATTTTTGATTTTCATAGTTTGCTAATTTTTTAACTTTTCCAAAACTGATTTTTATATTTTTTTTCTTAATTTATTTGGTACCCAGATCCAATGTGGCACCTCCTAAGGACGAAGCCCAAAAGAAAAGATCAAATCAATTTGCCAAAGATACTCACTCACATAGTAGCTATTGTGAATGGGATGGACTGCTGTCAAAACAATTACAGCAATCAACTTCCTTAAATTTTTTTAATAAAAAATAAATACAGTACACTTCCAGAAATTCACAAACTCCAGGAATCGCCACATCACAACCAGGGTTGGGCTTTCTTCAGTAAGAAACCAGTTTCTTCAAGGGTAAGAAACTGGAAGAAACGAACAGAAAGACAAAATTGAATTGCATTAAATATATATTAATTCAAAGCATAATATAGTGTCAAATCTAAATCTAACTATAATCCAATTAATATTAAAAATACTATTTTTAGAAAAATAATTTTAAGATGTGTTCGTACTACTTCATGGGTAGAGTGTTTTTTAATAATTTCTTCCATTTCAACAAAAAAGAAAAAGAAATCCCTACAAGTTTTTTAAGTATAAAAATGTATAATTTTAAACGTGAAGATTACTGTGCAACATATTAAAATAATAATAATAATTAATTAATTAATTAAACATTAGCTATTTTTTATATGTACTAGCATTCATATTTCAATGCTAATTTTTAAAGCCTAATTACTTTTTAGAACTTTTTGTATATTTTCTATCTCATATTATTATATATTCTATGTTCAAGTAGTACAAGTGATAATAGTTAGGGAATTTCAACAAAATACTTATTCACTTAAAAAAAAAAAAAAAAAAGTTTTGTATGGCTTCTAAGCTGGTAACCAATGAACTGTATCAATATGTCAAAATACTTTTAAACTCCCCTGCAAGTTCTCCAGGATAAAAAAAAAAAAAAATCCATACCTTGTATTCATACTATTCTAAGTTAAGAAACAGATTGCAGTATTGAACTGCTGAAAAACTTTTCATTTGTTATACTGTATATATGCAGTGTTAGAAATAAGAATTTTGAAACTAGGCGTCAAAATGATGCCTGGATTAAATTTTTTGGGCATCAAAATGAAAAATCTAGGTGACACCTATAATTAAATATGAAAATAAAAAAAATAATAATAATAAAGCATCAATTTGTAAATAATATATGCAAGGCTATATAAAAAATATTTATGTAATGAATGTAATTACATTGACAATATTAAACGTACATATTTAAAATCGCAAATTCATTCTTTGCCTAGAAGATACATCATTCCACTATAATTTAATAGCACTTTCTGGGCAGAAATCTTCCAATTTAGGGCTGTTTAATTTAATCATTAACAAATCATCAACTACTTTCATAGAGATATGATTTCTTAAATCAGTTTTTATAAGGTTCAATTGACCGAAATAGACTTGTTTACAGTCTGATGGGAATGGGAAAATTATTAGGTATGATGAGGAAAAAATCCAGGCGTTAAATATGGCACCTATGATTGGAATTCTAGGCATCAAAATGAAAAACCTGGTCGCAAAATGCGACTAACGACCGCTTATTTCTAATCCTGTATATATGGCAATAAAGAAAATGAGATTTTTGATGACATTTTGTGATACAATTAATTATTGTATACCTGTTCCCTTAATTAACTTAATGTTAATTAAAAGCTCTTTTATCACAAAGTAAGCAAGCGATCCTTGCTATTTACTGCCAGTTAAAGAAATAAAATCGTTTAAATGATAAAACTTTATACTGGTTAAATTGAAATTGATTTATTTAATGAATCTTGAGTATTTTAGTGAGCGATCTGATCTTGGCTAAAAATCTCACGTAATTATTAATTTAGTATATACATAGTTAATAATTAAATTTTTATAGGTATAATAAAATTTGCTTTAGGTTGTTTATAAGAAAAATGCATCGATTGTAACTTACAAAGCTGCAACTTATTACTATATGATAATTTTTTAATGAAAAACAGTTTCTTCCATTTCTCCCAGTTCGAAGAAACCTATTTCTACCAGCTGGTTTTTTCCACTTTCGAAGAAACTTGCTAACCCTGATCACAATCAACATAAACAATGAAATGTATAAAAAAATTTTCAAGGAAAAAAATCATGACAGACCTTATTATAAAAGTGAAATTTTAGAAATTTATTCTAATGAGATAAGAAAATTAAGTAAGGTCCAGGTCTTGGATATGAAGTACCTAAATTCTTTTACCCAACAGCATTTGTGCTTCAAATAAAAAATGATTTCATAGACTGAAAAAATAAATAAAACCGTCTTTATCCATATTTCTGAACTGTAATAAAAATTGTAAATTTATAATACAATTATTATTGTATCAGATGTTTAATTACTTAAATTTTGTATTTTGCCTTATGGAAGAAATTTTTAATTTGTTAAGAGAAAGAAAAATACTTATATAAAACTTTATATGTAGTATTTTTTTTTACTTCATATTTTCTCTTTACTTGCCTTCATTTATTTATTTTTTCTTTAATATTTCATATACTTACTAATATCTTTCACTATCATTTTTAATGCATTATATCATTAAAGTTTTAATTTTAAAATGCAGAAAAAAAAATATATATATATACCTAAAATTCACAAAATTCTAAAATCCACACAATCTGTGGTCCCAAGCTGTGCGGATTTCTGAGAGAGTACTGTATACCTAAAACAACAACAACAACAACAACAACAACAAAAATTGTTAATTTCCAAAACATTTCCATTTCCATGTTTAATTATTTATTTAAAAATTATAATATGTTCTAGTTTGAAGACCGAAAATAACCAAGTATATTTATAAAATCTTAAACTAATACCATCATGGCTTTTTGTATAGTATGTACTTTCAATGCATCTAGACACAGTCATCTTCAGAACAGGTATTGGCCTCTTGTTTACGTTCATCCTGGTTTTTATTTCCTCTGAATTTCTACGCTTCAGTTCACTGATGATTGGTTGCCAGTTTTGAGGGATTGTACTATGCTCATAATCATTAATAGCTATGCGACAGGTAAATATTTCAATGAACTTATTATTTAAAGGCATAAGAGTTGAAGTTATAATTAGCAATTTTCTGGGTGGTTATGGAATTAATATCTATAGGGTTATTAATGTTAGCTCTAGAAAAGGCGGTAGAAGGTTTATTAAATTTTAGGTTAGTGAGGTGTTCTTTTTCACAATCCTTTATTTTTCTTTTTATCATACCTATGTATGCTGCCCTTTTATTATCTAAGGATCGCACATTGTTACAAAAACACTGACATTTTAATGTGTGGTGAGTGACTCGTAAATAAAAATGCCGGTTTCAGTCTGTGAATACAGTCAACTCTCAAAAATCTGCAACCCTAAAATCCACAATTCTCTGAAATCCGCATATCATTTGCAATGCAAAAAAAAAAAACCTTGTCACAACTGATTTCTTGATTAGTGGATTGCAAAAATTTAGCTGTTTTAGGAGATAAATCAATTATTAACTTGTGCTGGCGAATCACTAAACCCAGCATGTTACAGAAAAGAAAATGATAAGTTTAACCCCTTGGGTACGGATTTATTTGAGAAAATATTTGCATGTGGAACGGATATAATTTTTGGTTCCTTGGAGTAGTATGTAAAAGCAGTACATTTTAGGTAAGAATTTATTTATTTCTAAAATATTGGTGACAGATGTAGTATTAAGATGTCTTCAAGTAATTAGAATTGCAAAACAAAAATAAAAAACAAAAAAAAGTGAATGACGTGTCTCAGACGTCAAATGTACCCAAGGGGTTAATTATGTATAATTATCAAAATATAAATCACATTAATTTAGAGGAAGAAGGAGAAAGACAGTTTTCATGAAAGATTTTCTCTCATGAAGATAAATTTTCAAACTTTCTCATTGCACAAACTTAAGTGATTGAGCAAGAATTGCAGACTTTTTTTTTAGGTTATTGGAAAATAAATAAGTATGAATATTCTTACTTAAACTACTATTGATTAGACTTTTCAAAAATCTAGATAATTTGCAACTATAATAAAATGTATGAAAATTGTTCTTCAAATTGAAATTTCATGAAATATTTGTACTTTTATTAGGCACACTTTATTTCAGCATTGTATATATATATATAACATATAAATTATTTCTTAAAGATTGCTACTCAAATGAAGTTCTAAGATGTAAATAAAATAAATTATTCAAAAATCTGCAAAACCCTTCATTTTAAGTTGACTGGATTTTTGAGAGTGTACTGTATTTAGGGCAACAAGCAAAGACGGCTACTCACATCACAAAAGTCACAATAATAGAATTATACACATTGCAGATCACAAATATTGTTCATTCAGCTATTCCTGAATGAACAATATTTGTGATCTGCAATGTGTATAATTCTATTCAATGTGTATATCTTCTATTTTCATAGCTTAGAGTTTAATGGAATTCATTTGAGAACAGATGGACTGCTTTTATTCTTTGTCAAAAATTAGTCGAAAAAAATGATACATTATATGAAAAAACAACTTCCATTAAATTAAGAAAGGCTAACTGATTCTGACAATCAAGAGCTATTATTTTCCACCAAATTTTATTGCTAATTTCCTCAAATCACTAAGTTCAGTGGTATTACAAATTTTAGCCTTGGCGAGCAAATTGCACCAAAAATGGTTGTTTCGAGTTACCAAATTTGTTGTAAAATTAAGTCTTTTTCCCATGTTGTTTCTCAGTTTAAAATTATCTTTAAGTTTAGAGTATTTCTATAGAGGTTAGTACAATAGTGGGATTGCATAAATTGAACTACTTTAATTTAAGGCATATATCTGATTGAGAAAAAAAAAAGGGGGGGGGGAAGTGAACATGTATGAGGTGTATATTATTATGCTTGTATATTATCTGTAGGCTATTTACCAGAGCCGTAATTGTAACTTTCATTTTTCATTCTACTTTAACAAAAATTAAACAATCAAATACTGCAATATTATTTATCCCATGCAGAACTTATGTTTCATTTTATAGGATGTTCAAAAATAGATACTTGTTTACTTATAAAATGCATACTTTCTGTTTTTCTGCTTTATTACAATAATTCATTTTTAAAGCATCATATCATCACACAGGACAAAAAAAAAAAAAAAAAAAAAAAAAGAGCTGACAAAGAGGAAAAACACCAAGAGGGAAAATTGAGACATAGGCATATACGGGCAGCTTCGTTTAAAAAAATCTGTCTTTGAACCAAAACATAACCATTATACTATACGGGCAACTTCGTTTAAAAAAATCTGTCTTTGAACCAAAACATAACTATCTCAAATGATCTTAATTATAATATTGAAGATTATAAAGGCTACACATTTTAACTTTTCTGTAGACTTTAATGTTTGTAATTTTACTTTTTAAGCTAAGTTACCTACTGGCTAAATTTGGCTTTAATTTTTCTTTTTCAAGTAACAGATTATCTGAGGATGCATATCATCAGTAAATATATATTTTTTAAGTTTTTAAAAATAACGGCAGCAAATTATCTGTTGCTGTGGACTATATGCCAAAAATTACAATGGTAATATTATAGTAAACACTGATAAAAGTACAATACTTAGTTCATATTAGAGTAATTTTTAATCAGTTTAAAAAAAAAAAAAAAAAAAAAAAGACTTACTCTTTAAATATGTTCCTATGTTTATTTCTTGAAAGTTATTTTAAAAGAAATATCAAGTTCAAGAAAAATGATTTCTGTTTATTTATTTATATTTTAAACATACACATTGATAGCATTAGTAAAAGATAAGCTTACAACATTGTTTATAGATAGTATTGTGCTTGCAGCATGGTGCATTTCCATTGTAACCAATCCTATATATAGGGCAATGCCAGAAGAATAGTTTAGACTATATCAAGTGATTTGAATAGTGATTTTGAATTGGTGATTTGAATATATGGTGGCTGGTATAAAAACAGTACGGAATTGTTATTAATTCTCTTACAGTTTCCTTAAGTTGGAATATGATAACTTTATTTTATTTCAATTATTTTTTTTTAAATAATGAAAATAATGAGTTGCTGTCATTTTTTGATCGTAATTGATTCCTAACTTTTAACTCAACGTTAAGCTTTTTTACTGTTAGTTTTATATAATGCTCTTCAATATTCTCTAGACAGTAATGGTAATATTTTTAGCAGCTGTTTGTCTCTCCTAGCAATCCCATATTAAATGTTCTTTGTATAAAGAGTAACAAAAAAATTAATTCCAATCGTGTTATTTTATAATTAATAAATGTTATTTTTGTTTTATGAACCTTTATTCAAATGCTACATATTCACATTTAATCAGAGATTAATTTCTTTTTTTGAGATGAGTAAATTAAATGCTTCTATTGCATTTTTACTCAAAATATTAAATTTGACAATTCCCTTTTTGTCATTGAAAGTTTCAAAGCTTTAATAGAAACTGAATTTTACAATTTAATAATGGAAAACGGCATTCATTAATATATCTGTATATTGCAAAAAATAAATTAATAAAATGCAATTTAAAAATTACTGCTTTTCACGATCATATAAATAAGTAAGTGTCTATTCAAGTTATCCTTGTGTGAAAATATTTTGCTACATAGTTCTCAAACAAATGGTTTTTCCCTAGTATGAACACGTAAATGTATTTTTAATAATCCTAAATAAATGACTTTTCCCCAATATGAGTGCCTAAGTGAGAGACACTTATATATGAATATGCTTTTCTGCATATTCCAAAAACGGCTTTTCTCTAGTATGAATGTGTAATGGCCTTTCACCAGTATGAGCTCGCAGGTAGAAATTTAAATGACTCTTCTGTGAAAATTTTTTGATGCATAATTTAAAAACAAATGGCTTCTTACCAGTAGGAATATATATAAGTGAAATTTTAAAGTTATCTTCTCTGAAAATCGATTGTTACAGAATTTATAAATACATGGTTTTTCACTATATGATAGTGTAAGTGTCTAATTAGATTACGCATATCTGGAAATGTTTTACTACAAAATTCACAAACACATGGTTTTTCACCAGTATAACCATTAAGAATGCATAAATGTTAGTTTAAATCAAATTGATCTTGAATCCTTTGAGACATAATTGATAAATATATAGTTTTTTTATTATTAGTATTTATGCTAACATGAGCATTTGAAATATTCTTTTGTAAAAGTTTTTCACTGCTTTGCCTAAAAACTATTAGCTTTTCACCAATATGAATGTGTAGGTGTCTGTAATTTAGCCTCCTGATCAAAACTACAAAATTCACAAATATGTAGATGACATCTCATTAGTATCAAAACAAAAGATCAAAATTGAATTATTGTTGACTAAAAATTCTTTTCTACGCAATTCACAAGCAATTTCTCATCCATGTGCAAGATATGTAATTACAAAAACTGCTTTATTGTCAATATTTTGTTCCAGAATGCCCTTAAAAAGTTTTCTTTTCCGTAAATCATGATATGTTGTTTTAATTTAATCTTTTTATTATTCCCTAAGTTTTTTCACAAGGAAAGACTTATAATTTATGTAAATCAGAAGGTACTGTTAAAAGCAAATTTTGACTGAGTTTCCTTCCCTGCATAGCTCACAAACAAAATTTTTCTCCTAGAAATGGATAAGAAATTGTTTTTTAAGATATATTAAAATAGCTTTTTATTTTTATTTAAAAATTCATGGATTTATGCACCTGCGGGATCCGGACATAATATCACGGGACAAAATTTCACGTTGACTAAAAGAGAAAAAAAAAGTGATCTATTTCATGTGGGATCTCTTGTGGAGTCCATATAGGAACTTATAAATATAAATACAGTGAACTCTCATTAAGACAGCCCCATTTAAGATGGATTTCTTGTTATTACGTACAAAAACAGAATCCCCGGCTAAAGCCTATAGAAATTGCATGTAATAAACATCTCTTTATACGTACAATTCATTCATTAAGATGGACATTTTTTTTCTCAAAGCTTACTTTCTTCAAAAAAGAGTCAGTTCCCAAAATCTTTTCAAATTCAATTATTATTTTTTTACATGAAAAGGTGCAATAATAAAAGGGTTAATCTCTTTCACTCTGTGCTATTACACCGTGGGAGGTAAACAGTATTGATTGACAGCGACAGTTGAGGTCAACAATTTGCACCTGTCTCCACTTCTATTGTGGAGACATAGCAAAGGATTTCGTTATCAAATTGTACTATATGAAGAAAAGAACTTTTGTAAGTAAGTATTGGTTTTCCTGCGTTTATATTTTTAGTGAATAAAAGGGTTTGAAGAAACAAATTTTCATTCGTGTTATACTATGTATGTGTACATAATAGTGATTTTAGAGTTCACAGAGAACTTCAGTTTATTAACTCCTGTTATAATGGACTCTTGTTAATATGGACAAAAACTGCCGGCCCTTGATTGTCCGTTTTAACGAGAGTTCACTGTATATCATAGAGTGGAATGTCATTATTTTATCTATATTTAAATTTAAGTTATTTTATCATTTGCGTTTCACAATTCAAAATACATTTTTAAAATATTGTACATCATTGCTGACAAAGCTGAACACTGTTCACAAATTTAAATTAATAAGCACGATTGAATTCATTATGATTAATCGGAACAAAAGTTAATAAAGATAGTCTTTAAACTCTTTTAAGCAAAATTAATAAAAATTTTTGTTGTAAAATATAATGTTTTGTCATAAAATTTTATATAATAACATTACTAATAATTACAAACTCATTCAAATAAAATGTTGTAAAATGTTATTTTATTTGTATGAACACAAATCACATTATTTTTGCTTTCCAGTCCTTTAAGGCGATATTTTCACTCCAACCCTTACCTGCAATATACTAAATTACATTAGCATGTGACTTTTCATATTTAACCCCGAGCATTGTTAAACAACAAATGAAAGTTGCTTAAAAAATATTATAAATAACTCAAATTTAAATATAACTGTAAGGACTTGACAATACTAAACATAAATTTAAATTATTCAGTTTATCAAAAAGAGTTCTGAAGAAATGAATTAATTCAGCTCCTCATATTTTTTGCTACCATAATCAGTATGCTACTACAAACATTCCATGCTTAAAATTTTCTGCAAAATGTGGGATGTTCTCAATAGTAACTAAATTGAAAATTCATAAAGGGTTATAACTGAATTAATTGCATTGATTGTTACACCAACTTTTTAATGCATTGAATAAGTGAATATTTACAGACAAACCTTTGAGAATTTTTATTAACACACTGTATAAGAACCATCTTCAATTAAAAATAAAAATTAAATAGTCATTAAGTAAAATTAATGTATTTTAATTAATAAAAGAAAAATTTTATCTTCTCTATAATTGATTTAATATGAGCTGGATAGAGTCCAGCACGGGTCAAGTATGACTAGTGAATTTTGCCTCAACGTAAACCTGACAAATAAATTTTAATCGACCCGAACCTGTACTAAAAAATTTTGACAACCCACACTCAATTTCTTTATACATGAACTTGACCTGAAACCTGATTTCTTTTCACCTGAATCTAAATGAAAATTAACAATTCATCTAAAAATCATGGTTACTAAACATTTTTAATTTATAAAATAAAGTAAATTTTCATTCTTGTACTGCTGGTAAATCATTTTAAAAAGAATTAAAAATAGAATTACTCATGTACTAAGTTAAACATAAAAAAATCTGAAAAATGGATTAATAATAGTTTTTAACTATTTATGTGTGTTGTGTACTTCAAGTGTACAAAAATGGGTTTAAAGCTTAGTGTTTGTAGTTTCACTGTTTAATGCTTATCACACAGACAATAATATTAAATTAAAATAATATGTTACAGACGTTAACTAAACGTCCGCTAAACTCATCTAAATCTACATTCCTATAATTTCTTAAAAACATCTGCAAGAGAAAAAAGATTAATTATTGGTTTAAATTCACAATCTATTGCAAAAGGATACGAGTAACCAAAATAGATGAATCATACATCTGGTTACCGTGGGAGAAGTAGCTTGTTTTCAACAGCCTATATTCTAAATAATAATTACTTTTTTTTTTTTTTTTTTTTTTGTTCATTGCTTTAGTTGGATACAGATGTTTATTTTACTACGATAATTTGGGTAAGTGTATATTCATCATGGATATATATAGAGTAAACAAATTTCTGATTTATTAAGATAAAATTTTGTTAAAGATGTCGACCCGATTCATTGAAAACTAAACCCAACCCACAGTAAAAAAATTCAATCAGCTCAACCAACAAGAGAAAAAAGTGTAGTTGACCTGACCCAAACTGCGGGTTAGGTAAAATTGGGTTACCTGACCCGATGCAGGACTTTCGTGCTGGATCCTTTAGAAATACCCGTGCAAAGAACATTCCCAAATTAAAAGATTTCTGATGTCAAAGAGATAGTCAAAATTTCTGAGCCCTATTTTAAACATTGTTTTTTCTTTTGTATATAAATATTCCTGCAAAGAATATTTCACAACAGCTTGTGATGCACTTATCAATATAGATTGGTTTGGGTAATTTCATATCTTTTTAGACTATTGACATAAAAATGAAGGTTATTTTTACATAAATGTCCCATATGCTTTATAAGATTTTAATTTTCAATTCAACCAATGTACTGATATAGAAAATTCTACTTGAAAACAAAATCATTGACTTCTAAAACATATGGCGAATAATTTGAATCAACTTCCTGGAATTTCCCTTCTTCATTTGAACTGTATTCAGAATCTGACTGCATGCATAAAAATTAAACTCATTTTTAACTTCATGTTCCTTGGGCTCAGGCAATATATAGATTCTTTTTCTTTAATGCTCTCTTTAATGCCTTAGCAATTCTATCTTTTTTTAAGTGTAACAATTAAGATACGTGATTTCTCTTTTCTTTGATGTTTTGGTTTCTTTAAGTTATTCAGTTTTTGAAATGGGTGAATTAATTCTGGTATAAGACAAATATTGATTGCACAGCTGTTAAGATCATTAGCATTTTCTGTTGTTTTCAGTAAAATGGTCAGAAGTATTTGGAATATCCTTTTTGCTTTTTAATCAATTACAAAATCATCAAAAGACCCATTAATTATTTTTGCAACTTTTAGTTTTATTAAATACTACTGAAAATAACTGCATTTAATAGACAACAGAAAACGTAAGACTAAGTAAATGCAAGCAGTATAAAGAATTTTATTCTATAAAGATTATTCTTAGGTACAGTCGGTAACAAAAGTCTCTGAACACCAGCAAAAATTCCTATATAAAAAAAGTACACTTAATACAGTTTTGTTAAATAAATCCTTGTCGAATCCTGTTCTTAGTCTAAAAATAGGATTTGACAAAGATTTATTTAACAAAAATGTATTAAGTGTACTTTTTTTATGTAGGAATTTTTGCTAGTGTTCGAGAATTTTATTACCAACTGTATAAATACTATTTTTGTAAAATAAGTTTACTGTGGAGTTACAGTACAGCTTCTTATGTATATGCAATGCTCAGGGGATATATTCATCTGGCCAAGTGATGTAGACCGAACACATCACTAATTAAAGAGAATGTGATTCATTGACAACATGGTCATGACCCCCTCCTCATCCAATACATATGCAATTTTAAAAGATTTCTGATGTCAAAAGATTGGCAAAATTTCTGAGACCTATTTTAAACATTGTTTTTTCTTTTGCATAAATATATATATATATATATATATGTTGCTGTTAAAGCTCGAAATCCATTAATGTGCAGATTACCTAGCTAATCTACAGATTAACTAAAATGACCCGTTAAAGTGCAGAATCAAGAGTTTTCTGCATTTTAACTAGGTAATCTGCACATTAGCGGCTTCTGTATCGTTAAAGTTTAAATGTTTCTTTCGAGCCTTAGTTTTTTTTTTACATTCACAATGACGTCAAATAGTCATGTGATACAGATAGGCGAATGACCTTCAAACATGAACTAAAATTTTTCCATTTCCGCTCCGCTATGATTATGTTTCTTATTATGACAAACACAAAATTTAAAGTAACAAGTAAGTTATAATTGTTTTAATTTTGATTTTATTTTTTCTCTTTTTTAATTCTGTCAATATAAGTTTGATAAGGGTCTGCATTTTATTAATGAAATCTACTCTTAATTTAAAAGCTCTCTCTCGTGAAATTCCATTTTAAATTATGAATATTAAATATACAACACAGTAATTATTTCCTCCCGAAATAAAACTATTAAATCACAACTTTTTAAAACTAATTTATTTTAAAACTGATTTAAATTACTATTAGTTACAGAAAAAAATAGTATTAATTTTTAACTCTGAAAAATATTATGGCATTATTAAATAAATACTTAATATGAAATTTTTGTGCATTTTTTAGCATTTCTTATTACAATATTTTTTTATCTTATTTTTTGTTTCTTTCAAGTTTCCTCTATACGTTTTATATATCATGATTATCTTTTTATTTATTTATTTTTAATTTTGTTCGCTTTTTCAGATAATTTCGTTGTAGTTTATCACGTAAAATGTGTTAGTAAAGTTTATTATTATTATTATAAAATTAATATATTTGCTAAACTTGTACAGATATACGTATGCATGCTGCAAAATGTAGTTTAATAAAACATAGGGAAAACTATCATTTTAATTTTTATGCACTCTAAAAAATATTAAAGCAGTTTTAATTATTTGAAGTACTTCTTAAATAATGCTTCCGATTTGTCTAATTTAATATTTCTATAGCGAATTAAAAATTGGTGCATATTTTTTTTAAAAATAATAATAGCATTATAAGTTGTTAATAAAACTTTTTTTTTTTAAATTTAAATGGTTAAATATTTTTATTTGAAAAGAAATCGTTACTGTATTCTAACTGTACTTCTAACATTCATTTATAAAATAGAATTTATTGAAAGTTATTAAAAATATTATATTTCATATTAAAAATGCATAACAACTTTAAACTTATATTGACAGAATAAAAAAGATTAAATAAATAAAAAAAACTGAAACAAATATAACTTTAAAAGACATAAAAACTAAAACACATGCAAATTAAAATAAGTAAAGAAAAGAAAAGAAAACTAATCTTTTTTTTTTTTTTTTTTCTCGAATGAAAAAAAAAAAAAATAATAATAAAAAAATACAGCACAGCGTGCTCTAAAATTACAACACCAGAGATCTCATTTTCACTTTAACGAGTGCCCAGCAGGTAATGTGCAGATTATCTAGGTAATTCGCAGATTACCTAGGTAATTTGAAAAATGAAAAAAAATTTCTGACTTTAACGGATTACCCTAGTTAATGTGCAGATTACCTAGCTAATCTGCAGATTAACTGATTTTTGCACTTTAGCGGTAACATATATACTCTATAACAAAAAAAGTGACGCACCAAGAAGGAATAAGGCAAACTGTGCACAAATTGACATACATACAGGTTTTGATGGAATCAAGCACCAATTCATCATTATTGTCGATCCTATGTGCAACTGGTACTTCAGTGACTTCAAATACCCTTAATAGGCTGCTCAGTCCCCGGATCTCTCTTTTACTGAGGATGTTTGGAGTATCATAAAAAGAGTCCTACAACCAGCTCGGGATTTTACCAATTTAATGCAACAATTGGACAGAATTTGGTACGATACTTCACAGGAGCACATCTGCCAACTCTATCAATACTAAGCCAAATAACTGCATACATAAGAGCCAGAATTGGACCAATGCATTATTGACTTGTTTACTTAGGGAGGCGCTTTCTCTTGATTAAATCATTCAAATTTTCTGAAACTGTAATCAATTGTTTTTCTCCACATGTACTTCACATCTACCAATTTTTGTCCCCACTTCTTGGTGAGTCTTTTTTTTATTTTTTATAGAGTGTATATATATATATTTCTATAAGTAGAAAGTCTATTTAATGTAATACAAATTATTTTAAGTTTTGTATATATATATATCTTTTTCTGTGTGTAGAGAGTCTATTTACTGCAAATATAAATACATTCTATTAACATAGAAACCAATGATGAACATATTTGATTCACAGAAACTCTTACTATAGTGCCCAAATTTATTTTCACTGTTCCTTCATATATTTTTACCATCCACCAAAATCCTTACTGTCCTGTCTGCATATTTGTTTTCAGCAATATTAATTTTTTTCTATATTTCAAGATCGTAGAATGCAATTCCCTAGATACATACATAAAAATAAACTTTTGAACAATTAATCGAATGCTCAGTGAATTTAAATAAAAAAAAAAAAAAAAAGGAAAAACTTCAAAAATAGAAATTAGAGAAATTTTAAATGCAAATGATGGAGTAAAAACATTTACTATTGATATGGCTTTCAGAAACAGATTATAAGTTACTTAAAATCAAATATTATTCATTATGTCCTTTGAATGATGATACATGGCATGAAATATGCAAAGGGACAGTAAGGAAATCTTTTACAAAAGTTTACAATAAAAACTTACAATTTTAGTTTTATATTCATCAAACTGCTCTGCTAATGGTTCTATTTTTGATTAAAGAGGATATTAATTAAACTAAATAACAAGTCTGTGCGTAAGTTTTCTACATTTTATTTTTTGAGGGTGAGGTGTCAGGTGTTTAATTTAACAATCACAATATTACCAAAATTATAAAAGTTAAATAATTTTGATGATATAAACAAGTGAATTCGTGCAAGTTGTTTATTTTTAAACAATCTACCAAGCCCTCAAGCAAAAAAAAAAAAAAAATCATGAAAGTTCGAAAACTTATTAATAAAGCTAGATATTATAAGAGTAATACATACTAATTAGTAATACATACTAAATTTCAGGATTCATAGTTTTATTACTACTATTATTACATCTAAAAAGTGATTACCTAAAACGAAGCAATATGTTTTGTTACTTGTCACATATTTTTACAATAAGTAGTATATAATGAAGTTTATAATTCTAACTTTTTATCTATAATATTCTTTATGCCGTTTAAACTTGAATAAAGCATTAAAATTCATGACAGGCAATAACAAACCACAAAATTATCTATACATGCACGCCACCACACGGGCTGTTAATTTCGCGGTGGTAGACACTTTCTCCAACCAATCAAAGCTTAGTGTCTCAATACGTCACCGGTCTTGGCAATTTCCCGAAATTTAACTCTGCCAAAACGCCAAGTTCAACAAGTTCGAATTGAAATTCGATTTTTGATTCAGTCATTTCATTCAGTTTATGTTTATAGTTGAATGCGATTGCACAGATGCTATTGTTAGCGAGCAAGTGAGCGCGCCATTTGAAAAATTGGTTTTGTGTAATGGTATTTCATTTTTTTTTGTTCAAACCATGAGTCCTACTGATGGCAAAAAAATCAAAATTTGCAGTAAGTGTAGCACAGAATTTAATGTTCGCTCGACTTACTACAAACACTTGAAAAAATGTCAAGGCGAAAAACCAAATAACCTAGAGAAGAAGTATTATATGTGCAAGGAAGAAAATTGCAATTTTACATCGAAATCGTCAATTGATTTAATACATCATTTACAGAATGATCATCATATGGTATTTCCTATTGATTCTGAAAATTTTCAGACATATTCAGGTATGTGATAAAATAATTTTTTGCACTGTATTGTTCAGTGGCGCACCCACGGAGGGGGCTTAGGGGGCTCAAGCCCCCTCCAGAACCAACTGACATAGTAAAAACTTTAGATATGCATGAAAAAAATATTATTCAAACACAGATATTGTAAGCAAAAATAAAGTTTATAAATTATACATTAAATATAAGGAATTTTTGAAATTCTTACATTCAAACACAAAAATAATGAACTAGTTCTTTGTTTTTTATTTGAAAGATACTCTAGACATTCCATTGCAATTTTTAGGAATTGGCTTCTAAGGCCATAAAGCATATACTGTTATTATGAAATCGAGGGAGTATCTAAAAAGTCAGGCAGGAGAAGCAATCTGATGTGGAAGTAAGCAGGGATGTATTTGTCAGAAAAATGGGATACCAGGCTCATACAATTTTATATTTTAATTCGTGAGTATTTATAGCATCTTTGTGAAAGTTTGTTTTGTCCTTGGGCAAAATTAACACATTCGCATTGGCAAATGAAAATTCTCGTTTGATATAAAATAAAGATCAGCCCTGCTCTTAGTCGTTCCTCTAAAACAATATTTTAAATTAAAAATGAAATTTGCATATTCGTTAAACCTTTTATATGCCACTAGCACATATACATGCTAGTGAAATTTCACATCAATTGAAGATAAAATTTAATTGGTTTAATCTCAAATATACAAAATTATTTCTCTAAAAATTTAGCTATCTAGAAGAATGCCAAATGGCATAGTTTACTGTTCTAATAGGAAAATTGTCCGATAACAATATGTTAAGATATTTTACAGATGCTTCTGAGGATGGTGTCACTTTTTTTTTTTTTAAATCACGGTTAGTAGAACATACAGTAGGGTCCATGCACAGTTTTCATTTTTGCCTCTCGTCTCATGTCACTGAGATCTAAGCTCCATTTTTGGATAATGCAATTCTTTCCTGTTATAAAAATTCAAATTTCACAATATATATATATATTATACTGGAATACAATAGTAATGCTTGAAATATTTGCTAACTGAACAAATTAAAATTCTATGTAATATATTATATATTAGAATAGAATTAATGTTTTAGTATATTAAGAGGTTCTGCCCTCTGCTTGCTGTGTTGACTAACACCCACAAAGACTTTGCGTTCGACTTGTTTCTGTTAACCAAACCTAGAAGCATCGCCCCAATACTCCAGATAATTAAATAAAAATAGCCATGTAAAAATTTACACTGAAATTCTGTTATAATTCCTACGTATCACAACTGTAGCTTTTATTTGGCTATAATTATTATAATTTCTTAATTACTTACGTGTTACTGCATATGCATGTAAAGTAGCGCAAAAGAGTATTAAATTTGATAAAATTTTATTTTAAATGGAAAAATGGCGGGAGGACATTTCATTTCGGATGAATTTCGTGTTCACTAGTTTGTCATATTGTACACGATATATATATATTTTTTTATCATAGATGAACAGGCAATTTTATGTTTACAAGCTCAGTGCCAGTTCTAACTGACCGAACTACTGTGACTTAGCTTGTTGGGAGTAGGTTAGTTGCACCCGGAGAATACCTAAACGGGCGAGTTGCACCGTTTACCACCTCGAACCAAGGGGTGAGTTGCACCGCTTAGCCATTTCTACAAAGGGGCGAGTTGCACCCTCCAAGATATTATTACATAATTTTTTTATACATAATCGCATAATTTTTCCTTCACACTTTTCACAGGTTTAGGACTGTCATGGGCTAAAAACCCATGGCGTGTTTAAAAAATTTGCGAATAATTTTTCTTTGTCTCATAGTCATAGTGGTAATAAGTTTACCTTGTCTAATAGCCGAGCATATGCCCATTGTCTTTGAGAAAGATGATCATCTGTCGTCTTATTTTATGCATAGGTTTTAATTTGTTTCCTTTTTATCTTTCTTTGAACTGTAGTAGGAAATAGCCTTTAAAAACTCAAATCTTGTAAGTTCTTTACTCGTATATTTCTGCTTCATTTTTTCCATGTTTTTCATTCTCTTTTTCAGAAATTTATTTGTTTGTTTTGTGATATTTAAGCTATTTTTCAAAGCATTTACATCAACCTGTGTTTGTTTAATTACTTCAATAAAAGCATAAATATTTGGACTAGGTGCACCGAAATTGGCATTGAATTTTGCGTGAAACGATTCACAAGCGTTAGTTGTTCTCTCTCCGTCAATTGTATCCGAAACCCACAAATCATTGGTGGAAATTTCGCATCTTCTGAAATATATGTATCAACCAAATAATCCATGTATTTTTCCAATTTTGCATTCTGAGGAATTTCCGACATGAAATCCTCTACAAAACAATCAGCAACTTCCTCATGATTTAAATAAAGCAGTCCGAATGACCAACGTAGCCACTTTCCAATATCAGAATTCTTGTCTTTATATTCTTTTGATAAACCAAGTTCGTGAATTTTTCTCCACCATGATTGAGATGCATGGAAACGGCATCCTCTGATATTGCTTGTAGGCCATATTCTTTTAATTGCCGAATGAATTCAGATTTCAAAATCAGCGATAATATTCTTGGGCTCAAATTCGAATTTCAAATCTTATTCTCGAATTTCAAATCTAATTTTTCACAACACTCTGTCAGCAATACAAACATATCTTCATAAGTATTTGTACTTTTGTTAGGCAAGAGAAAGTGAGCAAGTGGCATGTAGTGGCCATTTTCATTGATTTGCAACGAAAACATCTGATAAAAAGACTTTGAACAATGTTTGAATGTTCCATCGATGAATATCGTATAACTTTTACACAAAAATTGCAGAT
This sequence comes from Salticus scenicus, assembly GCA_963930645.1. Classification (NCBI taxonomy): domain Eukaryota; kingdom Metazoa; phylum Arthropoda; class Arachnida; order Araneae; family Salticidae; genus Salticus; species Salticus scenicus. The sequence goes on from CAWVNO010000001.1 coordinate 656,209, forward strand.
TAGAGCCGCATGAAATGCAAACGATACCTTTTTCTTCATTGTTAACTTGAAGCATTTCTTCCCCCTGATATGTTTTAATATCCAATGAAGCTAGAGCAGAATGCACTTCTTTTGCGTTTTTGGGAAGGGGTGGTAATACTGCACGCCGTGCTCTACTCAAAATTTTTCTTATATATTCCATATCTTTTACATTGAATTCTTCTGTAAAACTTGAAGAAACTTATTTCTCTTCTAATTAATTTTTGTGGCGTTCGTTTACTTCGTCTAAAGCTTTCCTTTTGACACTATTCGAGATGGCTTGTCTTTTCAAGTTTTTATCAAGGTCATGATTATGGTTCACATCAGATTTTATAATAACTGTAGCATTTCCATCCGTATAAATCTTTGTATAAATCTTTGCTAAGAGAAGGGTGCAATTGACCCTCGTCCGAAAAATCCCAAACGGTGCAACTCGCCCGAGATTAGAAGAACAAAGGAAGGAGGTCGGGTGCAATTCGCCCGTCATTTGATTGACAGGTTAAGAGAGGGGTGCAATTGACCCTCGTCCAGCTTGTTATATACTGATATAAATTTCTCGATTGCGCAATTCAACTTAAATTCAATTTCATTCATTCGTTTACTTATTTCAAAAGAAATATTTAAAGCAGATCTTTACTATATGTATGTGTGCATGTATGCCCATAAACCTATTTACTGTACTACATGACCCAATTATTCTTCAGCCCCCTCCAGACAGAAATTCTGGGTGCGCCACTGGTATTGTTATAGTAGTTATTAGCTATAACAAAATTATAATTAATGCATCTGCTAACGTACTTTGAAATGTGTTTTCAGAATGCTATATTACAAATTAAAATAACAGAAAATTATTTATTGTTAGGTCGATTTTAAGAACATTTTACTAATGTTAAATTTTTATAATCTGATTGATCTCCCTTAAATAATTGTCATATATTTTTTTCATATATGTGAGTCTGTTATAAGTTTAATATTACAATACTAAGAAAATTATATAGAAACTTAATACATTTGTTTCATATGCTTTCTCCATTCACAACTCTAAATAGAATATTAGTTAATATGAAATAGTTTATTGTAAACATATATTAAATTTACGAATTTTAAAATTGAAAATAATCTACATTTTTCTGTGGTCTACTTAAAAGTAATTTCTCATTGAGTAGAAAGCACATATTTTACTTTCTATATTTTACTATATGCTAGCTGTTCAGTCATAATTGAGCAAGTCTGAGAAAATGTTTACCTGACCATTAATATTTCTTCAAAGTCAAAGAAATATTGAATGTGATAGGGGAGAAGGGGGTGCATGTGAATGTTTTTTATTTCCTTATTTGTTCAATAATTATTAATTTTTCACAATAAAAATGGCTATAATTTTATTTCTTTTTGAGGGTAGGGGGGAGCTTGTTGAACTTTAGCAGTTCTACCTTTCTCGGTTGTATCAGTTAGGATACAGGAGTAGAAATTAAGTCCTGATCCACAGAACGAGTAATTTTAAGTTTTTACTGGTTTTTTCACTCATTCTATCATATTTTTAAAAATGTGTAAAAAATTTTAAAACTTTGTTTATAAATTTACAGGGATATGATAAATAATTTTTGGATAGTTATTTAAAATATCCATTTGAGGTCAGTCTTATGCAGATCCATAAATTTATGCTTTAATAAACAAGCTAAATATCCTATATTTAATATTGAGAAATAATAGTAAAAAAAAAAAAGATTATTAAAGTAAAATTAAATGAAGTTACAGAGAATAGTTGATATTGACAATTATAATGAAGTATACTTAGTATTGTATACTATTTTGTGATAAATATTTGTGTATTAAAAAATAAATAAATAAATAAAACTTTACTGATCCAGTAGATTATTAGATTTTATATTTTACTGGCCCATTCAATAATTTTGTAGTTCCAGACCAACCATTATTAATTTAGAGTCCTGGGATCAGAATTTCCCCAAGATAGTTTCAAAAGATCATTGCACCACCCTGCCTGCCCTTTGTTTGAAAAAATAGCACCCTTCTTCCCCCCCCCCCCAAAAAAAAAAAAAAATATTTCGCCCTTACTGCCTCTTTGTATTAAAAAGCACAAATTTAGTAGAAAACAGCGTAATAACTGAAGAATATATACTGAAGATAAATGATACATAGGTGAAATGTATGACAATTACTACTTATATCAACACATATAACCACTTTTTTTTACTGATCAGGAACTTAATGTAAGGCTTGACACATATATATTTATGTTGTGTTTATTTTAATTGTAGATTTTAATGTGTATTATAATTGTCTTGACTTTTAGTGTAATTAAAGTATAATTAATGTTATTTAGTATTGCAAATAACTTCATTTGTTAGGCAACACAAAAATAAAAAAAAAGTATGCAGCATAAAGAATATTTTATTCTATAAAGATTATTTTTGTACATAGTGATTTTACAAAACAAGTTTACTATTGAGTATAACAATAATATATTTTAAAATTACTTTTTAACTTAATTTTTTTAAGTGAATTTATTTTTATTTTTTTACGTTTCTTGCAACTATTTTGAAACAAATTTTTTACCAACCATTTAAGTAAAATATTTTTTCTTTTGGAAGAAAAGATGTAATTAACAGTTTATGAAATGCTTAATAAAAATATTAAAGTAAGTCTATACTAATTTTTTTAAACTTATATCATGAAGGTAATAATCGTAATATGATGGAGGGCCTCAAATGAACTCTTCACATCTGCCTTAGATGTTTTGTTTACAAGTGCTTCATCTTCCTTTTAGGCCTAACTTATAAAAATAAGAATTATCGAATAAAACAAATTAAAAATTGTCATGTACTTACCTGAATGATTACAAAAGTGTTCTGCAATAAATAGTTTAGATTATTTGTTAGTTTATATATTTTCAAGAAGCAAGAAGTAAATGATGAAAGATGTACAAAACCTGCTAAAACAAAGTTACTGTCACTATAAAAACAAAATGCCCCATTGCTCTGAAATTTTTTTAGTAAAATATCCAGAAAGATTTGGAATATCCCCCTCCCCTCCCCCGTTTATTTCTTTTTGTTTTGTTACAATATCAGCGAGGAAATCACCAAATACATTAATTACTTTTTAGCCTAATAAAAACATTTGAATTTAGTTTTATTTAGAACTGAAAATAACTTGATAGACAACACACACATTGTAAAATTTTAAGAACTATGCAGCATAAAGATTATTTATTTTATTCTATAAAGATTGTTTATATACAGAGTAGTGTTAAAAAAGTTTACTATCAAGTGTAATAATGATATATTTAAAAAAAAAAAAATTTAAACTTTTTAAGTAAAATAAAGTATTTTCTGTTTTTTTTTTTTTTTTTTTTCCTTTACACTTTACATTTCTTGCAACTATTTTGTTACACAAATTTTTTACCAACCATTTAAGTAAAAGATTTTCTTTTGAAAGAAAAGATGTAATTAACAGTTCGTGAAATGCTTAATAAAAAATTAAAGTAAGTTTATACTAATTTTTTTTAACTTATATCATGAAGGTAATAATCGTAATATGATGGAGGGCCTCAAATGAACTCTTCAAATCTGCCTTAGATGTTTTGTTTAAGTGTCTCATCTTCCTTTTAGGCCTAACTTATAAAAATAAGAATTATCGAATAAAACAAATTAAAAAAAATTATGTACTTACCTGAATGTTTATAAAAGTGTTATACTATAAATAGTTTAGATTATTTGTTAGTTTAACCTACATTTTAACTTAAGAAGCAAGAAGTAAATGTTAAAAGTCCAGCTAACAACACCAGCTGAAACAAAGTTACTGATAAAAACAAAATGGCTCATTGCTCTGAAAATTTTTAGTAAGATATCCAGAAAGATTTAGAATATCCCTCCCCTCCTCTCTTTCTTTTAGTTTTGTTACAATATCAGTAAGGAAATTATCAAGTACATTAATTTTTTTTTAGCCTAAAAACATTTGAGTTTAGTTTTATTTAGAACTGAAAGTAACTTGAACTTGATAGACAACACACATAGTACAATTCTAAAAACTATGCAGCATAAAGATTATTTATTTTATTCTATAAAGATTGTTTATATGCACAGTAGTGTTACAAAAGTTTACTATCAAATATATAATAGTGATATATTTTCAAAGGAATTTTAAACTTTTTAAGTAAAATAAAATAGTTTCTGTTTTTTTATTTATTTTTTTTCCCCGTTACATTTCTTGCAACTATTTTGCAACATAAATTTTTTACTAACCATTTAAGTAAAAGATTTTCTTTTGAAAGGAAAGTTGTAATTAACAGTTCATGAGTTGCTTAATGAAAATTTAAAGCAAATCTATACTTTCAAGAATGAAAAAACTTATATCAGGAGGACAGTAATAGTAATACAATGCTGTAGAGGGCTGCATATGAATTGTTCACATCTGCTTCAGATGTTTTGTTTATAAGTTCCTAAGCCAAATGACTATCAGTTGAAATTTAAAATTGAACTTGCAACAATTCCAATTTTAGAAAAATACTTGCAAAAGTCACGTTTATTTTTTAAATGTATAAAATACTGTATATTGTTATGAAATCCAAAGATTGTTATGATTATTGTTAACTTTAATTCAGAAGTTTTATTAAGGGGAACCTAATTTGGATGACAGCATGACTTCATGTTATTTTATGGAAAAAAAATTTTCAAAATTATTTATTGCCTTTGGTATTTGTTTTTAAATTATATTTTGGCATTTAAAAGTTTTACAACTGTTAAATTGGTCCGCATTTTCAGACAATTTTTATTTCCATTATCCAACTACTGTCAGTATTGCTTTCAATCCAAAAATTTGGTATTGAATTTTCACCTGATTTACATGGTTTAAGGTTTTCTGGGTCCAAAAAAGTACCTTTTGACAATTGGTTGGTGTATGTGTGTCAGGAATCTTCTAAGTATCATATCTCCTAAACTAATAAAGGTAGAACTACAAAACTTCAGATTGACAGATCTGGTGTACAGATGTTTTTTCAAATTTTGGTGACGGCCCACCAGTGACCGAGCATTTCTGCGCGCAAAGCTGGTAGATGTGAGATGCCAGGTTCGATACTAGGTCATATGCATCGGCCTAACCATTCAGAGTTTTCCATGGTTTCCTTCGAAACTTGCATAAATACAGGCTAGGACCTCTTAGAAAGACCCCCGTGGAGTACACTTCCCCTCAGGCCTGGGGCTTACAGCAGTCAATCAGCCTTCTCCGTCCCGCCCCCCCCCCCCCAAAAAAAAAAAAAACTAGTATGTTATGGCCACAACAAGACTTTCTTCTATATTTTCCTATATACATATTCAATCAGTAACAATATTAGAAAAAAAAAAAATCTTTTTTTTTTTTCTTAAAAGTAATACATATTCAATCAGTAACAGTATTTAAAAATAAAAAATAAAAATACGATTTTTTTTTTTTGTTGTTGTTGTTGTTAAAAGTAAAAAAAAAAATCGATAACTTTGTTTTAAATTATCACAGATTTATAGTTCAACCATTCGTTTTAAAGGTATTGACGAGATCTTTCGAAAGATACCCATCTTGAAAATTCCCCCCCCCCCCCTGAGGAGGGGAAGCGATGCCCCCACATGCACAGAAATTTTTTCCTAGTTAACTATTACTATTATCAATAACTCATTAATTTTACAATCACAAGTTAAAAATAACTCTCATTATGTACATTTATATGAAATTTTGACCTATACTGTGATGTTAAAAATTCAAAAAAAAAAAAAAAATGTGATCACAGCACCCCCTGTTGAGCTATATATCCCCAAATGTAATCAGCACCGGCTTATGTAAGAGACCAACTAAATACCAAGTTTGGTTAAATTTCGTTTAAAAAAAATACGATTTTTTTTTCTAAGTTTTTTTTTTGTTTTGTTAAAATAAAAAAAAATCGATAACTTTGTTTTAAATTATCACAGATTTATAGTTCAACCATTCGTTTTAAAGGTATTGACGAGACCCATTGAAAGATACCCATCTTGAAACTTTGCCCCCCCCCCCCCCAGTGGAGGGGGGGAATCTATGCCCCCACAGGCACAAAATTTTTTTCTTAGTTAACTAATACCATTATCAATAATTCATATTAATTTTACAATCACAAGTTTAAAATAATGCTCATTATGTACATTTATACAAAATTTTGTTGTATACTGCCTTTTTAAAAGTTTACATAGAATGCGATCACAGCGCCATCTGCTGGGCGATTGATCTAATCAGCACCATTCCATGTCAGGGTCCAATTATATACCAAGTTTGGTTCAATTTCATTCATTGGTTCGTGAGATACGGTGAAAGATATGAAATTTTGCGATCACAGCGCCACCTGCTGGGCGATTGATCCCCAAATCTAATCAGCACCATGCCCTGTCAGGTTCCAACTATATGTATATACCAAGTTTGGTTGAATTTCATTCATTGGTTCGTGAGATACGATGAAAACAAGAAACCACAGACACACAGACATTTTTTAAAAACTATCAATTCATGTTCAGGACATCCCAAACTGGGTAGATCCGTCAAAAAACGGAGTCAAAAATTTTCGCGACTCCAATACTTCCTCTATATTACATATAGAAGAAAGTAAAAAAAAATTGGTGACGAGAAAAGTTAAAGTGGGACATCGGGAAGTCCATATTTCAAAAACAGCTTTAACAATTTTCTTCAAATTTTCTGTATAAGACTCTATTTCATGTCCTTTCGTATATGAATTAGTTGGTTGGTTCAGGAAAGTTGATAGGCTAATAGCTTAATTTCTGGTCTTGAGTGTGCGTTGCTTTAAAAATGGCTGTACAGATTTTTTTTACTTTCTTCTATATGTAATATAGAGAAAGTATTGGATTCGCAAAAATTTTCGACCTCTGTTTTTTTGACGGATCTACACGTTTTGGGATGTAAAAAATGTCTGTCTGTCTGTGGTTTCTTGTTTTCACCGTATCTCACGAACCAATGCATGAAATTCAACCAAACTTGGTCCTGGCAGGGCATTGTGCTGATTAGATTTAAGGATCAATCGCCCAGCAGGTGACGCTGTGATCGCATTTTATGTAAACTTTTAACATGGCAGTATAGGATAAAATTTCGTATTTTTCACTGTATCTCAAGAACCAATGAATGAAATTCAACCAAACTTGGTATATAGTTGGAACCTGACGGGGCATGGTGCTGATTAGATTTGGGGATAAATCGCCCAGCAGGTGGTGTGATCGCAAAATTTCGTATTTTTCAACATATCTCACAAACGAATGAATGAAATTGAACCAAACTTGGTATATAGTTGGACCCTGACATGGAATGGTGCTGATTAGATTTTGAGATCAATCGCCCAGCAGATGGCGCTGTGATTACATTTTATGCAAACTTTTAACATGGCAGTATAAAACAAAATTTCGTATAAATGTGCATGAGAGTTATATTAAACGTGTGACTATAAAATTAATATGAATTATTGATAATAGTAGTAGTTAACTAGGAAAACATTTTTTTGTATGTGAGGGCACCGGTTTCTCCCCCCCCCCAATGGGGAGGAAGTACCCCGGAGGGAAGGGGGGCAAAGTTTCAAGATGGGTATCTTTCGAAAGGTCTCGTCAATACCTTTAAAAAGAATATTTGAACCATAAATCTGTGATAATTTAATACAAAGTTATCGATTTTTTTTTGCTTTTAACGAAAAAAACTTAAAAAAAAAAATCATATTTAACCAAACTTGGTATTTAGTTGGTCCCCAACATAAACTGGTGCTTTACCGTTATAAACTATATTTAATTAAAAGAATCCTCTTTAAAATAGGCAGTAAAGATTAATAACTTTAAATCAATTACCACAAAAAAATAACTTTATTTAGGCAACACGTTATCCGTGCGGGTCTGTGCTGCCAAAGGCAGTGGGGACCTGGTTTGAGTTTTTACCCAATAAGATTTTTTTATAATTATTATTTCTTTTTTTTTTTTTTTTTAAGAATAAAAGTTTGAGTGATAATATACAATTTTGAGAAATCATTAATTATAGTGATAACATAATTAACTTTAGTGATTCATTTAAAAATTGTGGCCCACTAGCGGGCGAAGCTTGCTAGTTATTTTATTAATTTTGGTCTTTCTTTTTCAGATTTTAAAGTATGGAAAGAAAAATTAGAGACAGACACAAGATCTTCTTTTATTTTTAAGTGTTCACGAAAAAACCTTAATGAAAAGATCCAATATTATTACTGCAACAGATCTGGACGCTATGACTCTGTTTCAGATGGAAAACGAGCACAGAAATCTCAAGGATCCAAAAAAATAGGATTTAACTGTCCTGCATTTTTGAAAGTAACGATAGAAAATTGTGGTAGAGTTTCTGCCACTGTTTGCTCAACTCATTATGGGCATGATAAAGATTTATCACATCTGCCATTGCCTAAAAGTGATGAGGCAATAATAGCAAATCAATTATTACAAGGAATGCCACATCACCAAATATTGCGAAATATTTTTGATGGTAAAGTAGAAAAATTGGAGCGAAAACACATAGTCACAAAACAAGATCTATCAAATATTTCAAGAAAGTATGGTACTCAACTAATTGAGAAACATCCTGATGACCATATTAGTGTGCAGTTATATGTTGACGAAAAGTTACAAGAGGGGAAAGATATTATTTTATTTAAAAGGCAAGGAGAAATACAGTTATATCATCCTAATGTTCCTAACCCATTGGAGCAAAATGATTTTGCATTAGGAATCATGACCGAATTTCAAAAAGGTATGTTCCAGCAATTTGGCAACAATATCATTTGTACGGATGCCACACATGGGACAAATTATTACGACTTTAAACTTATTACAGTATTAGTGTTAGATGAGTTTAGAGAAGGAGTACCAGTGGCTTGGTTAATAGCAAATAAAGAAAATTCCGTAGTTTTGCGTCTTTTTTTTGAAACGATTAAAATGAATCTTGGGTTTATTTCCCCTAAAATATTTATGAGTGATAACGCACCTCAGTATTATAATAGCTGGGTTCAAGTGTTTAATGATGAAGTCAAAAAACTTATTTGTCATTGGCATGTTCATCATGACTGGCAGAAAAACCTAAATAAAATAAAAGACAAATCAACTTCCTCAGCTGTATACAAGACTCTTTGTTTATTGTTAGAGGAAGGCGATAAAGATAAGTTTGAGTTATTGCTGGGCAAGTGCCTTAAAGACCTAGAAGAAAATGAAGAAACTAAAGTTTTTGGCGATTACTTCAAAAGAGAATGGTTATGTAATAGGGAACAATGGGCAAAATGCTATCGTCCTAACTGCTCAATCAACACCAATATGTTTTTAGAATCTTTCCATAAAATTTTAAAATATGAAGATGGGTACTTCAATAAAAAGCATGGAAGACGTCTGGATAAATGTTTGGCAATCCTTTTACAGTATTCAAAAGACATAGCTGCCAAAAGGCTAATCAAGTTAGAAAAGGGTAAAAATACTAAGAAAATGACTGAAATAAATAAAAAACATCAAAGTGCTCTACAATTACCATTGGATTTAGTTAGTAAAGTATCGGATTTTGTCTATGGGCAGTGAAATCTCAAAAATATATCGAAGCTGAAACAACTGTTTCTGATTGTTCAATTTATAAAATTACTAAGCAACCAATGTGTGATACTGATTGTAAAATCAAATGCCCGACTTGTAACATTTGCTTACATTCATATACATGTAACTGTCCAGATGGGCTCACAGGTACGACCATATGTAAGCATATTCATTTGGTTGTAATAAGTGAAAAACAGGGACCTACTACCCATTTAAGTAATGAGACAGAGAGTGTATGCAATAAATATACAGAGCTAGAGATTTCACATAATGAAGGTAATGAAAACAGCTGTAAAGATCCTGATGAAAATATTGAAGATATTGGTGCAACTGAATTTATTCTTGAATCCATTAATCCTGAACACAAAGAAGACCTAGAATCTATTAAAAAAAATTTAAAAATGAAGTATCAATTATTGTTAGAAGAAATTGAAAACTGCAATGATAGAGAATTATTATTAGCAGCAAGAAATCATATAAACAGTGCAACTAATATTTTACATTTGCATTCGACTAAACTTAAACATGTTGAGCAAGAAGGAATCAACCATCCAGTTATTGCTAATAATAAACGAGTTGAAAAACAACATAGATTTTTTTCTACTAAAAAGCAACGAAAAAATAAATCTGTAAAATATTCAAAACCAAGTGTCGAAGAAAAACTTGATATAGAAAACTCTCTTTTAGGCAATTATAGTTCGGAAAACCAAAATGATCATAGTTACTGTACCTTAGATTCTGTCAGCATTAATTCGCAGTGCAATGAAAACTACCGAAATAAATTGCCCAAAGCTGCAATAAAATTTTTAGAAAAGTTTGCTGCTTCTGAAATTGTTCAGCACATCTTAGAAAATGGAAACAAAATAGAAGAAACTCAGATAGAAGTAGCCCCTGAAAATATTTCAGATACTATAATTGATACAAAATCTGATATATTACAACTTGCAAAAAATTATGTCACATCTGATGCATGGTTGATAATATCAAGTGTTCTAGACTTGAAAAGAAAAGCATGGAGCTGTGCACATTGCTCAAATGTTACAACTAAAGAAAATATGATTTGTTGTGATGCATGTAGTAAATGGTACCATTGGAAATGTCAGTTATTAAAAAATGAGCCCATGCAAAAAGAATGGTACTGCATTAATTGTTCGAAAGTGTAATCTGAAGGAGATGTAACATCTATTATGCATTTTGTTACGGTCGATGAATTCATAGCCTAGTGTAGGGAAGGGGCCGGCACCTGGAAAACAACTAAACCCCTACACAATGAAGCTATGAAGGAGACTCCAGGTGTCAGGTTGAAATCAACCGTCAAAGGCCTAAATCTTTATTTTATTTTTTTCTCCACTCTCTGTAGTTCTTCATTATTAATTTAAGCTTTAAAAATTATTAATAAAGAAAATTATCTATTGATTGTAAAACAATAACTATTATACTGGTGTTTTTATTTGTTTAATCAGATCTTATAATCAACAATATATACAAAGTAACTCTACAGCAGTGATTCTCAACCACTGTGCTGCCAAATTTTATAAATATATATATTAAAAATTATGATTTTTTCTGATTACGTACTCGTTATAAAAGAAAACATAATTTTGTTTAAATTATGATGTTTGTCATAATTAAGTTTGTTTAAATTAAAGAAAAGTATACTGTAAAAGAAAACTTGTTTTTACAGTTTAATACCATATTTTAAACTGTTTTTATCTTCGATAACTGTGACCTTTTAAACTTATCTTTTTCTTTGTGTGCCGCCAAATTTTGAAATCATTAAAAAGTGTGCCGCAACAAAAAGAAAAAAGGTTGAGAATCACTGCTGTACAGCAGTGTTGGGCATAATTGATTAAAAAGTAATTGAATTACAATTATTTTACTGTCAATCGATTAACAAGTTGGTTACAAATAAATTGAATTATTTATTCAATAAATTGAATTACTTATTCAATTTATTTGTAATCAATTAGTTGTTAATCGATTGACAGTAAAATAATTATAATTTAATTGTAATTCAATTACTTTTTAATCAATTATGTCCAACACTGCTCTACAGTTACAGAAGGTTTCCTAAATGCAGACCTAGCAGCTCTTCTGTTTTCTACTTATTTATAAAACCCCTTATTTTTCCTACATTTTCCGATTTTTCTCTAAATTTCCTATATTTTCTAAAATAGGTGAAATGGATATTCGGTAACTATCTGATATCCGGCTGAATTTAAAATATCCCCCGGGGTACCAGATATCGGCACTCTGGATATGGATATCCGATTGAGAGGAAAATTCAAGTTCCAGTATGAATAATAATAATATTACAATATTACTGTTATTTATTTATTTTTTTTAATTAGTTCTTGTTTTTATTATAATTTTTATCAACCATAATAAATGATAATTTTCAATTGAATATTAAACCAGCAATTTCCAATTGTAGCTCTTTTAATAATGTATTTAAATATTTTAATGTGATCCTGTAAATTTTAATGTTAAACATACCATACTGTATAGATATTTTTTTTTTTTTTTTTACGATATGAATAATAAATAAAAAATTTAATACGATTTTCGCAGTACAAAGTTTTTTAAATGTGATTTGTAAAGATACATCACATAGAAAGCAATTAACTGCCATTCTTTTAGATATCCCTGTACACAAGCTAGTTGTCCTATTGCTACCATTTTAAATAGAGAACGGCTACGGCCGTGCCAACAAACTGAAGTCATCAACACTTTAAAACTTTATTGAAAAGTGCTAAAAAAGATTCCCCCTCCACTTTTGCTTGAACCCTTTCCTTAATGTATATGTGAAATAAAATTTTTATTAATTCATTTCTTAGTGGATAGATTTATCAGATGAAATTTTGTGTCGGCTATTATTAATTGCAAACTAATCACTTTCATATACAATTACAAAGCCCTTTTATAAACACATGACATAATTAGGTATTCTTATTTGAAATTATTTATTACAGATTGATTGATAGGGTTTAATGCCAATTGACTACGCTAGGGTTTGAGTCCAATAAGTGGAATGCCCTCCGTGGGGGTCTTTCTAAGGAGTCCTAGCCCGTATTTATGCAAGTTTCGAAGAAAACTCCAAACGGTTAGGTTAATGAACGCGACAGGGGATCGAAACTGGCACTTACCATCTACCAGCTTTGAGCGCAGAACCACTCGGCTGCAGGTAGGCCGAGAATACGAATCAAAGTAGCGTTTTTTTTTTTCGTATGAAGGTAAAGCCTTCTGTAGAAAAGACTATTTAAAGTCATCGCATGAAACATTTTCTAGACATCATAGGCTAGAAAAGGTCTCCCTTATGTAATTTAAATTTAATTATTTTTTAATCTTAATTTATATATTTTGCATATTTTAAATTCTTAAGACTTTCTGAATTCTGAACTGTTTTCTGAGTTATTTATTAAGTTACTTTTTTCGCAAATGTATATAACTTTCAGAAATTTTTTATTTAGATACTTATAAATTTAAGAGTATTTTTTTCAATTTCCTTATTCTTAGTTCTATTATTTAGTTGATTATGGATGAGTTTGAAATAAGGGGTTGTAATTTTAAGCTAGATGAGCTTAAAAATGAGGCCGCCATGCGAAACTGTCAAAGGCGTTGTGATGTCAAGAAAAAGGGCTTTGAATTTACCAGATTTCATAAAACTATATCGTGAATGAATTCTGTTATTCTGATGGGTGGTGGAATATTTAGGTCTAAAACCAAATTGTTCGGGTTGAAATTACAAGCCCCTCTTCATAATTTTTTTTTCATCTAATTTGAAAAAGATCTAATTTTTATTCATTATCGCAATACAAATCAAGCATAGATTTATTAAAAATCAACATTTTAGTACCTTAACCAGTGCACCTAATTTTGAATCATGATTGCAAAAACTCATCTTGGAATTGTTTACAAAGTTTTACTTTAATAACATAAAGAAAAATCTTCCTTTATTTCTTCTATTTTTGACTTGTTCGCAAATTCTGGTGGTAGTTTATTTTAAATGAGCAAAATTTCCTTGCCCCTGAAAGGGTTAAGGTATTTTTATACAAAGTTAAAATCTTTAAAGAAGGTCACTTTTAATTTAAAATTGAATATACACATATCCCTTAAAAGAAAATCAAAATTGGTTTATGATTTTTGCTTTTCTTACAACCATTTTTTTTTTTCCAATTTTTGAGCAGTGTTCTAATTTTTTTGGCGGCCCTAAGCGACCGCCTAGGTTCGCCTAATGGTAAAGCGGGCCCTGCTGATATCAGCACTCCTGATAAATAACCATAATGATTCATAATAACCCTGTGACATACTAAGATTTATTTAATTACACACAATAGAAGCTGAGTATAATCTTCCCCTAAATGGAAAAAATCATAGCACCACCTGTTCAGCAATTTGCATGAAAAGTTGATGGATACTTTTTTTTGGTTTGTTAAGGCACAATTATATATAACTTTATATGAAATTCTGTGTATTAGTCCTTGAGCTAGAGCTGCTACAAAAATTTTTGTCACAGACATTTTCTAAAAATAATCAAATTGTGTTCTGGTCCTCTCAAAATGTGGAAAGAAATTCATCAAAAAATGGTAACTGAAATAGACAAAAAAAGTATATGAAACATTTTTTTAGTTATAACAAGGCAAATAACATCTGAAACCGAACAAATAAATAACAGGAAAACAGACAGCTGTTTCAGTAGCCTTTAGCGTAGCATCTACAGTGCATAAAGAAATGTGAGAGAAGTGCTCTTAAATATGTAAAAGGGAACAGATTGAGCTTAGGATGATATATTTTTTTAGTTACTTCAGAGTATTAAAAGATATATGCAATAAAAATTATGCATATCACCTCATTATAGTAATTAATGAGAATTTTGTGTGGTAAAAAGTAGGATTTTTCATGTTCTTTATATTTTTTCTAAGACTTACAGAAAATTACGTATTCTTGAGGTAATCTAGGAATTAATTATAAAAAAGTGAAGATCGCAAAAAATGTGAAGCAAAAACAGTGAAAGCACCCTATAAAATCCTTTCTAGAAAACAAAATAGGTTCATGTAGCACCTAGTGGCTTGTAAGTTAGATTAAAGTTAAGGACATAGGCAGAGGTGGCACCAGCTAGGGGGCCGGGGGTGCACAGGCTTACCCGTCACGGAGTCCGTGACCCCCCATTAGGGCATATTACTAAAATCTGTCGGGGGGGAAATTATGAAATTTTCAGTTTTTCTCCTATTAGCAGCACTTTTTTCCCTTTCTAAGATGTGCATTTGGCAGTCAAGTAGGGAAAAATTAGTAGTTAATAATAAAATGTTACCAAAGTCTCAAATACACAATTTCAACTTTAACATTCTATGTTTAGTCATTTTTAAGCTATACAAGATACAACATACATTTCTTAATTTAGGAATATACTATTTCTTTTTATACAATTTCTATTTCTTTTATTTCGTATAAGGAATTAAAAAGATTATCTAAAAAAAAAAAAAAAATGGAATACTTTAAATTTGTTAAAAAAAAAAAAAAAAAAACTGATAAAAGGAGAAAAATTGAAAATGCTATTTTCTCCCAACAGATTTTAGGAATATGCCCTAATGGGAGGACACAGACTTAGTCCAGCCAAAATAGAAAAAAAAAAATCGTGTAGTTTTGAAATTTTGCATACTCATAGCCGACACAGTCCTGAACAACATACTAAAAGTCCCCAACCATGGAGAGTAAGCGGGCGGCAGGGGGGCACTTTTCAGCTTTTATTACATATGTTTTTCAGGACCCTCTCGGCTATGAGTATGCAAAATTTCAAAACTACATGATTTTTTTTTTTCTATTCGTCAAATTTTGGCCTTCGTTGCCTGGACTAACTCCTTGACAGGGTGGTCTGTGCACCTATTGTTTCTTGTTGTTAAAACCTATCAGAGTTGGGTTTCTTCCAGGACAGTGGAAGAAATCGGAAGAAGACAAAACAGATGTTCAAAATTAAAATTTATGAACTAAATAAATTCAAAGCATAAATATAATGTCAAATCTAAACTATAATCCAATTAATATAAAAAATATTTTTAGAACAATAAGTTATTTGAGAACAAAAACTAAATCATGTTCATACACTTACGAGTAAAAATAATTCAAGGACTTTACAAAAATGTTGAAGGAAGGATTATTAATATAATCAATAATTTTACCTTACTTAAATCCTTACTAAGTCCGAGCTTCATTATATATTTCGGCTACCTAACGGTGCCATCTTCAGAAACACTCGGTAAAAAATGATTTGTAGGTGCTAAGTTTGGATGACTTGTTTATCTTTTGTAGTTTCCTCTTCGAGAGAAGTGAAGAAATCGAAGAGGAAACTACAAAAGATAAACAAGTCATCCAAACTTAGCACCTACAAATCATTTTTCACCGAGTGTTTCTGAAGATGGCACCGTTAGATAGCTGAAATATATAATGAAGCTCGGACTTAGTAAGGATTTAAGTAAGGTAAAATTATTGATTATAATTCAAGGACTTTTCAAGCACTTTCCAGAAAATTTTCAAGCACTTTCAACCAGGATTTTAGATGCGTCCACACACACATGCCTTTTTTTGAAGGGGGAGGGGGGTAGTTACCTACTTAAAAACTCAGTATCAAATGTATTTAATTTATTTATTTATTAACATAACTAAGGGGCTCTTATTATTATACGTTCAAACAGTACAAGTGATAATAATTACGGATTTTTTAGCCATAATATTTGCATTTTTTTTTTTAAGGGTACAATTTTTTGTATAAACTCAAAGCTGGCACCCAATGAACTGTATCAATAAGTAAGATACTTACTTTTAAACTTTCCTGCAAGTTATCTGGGATTTAAAAAAAAAAAAAAAATCCATAGTTTGTATTTATTTTAAGTTGAAAAATAAAGTGCAGTATTGACATACTGCAAATAACAATACCACACTGCAAATACAATTGACATACTTAACTACTAAAAAACTTTTCATTTGTTTTACAGTCAACTCCCTTTAACTCTCAAAAGTTTTGTCCACAGGTTGTGCGGATTATAGAAATTTGCAGATTAGAGATTATTGCCTTTCTTTTGTAGATACAAAGTCAGCTATTATTAATTCATAAATAGACAACAAAATGGAAAGACAATTTCTAATAAATTTTAGAATAAAATATTTTTTCATTATCAATAAAACTAATCTATCTCATTCATATGATGATAAATAATTCAAGTATATTCAAATAGGTACCTGTATAATGTAAACAAACATATTTAAAAAATACAAAACAAAATACTTTTGAAAGTTCAGAAATAATATTCATCACTGATTAATATTGTTAAACATTGATGTAATAGTGGTTTGGTTTTAAGTGCTAGTCTGGATAATAATAAATACCAAAATGTTACTCCCCCTCCCCCTTTCCAATCGTGTTTCAAAGCAAGGATTAAGCTAAAAATTTCATTTTAAAAAAAAGTAAAAATGTGAGAAATGTGAATTTTTTTAAAATATGAGATGCAAGTTTCTTTTACATTAAAAAATCAATTATTGATTAGAAGGATTTGCAGATTATAATTCTGCGGACTTGAGGGAGTTGACTGTACTGTATATGACGGTAAAGAAAATAAAGTTTTTGATGACATTTTGTAATACAGTATTGAATACTAGTTCTTTTAATTAATTGGATGTTTGTTAAAAGCTTTTTTATCAGAAAATATAAGAAAGTGATCCAAACCAGTGGCGGATTTCCCCCCCCCCCCCAAAACACTGACATTCACAATTGAATATTGCAATTGTAAATTTTTTATTGGTCTAGAATAACACTTTGAAAAATCTTAGCCCCCCCCCAAAAGTCAAGTTCTGGATCCGCCACTGATCCAAACTATTATTTATTACCAGTTAAAGAAACAAAATTGTTTTAATTATAAAACTTTACACTGTTTAAATTGAAATTGATTTTTTTTTTTTTTTTTTTACTGGATTTTGAGTATTTTGGAACGCAATCATCAGATACCGAAGATAACTACGGTAAAAATCTCATAATTATTAATTAAATATGTTATTAAATTTTTATAGGTATAATTATAAAGTTACTTAAAGTTGTTTATAAGATAAATGAATCCATTGTATCTTACAAATCTGCAATTTATAGGATATTTTGGAACGTAATCATCAGATACCGAAGATAACTACGGTAAAAATCTCATAATTATTAATTAAATATGTTATTAAATTTTTATAGGTATAATTATAAAGTTACTTAAAGTTGTTTATAAGATAAATGAATCCATTGTATCTTACAAATCTGCAATTTATAGGATAATGTTTTAAGAAAAACAGTTTCTACCACTTGGAAGAAACTTGCCAACGCTGCTACCTATTAAACACATTGTACTCTCTAAATAAATATACAATATATACAAAAAGTATTAAAATGGTAACATAATTATGATTTGTGTTAATGTATAAAGTATGAAAAAATTTTCCTTCAAATGATTATCTCGTTAAATCTAACAAGGAACCATTCAAAAGGTGCCATTTAAAAAAAATATTGAAAAAAAATATATGTGATTCTACTCTTCCTAAAACACCAGAAAGTGAAAAAATTAACGGCTGAAATGAATTACAGCGACCACAAAAAATTATCAAAATTAAGCATATTTGGCGATTTTACATTGTTAGGCGATTGATTTTGAGTACTTGGTAGAGAAACAAAACACGTTTCTGTTCATACACGGCAATTTCGGTGCTAGCGAACTGAACACTTAACAGCGCTAAATCGCCAAATATGCTTAATTTTGATAATTTTTTGTGGTCGCTGTAATTCACTTCAGCCGATAATTTTTTCACTTCCTGGTGTTTTATGAAGAGTAGAATCAGATATTTTTTTTT
Organism: Salticus scenicus; assembly: GCA_963930645.1. Lineage (NCBI taxonomy): Eukaryota > Metazoa > Arthropoda > Arachnida > Araneae > Salticidae > Salticus > Salticus scenicus. The sequence continues at coordinate 674,697 of CAWVNO010000001.1, forward strand.
TCAATATTTTTTGAAGACGACACCTTTTGAATGTTTCCTTTTAAGTAACAAAAATGATATTTACATTATTCAGATACTTTTTCTTTTATTTGTAAAACCATAGGTAAAATTTTATTTCACTTTCTTAATACATTGTTGCAGTAATAATGTTTTCTGTTAAATTATCTTAAGAAATATATATATAATCATGAATTTTATACACTATTGATAAAATTTCATTCTCTGTATCACAACATTGTTGTAGCTATCTAGTGAAAATCTGAAGCAGAGTGGATTATATGTTTACTGTTAAAATAAGTCTGTTTTTATTACAATGATACACTAAATGGAATATTGGTAATGCATGCTTCCACATATTGTTGTTACAGGAATAATATTACTTATGTTTTTGTAATGTAAACAAAATAATTAATAGTGTGGATAACACGCATATACATACACACACAATAAAGTACATACGTTGTATAATGTATGTTGTAGTTAAAAAAAAAAAAAAAAAAAAAAAAAAGTTAGTAGTCGTATATAATTATTCTAAAAAGCATATTATTCATATAATTTTCAGAAATAAACTTAGCGGGAAAAAAAGAAGAAAAAAAAAATCCTGTTTATAACATTTAACTTTGTGCTATTTATGTGATAAAAGAACAATTTTAAAGTTATAAAAATTTCGCATTATTTATTAAAGTTGGAAAACAATAAAAATTATTTAAAAAGATGAATATATTAATTAAGAACTAAGTTAAGAAAATGAAATAAAAAAAATATTGGGAAAATAAACAGAATTAAAAGTTTGTATTATAAAAAAATTATTATTATATGAATGTACTATTAAATTTCAAACTCAAATATTGTGTTTAAAGGTATCATATTTTAAATATAAGCATAAAAACTAGTAATTATAAACCGTGACAGTTCACTACAATTTAATGAAATTATTTTGATTTGCAATTGAAAACAGCTTAGTAATGAATTGTTTCATTATTGTTAGCTATCTAGATCCGGTATTTGAAAGTACTCTGTAATATCTAAAACCAAAGGAAAAAAGTGCATCATCATTATACAATAATTACACAGTGCACGGTTTGAAAAATTTATTCATGCTATACGTATGTTTGTGATAGAATAAATACTAATTAAAAAAAAAAAAAAACTTTCAATTAAAAATCATAGCATGCACAGAAAACTGCAATCTGCTCACAACACAACACACCACACAACGGTAGACAGACAGTAGATTCGAAAAACATTCGAATATGAATTCGATAATCCTTCGTACAACTAAACAGTTACATCCAGACTGAAACATTGTGATCACAAATAGGTAAACAATCACAAATCTGGCTGTGTTTCAATCCAAACGCAACATTTGTTTACAAAACTGATCGCAAAGTTGTGAGCGATGAGGGGGAAATTTGTGACTGCCTCGGAGCTCTCACAACTCGATCGCAGGTGTACTATCGCATCAAAAAACATGGCCGCTGTTGTCCAGTGATATCGAAGAAAGTAATAGTCACAGACAAGGATATAATTTGTCTGTTGTAATAATCATTCTTGAAATGATAATACATAATCCGAAACAAATATTATAATATTTCATTAATCTACAGTATGAATTAAATACTATCCAACATAGTGAAACTCTTCTTTACTCGGAAATTATACTTAAAGCTCTCATTGGAATTGGAAGATAAATGTAAGTGTAAAATATGTTACGTTATGGTTTTGTATATTCATGTAAGATTAAATGTTTAACATTGAAACATTATTATGGATTATGCGGAAAATTATAATTGTAACATTTGTATATTTTATAAATGTTAGGCTTATTTAATGTAAATTAAACGTAATATGTCATGTTTCTGTAATTGTTTATTTACAATATAGAATAATATGTTCTATTATTTAATGAGATGACTATGATATTCGTTAAAACTTTACAATCTGGTATGATATCATTTGGATAAATATTCTTCTCGTTGTAAATAAAAGCCCGATTAGTCAATTATTTATTCCATTATCTATTTATTCTGTTTAGGCGAAAAAAAAAAAGAAGATGATGTGGCCGCAATATTTCGTAAAACTATAATTCGGTGTAGTAAACCTTAAATATACTTTTTATTGTAAATAACAGTTATTGCATTTGATTGTAAAAGCCTGATTAGTCAATTATTTATTTTATTATATATAAAACTCTATAGCTGAAAATATACAACTTCATTGTTAGTGTTGAAAATGAGTTTTGGAGAATAAAAATATTTTACTGTCAAATAACTATACATGTGCATAATTTATATCTGTAGCTGGTTCATTACATTTAAATTCAGTATTTAACTGTTTGTAAGCTTTAAATGAAAACTTTATGATTAAACACTATAAATTACAAAATCTTATCCATTAAAAATGGAGGAGGAGGGGGAGATATGCTGCTCTCCCTCCCCTTCCTGTTACTTTGTTTATGGTTACATTATTACACAATAAATAGACTTTTTTCCTTCCCCTTCAATACACTTTCTTCACTCCATTTTTTTTTTTTTTTAATTATTATTATTATTTCTTTTTTGCTGTGTTTGAATTCACTGCTGCTAGATCTATTTTTTCCCAATTGCTTATTACCTTGTTACTGAATTTTTTCTTCATATACTACATTCATTTTAACTAAATAACTTGATATAGTCAATTGAATACAACACACAAGCATCAAGCAATAACCAATTAGCCTTGAATTAAAGCATTGTAGCCTGAAAGAGAAACATTAATATATTTAATAGCAAAATTTTAAATTTAAAGCTTACTAACAACTAATATTGAATTTAAATATAATGAAATAGCTGCAGCTATTAATTATACATATGCATTATTCTTTGATAAAATATTTTATTTTTCAAAACACAATTACAGCACTAATAGAGAAAGAATGTGGCTTGTACTTTTTCAACTATAAATATATACCATAAATAAAAAAATTGACTAATCAGACAGTTACAGTTAAATGTGGTAGCAGTTATTTACAATAAGAATATTTAAATAACTCGATAAAAGAAATATGAAAATGATGATTTTTAAGATTTTTTGTACAGTTACCAACTAATGATAAAAATGTTCCTTCTGTTTTTTTAAAAAATCAAGTCATCTTTTAAATATGTGTGCTATAAGTTTTAATTTGATGTTCCAAATTGGGAACGTTGGCCTGTAAAAAGGTTAAATTAGCCTAAAATTTATGAACTATATAAATGTTACAATTATAATTTTCTACGTAATCCATAATATTACAAAAACGTGAACATACAAAACCATTGTATCTATATTTTTATACTTGACATATATCTTCAAATGAGAGCTTTTAGTATCTTTTCCAAGAAACAAAAAACCTTATTGTACCACAAAACTGACGTTAAAAAGTAATACATACAAAACTTTGAATTTACACCATAAAACGCTTTCATTCACAAAAATTGTTTTGGGTTGAAAGAAAACAGGATCTTTTGCCAAGCGTACAAAGTAAGCATGAGTGCTGCAAACAAACACTCATGCCTACTTTATTCGCCTGACGAAGGATCATGTTTTGTTAACATGATTATTATTATTATTTATTTATTTTTTTTTTTTTTTTTTTACCTTAAATTCTGTTTTCACCTTCAGAAAATTCAGAACCATACTACTACTTGTTTTCACAATTTCTAACATTTTATTCAGCTTAAAAATACATTTAAATATTTTTTGTTTTTTAAACTCAAAAGTGAAACATTAATTTTTTAAAAAGTAATACTAATTGAACGGTTATAGATTTTCACAACATGAATACATAATTAATAAATGCATTAAGCAATGAGGAATTATAGAAACAAATTTCTCCATAGAATAACATGAGTTCAGCTTCTTGTCAGCAACTGACTCTCTGATTATCAACTTCGAATTTCCTACATAATATCCATTAACATGTCAGGATAATTTTTTTATACCAACTATATGAAAAACGACAGAGCTGAGAATTTAACTCGGGTACTTAAACAGATATTATATGGGAAATGCTGAGCTGGTATCTGACAGGGTAGCTCAGCGATACATAATAAGCGGAGTGCTCGATTTCAGCTCCCAGCTCTGGCCTTTTTCACGTAGTTGGTATACAAAATTCAATCTTACACTCAAATTTCTCTAAATAAATCATCGTTCATGAATGATTTAAGTAAAGATTACAGGGTCTATCAAAGTTATGCTATCATTAAACTTTATATGTTTACCCGTTAAATCTGCATTTGCAAATACAGTGACATTGCCAACAGATGTCATGTGGGAAATGCCGAGTTGATAATCAGCCAAGGTGGCTCAGTGGTAGAACAACTGCACTGTAAGTGGGGTGCTCGAGTTTGATTCCCAGCTTGGATATTTTTCACATAGTTTGTACAAAAAAATTTGCCTTACACTTCCATTTCTCTAAATAAATATTCATAAGTCATGAATGATATTTCTAAGTAAAAGTTACATTGTCTATGATTTAAATACCTTATATTTATCCTTTCTTTAAATGAATATATTTCGTCATGTTTATCGCAGCCCTCTTCAGCGTCATTTCGACGCTGAAGAGGGCTGCAATAAGCATGCCGAAATATATCCGTTTAAAGAAAGGATAAATATAAGGTATTTAAATTTAAATCATAAACGATAATCCTGTAATATTATACCTATTACATGGTCTATCAGATTTGTGTCACGATTAATTTTACACTGAAGCATCAGCAGGAAACAGTTGTTGCCTGATTACCGATTTATTGATGTTCTGAAAATGCATCAAAATAGTCGATCAATCATAACATTAAAAGAAAAAAAAAACTTTTTTAAAATGCATAATACCCTAATACAACTGAAATTTGTTAACGTGAATCTCGAGAGGAAAAAAATTTTTTTCATACTATCAATAACCAAACTTCATTTTGGTGGGGATAGTGGAAACAGTTCATGTTAATAAGGTTTGACTACCTAATGCATCGAAAACATAATTATAATAGCATTTGAAATACGTTAAAATTTTACTAAAAACAATCTCTTTTTACTTCCTTATTATACAATGTATAAGAAAATATTGTAATCCTGATTTGCGAAATGGATTTTATATCTGACACTAGCGAGCTTCGCCCGCTAGCGGGTCAGTATTTTTAGATGAATCACTATAATGAATGAATTCTCAAAATTGCATCTTATCACTCATCAACATTACTCTTAAGAAAAGAAAAAAAAAATCGTGATCGGGTAAAAACTGAAACAGAGTCCCCACTGTCTTCGACAGAGTTGACACGTGCGCTGCACGCACATATTCTTTTACCATCCTTATGATTTTTCAAAATTCCATATTTATTATTACTCATAAATTTCATTCTTAAGAAAGAGAATTGCAAAAAAAAAAAAAAAAATCATTCAGCTTTGGCTAAAAACTCACACTGGGTCCAAATTGCCTTCGGCTGTGTTACAGCGTCTAGAATAAACAGTGTGGCAATCGCCTATAACCGTGATGTTAAAATGATGCTACAAAAATTAAGCTTACCCAGATGTCACTGTGATCGAAGCTATTGCTCAAATCGAAGACCTGATTGGCTTTTCCCAGTTTCGTCAGTTTAATCACGTGATCTAAGCATACAATTAACCCATAGGGAGTCTCGGTTTTGTTGTCATGACACTAGCTTCGATTACAATGACATCTGGTGACAGGCTTAATTTTTTTAGTACAATTTTATTCGCCGCTTTCCACACTTTATTCTAGACGCTGTAGTTGCGTAGACCCATGCGCAGCGCGTGCATATTCCTTCACCCTCCTTATGATTTCTCAAAATTCATTTATCATCGGGTAAAAACTCAAACCGGGTCCCCACTGCCTTCGGCAGTGCAGACCCATGTGTGCTGCATGTGCATGTGTTCTTTCTCAAGTCAAACTTTTATTTTTAAGAAAAGAAAACGAAAATAATCCTTTATCATCGAGTAAAAAGTTAGACCGAGTCCCCACTGCCTTCGGCAGCACAGGTTAGGGGATATGCGCGCTGTGCAAATAGGTCCCAATTTTTGCCTAAATCCAATTTTTGCCTGTCAACTATAATATTGACATAGAAAAAATTGTGAAAGCTTTCTTTTTTTTAAAATTATGGGTTCAAGTTTATAAATTTTAATATTCATTAGTAATGAAGCTTATAACTAAACAAAACAAACCACTTTAAAAAAACATTGCCCGCTTGTTCTACCTAGTTAGGATTTTGTTTGTTTTATAATTAGTTCTAACTTTGAATTGAATGTTATAGGGTTCGAGCCCAGGTTGTGCTCAATGGCCTAGCCATTTAGAATTTTCAATGCGGTCTGAAACTTACACAACTTGAGCTAGAATCCCTTAAAAAAGGTCCTCATTAAAGGTACCTCAGTCAGACTCATAGCGTTATTAACACGTTCATTGCCCAGCATGATTCAGCTGAGCTTCTCACTGGGCACAAATCCGATCGTCGGAGATGACATGTACCAGAGAGCCACAAATGAAAAAATAGAAATTAGAAAATTCCAGAAATTTTTTTTATCAAATAGTTGTCCTCAGAAAACGCTATGCCCGACAATAATAGGAGTAAAACAAGGAAGTGTCCCACCCTTCATAGATTTGTAAGAATCAGCAAAGCGAGCCTATAAGAAGTATGTATGTGTGTGCTCTATGTTACCAGAAGAGGAAGCAAACTGCCAAATGCCAAGAAGCAAAAAAAAATGTAAAAGAAACACTATATATGCAACCTATTGTTTCTATTGTCCAGAATCACCTCAAATGTGCTTTGAGTGTTTTAACAAACACCATGTGATATAGTATAATGTAATGTTTTCCTAAATATAAATTAATAAAAAGTACAGCATAATGTGTAGATTTTTAGTATTTTTATGTTGTATATCCTTTATTTATATTTCAGTGCTTATTCCATTAATTTCCTTTTAAAAATCTTATTAATGCATTAGTAGTCACATATTGGTCTATTTGCCGCCCACTGATTATAAATTTCCCCAACAGATCACCCCTTAAAAATAAAGTAAGAAAATTCTGTGTAACTAACCTTGAGTGGATGTTCTCTAACATAGTCTGTTTTTAAGTCATTCTTGATATTTTTTGAGCAGTTAAAAACATTTTACTTCTAAAATCGGTATTTGACTGCGATGCGACTATTAACGTTGATTATTTTTTCCCCTACTTCTAGTTTTTCAGAAAGGTTAGAGGTTTGCGGGAAAAGTTTTGCATGAATTAAAGGCAGCTCATCTTTCTCTACTGGCTTTCTTTCGGCTTTCCCTTTATACTAAACAACAGCGGGGAATAGACCGTCATGCGACTACTAGCGTTATAAAAAATGACACAATTACTCTCATGCAGTGGTGTCACCAGAAAAAATTCCAGGGGGGGGGGGGGGGCACAACCTGAAAAAATATTTTTTTTAAATAAAATTCTGATAGCATAGTTTTAAAGTTAAAGAAAAAAATGCTCATTAGAATTTTCCAGGGAGAGGCAAGTGCCCCCCCTTGCTTCATTGTCCCGATGCCCCAGATCTTGTGTTAACTTGAACAAGAAGAGCGTCACCCATATCTGGAAGACATGGAGATGAGCGTGTTAAATTTTATTAACTCAAATACCTCCACATTACCCTATTTACACAAACAAAATTTACTGCTGTCTGCATCCAAGTGCTTCCATATCTTTACTATATAACTAATGATGTAATAATCATAATGAAGGAAAATGGATATTTGCCTATAATAATGAATGATAGTAAAGTACAGCTCTATAAAGTCGCCAAAATAGATACTACCAACACCAAATGGAATATCCTTACTGGTAACTCTTTACCGCCACATTTTTAAAACAAGCTGCATTCATTTCTTATTAGTCACATCTTTTTCCTAATACATCAAAAATGGATGAGAAACCAAAATCAATAAAAATTTGGGATTTGCCTGAACAGAGGAAGAATCTGTCAGTTTATTTCAAGCAAAACACATTTAGCCTAAAATTACTTCTTGTGCAAAAAAATTCTTAGAACTAACATTTATTAAAAATTTTTTATACGTAAACTGTGTGTTGTCATCAATAAAATTTACTTGGCAAGATTTGCAGCATTATTAACATTTCCGTATGGTGAGATTTGCACCAGCAAAATAGAAAAGTACTGATAATAATAAACCTTAATTTTTTTTTAAATAATTAAGCAATGTATCATTTGTCCCTAGTCATTAAATAATATGAAAGAGCCTGACAGTTTATCCAAAATTATATCAATTTACAAAAGCTTTATAAGCTTCTAATTGTTGAAAATTACCTACTAAACAAATAAAATAAATGCTAGTTTTCATGTACTATGCAAATATATAACTTTAGAATTTTTTAAATAAATGCCTAAAATATGGATTAAATGTTAGATTAGTTGATGCGTATACATAACGTTTCTGAAGCTAAAAATATAAAAGATACAAATACATTAATATTTCTAAACTAAGTTTTAAAAAGCTGCATGTAAACAACCTATAACAAAAAAAGTTCAACTAATTTTTTTTTTAAACATAAACTGCATTAAACTTCATATATAAGTGTGAATATCCTTTTATTTTTTATTTTATCTCCCTCTCATAATACACAGGGAGAGACATTTCCAGGAAAACAATTACATTTAAACATTTCTCTATTTTTAATTACGGATACGTTAATAAATAAATATAAACAAAAACGCAAGCATATGCTAGGTCACATGTTTCTCTCTAGCCAATCATTACGGTTTATCGTTTAAAATAATCGATGTATTGGAAACCGGAAATCACAAACTTGCGATCAGCCGTCGTCATTTGTGAGCGACTGAAATTGTTGCGTTTGGAATGAAACATTCTTGGCGATCACAAATTTCGGATTTGTGATCACTCGCTTGCGAGCGAGCGAGCGTTGCAGTCTGGATGTAACCGTAAACAGAATTACGCCAAAATTGGCTACCGATTACGATCGCGCCGTTGCTCAAATTTGATTGGTTAGAAGAAAGTGTCTACCACCGCGAAATTAACGGCCCGTCGCCACCACAAAATAAGGATAGTATTCTTTCTCTTTGATTCTATGATTTTGATATCATATCGGAGCGGGAGCGGCAGCGCCGCAGTGATGCCAGATGGTCGAAAATTATTTCCCCAAGTAGGACTTAAAATTTCCCCAAATCAGGGGGTTTTTTCAAAAAAATCCCCAACTTAATTTCTACTAAAAAAGGGAAAATAAAAAATTTTTCATAAAGAAATATCAAGCAGATTTGAATGGATTTCAGCACAGATTTTTCCCCAAATGAAGGCAATTTTTGAAAAAAATCCCCAAATAACAATAAAGCTATTGAAAATCCCTGATCGTAGGGATAAATCATTACGTTGCCAACATTGACAGAAAGTTGAAGAATTCCCCAGATTTGTCCCCAAAAATTTTAGAATTCCCCCAAAAAGTCCCCACAAACATTCGGTCCCCAAAATTGTCCCCAGAAGCCTCAAAAATCCCCAAAATGGGGACAAAATCCCCAATCTGGCATCACTGGGCAGCGGCAGCGTTGCCAGATGGTCAAAAGTCAATTTCCCCAAACAGGCTTTTAAATTTCCCCAAATCAGGGGTTTTTTGATGACAAAAAGATTCCAAGCATCTTTTTATTTTTGAAAAAAATCCCCTTTTCAAAAATAACTTTTTACACACTAATAATTGGATAATTTTAAATCTGTGTAACGTACTTTAGTGTTGTACGCAAGATGTATTTTTAACCTCAGGATATGACCTGAAGATATCCTGTGGAGAAGGGGTACATTCAAAAGCCCATACGTGTTAAAGAAAACTGTTAAAAGTCCCTACGCGTAGGGACAAATTCCTACAGTTGGCAATGTTGTAAACTCTCTGGTCTGACAACACTGTATGGTTGCAAGAAAAAGTAATTTCTCGCCCATGTGATTTAGCCAAAACGGCCAAAAGCATCGAAATTTCGAAATGTAAACAGGACCTGTGTTTTATTCATTCAATTTAATTGATATAAATATGTTAAAATACATGTAAAGGGATTATCATATTAGCATGCATGAGGTTTTTAAAATGACTCTTTAAACTAATTCTGAATGAATTAAAATTAGTTGATTCATCATTAAAAAAACAAAATATGTAGACTGCTATCCGCGTTTGTAATGATCGATAGACGGCGCTTTGTGAACACTGCAGTTGTTAGTAAACATTAGCCACGTGTGTTCCAATAGTGTTCTTGTTATTCTACTTAATATTCGTACTATAATTTCTCCGCCATTACATTATGGAAAATTGATTGCTTTTGGAAAAAATACTTCAGTTTATTCAAAGTTCGATCGGAAGTAGATTTTTAACTGAAGTTGAACAAATATTAATTTCAAATCATCTGATTAATTCTTTACTTCCATTAGCCGAAGCAACTGAAATTTTAAATTCGTCATTTGGAAATAAATGGAAGCTCAATTCTGGATTTCTTGATGCTTTGGATTTACACTGTGGCACACAAAAGTATGTGTTATCTTTTTTACCGTATTTTTTCATTTTTATTCAATAAATATATGTGAAACTAAACATCGGCTAGCAATGGCGGCTATATGGAATTCGAATTAAACCATGTTTATTGTAATTTCACCTTAGCCCACCAGAGGGAGAGCATTTCATTACAATCGCGGATCACGGCTATCATATAAATAGTGTTATTTATTTACGTTTCAGTTTTTATGTCGTAACTTTATACCTAAATATTTACAGTGACTGTTTCATCTCATTTCTTATTCTCTAATCTGAAAAATTAATTATCGAAAAGTCGTATACGTACAGCATCAACGAGTTAATTAACTACAGTTTCTGTACTAAAGTAATTAAAAAATAATAATATATTTATTTGCACTTATTTAAAGTGTTTAAATTTTATAACAACATTTATTTCTTTAAATGCATTTTATGGTTAGTTTCAAATTATTCTGATTTCACCCATACGCATAAATGTATGTGAAAGATATATGGATGGAACTTAGTGATTAATGAAGATAAATTCAAAAACCCATAAAATTCAGACGCCTTTTTAAGAAGGACCCCTCAATTAAGGGTAAATAAAAAAAGAAAATATTTCTTACTACATAAATATATTCTCTAAATTTTGACATTGTTTATTCGTAGTTAGCTTTACTTTCCTACTGACATACATATGGGAAAGCATTAGGATACTCTTTTATTATTATTATTATTATTATTTATTTTTTAATTATATATACACATATTAATTATTTTTAAAATTATAAAGTTTTCTTTAACTTTTTCTTATAAAATGATCGTTTATAATTTTAAATATACTCAGATAATTTTGAAATATATTTAAAATGATCATTATCAGGGACTGACAAAAGTTCCAATATCTTAGGAAACAGGGAAAATTTCTAGGAGCCAAAGATAGCAGATTATTTCTATGACAATACTCACAGAGAAACATAGAGAGTCTAGGGATAATATTTAATTAATTTGTAAGTAATGTACTTATAAGTCATTCTGTATTATTTTACACTGGGGCCATTCCATGTAAAAGTGGACAAAGAGGTTAGATTTTCAAATTCATTGTATAATCACTTGTGATACATCAAATTAAAGCTACTTTTATGTAGAATATGAATTTTAAAAAATAATCTTTGTTATAATAACACAATTCTTGAAATTTGACCTTTAACATAGAAGAAATTTGGTAATCATTAAGGTTTAAAAACATGGTATTTACATTCATTCTGAAATACTACTTAAACAGACTTTTTTTAAATTGTGAGAGTAAATATTGGATGTAGTTAATACCAACTAACATTTGTAGTCTCATTTTGTTTTTTATTTAAAGTTAAACCTAAGCATTATTAATTAAAAATAAATAAATCTTTCTGTCACACCCGTCACATAAAATATGCTTATAAGAGTATATACAACATACCCTTAGTTGAAGAAACTTGAAATTTTCTATGGGTGAGCTTATTGTTAAGCAAAGTAAGTATAAAATGTTAAATAGGAAAAAATATTTATTTATTGGCAAAAATTGTAAGTGACGGGTGTGACACAATTCCTGTGACGGGTGTGACAAAATGTGTGTGACGGGTGTGACAAAATTAATAAATTATCATTTAGAGTTTTCAAACAATTACAATGCATTTCTTGATTAAATAGAAATCTAAAATATTCAAAACTGATGTTTTTGTAAAATATATGTATATATTTAAGCTGCAGTTAAAAAGGTTTTTAAGAAATTTTAAAATGTTTTTTTATAAGATAATGAATATTTATGCAGCACAAAATATTTATGTATTTACTCATAAGAATATAAAATATTTTGTTAATCTTTATTTATTAACTGTAATCACAATGTTCTGTTAACCTGTATGTCTTAACTGTAACCTTATTTCAACTGTTACTAGAGTAAACATTCCCACATGTGCTTTTTATTAACACTGATGATGAGTTAAAAATTTTGAAATTTTGTATTCAAAATACTTCAAAGTCATTCCAAGTATAAAGGTAAGTTTTTCTTTTCTTTTTTTTAAATATTATTTCTTAGCATAATACATTATTGCCATTTTAAGCATAATTTTGCCTCATGTTTTCTTTACAAAGAGTAATGCATGAAATTTGTTCTTAAAGTAAAAATATGTTCTTCAAATCTTATTTTAACAAATTAATTTTGGAATTAGGTTAATCATTTAACTTGTCGTGTAGATTAAAAATTTTATATGTAGCTCAGTTTTTTAATTTTTCATGTCACATGTTTTATTTACTTTTGAAATGCCTAATATATTGGATTAACTTGGAATAAATATGTTCTCAAGATTCTAACCACAGTTATTTCTAAGTTAGCTCAAATCACCTTAGTATTAAATTTGTTTATATTCATATCCATATTACAATATAATATTTATATTAATTTAGATAATGTCAGCTGCTGCCAGGAAACAAAAATCACGACAGAAACTAAAAGATGATCCGGATAAATGGAAAGAACATCTCCAAAAAGAAAGAGAAAGAGATAAAGTGAGACGTGAAAGAAAAAAAGCAGATTTAAATGCTAGCTCATCCAAACTGAAGAGAAAACGAGATCAAGATGCAGCAAGACAGCGTAAGTGTAGAGAGAAAAAAAAGTTAATAACTACTGATGACGATTTAAATTGCTCAAGTTCATCATCTATGGGCACTTTCAAAAATTCACAATCATTTGGAAAAGCAGTATCTCGTTCAAGAAAAACATTACCAAGAAGTCCAACTAAAAAAACAGCTGTTGTTAAAAAACTAGCAATGGAAGTTTTTCCCAGCATTGTTAATTCTTTAACAGAAAAGAAAACACGTCAAACAAAATTATCATGTGGTATAAAGGAAAAAGTAATAGAATTTTTCAATCGTGATGACATTAGTAGGCAAGCTCCAGGAAAGAGATGTGAAATCGGTAAAAGATCTATCTTCTGGCAAACGAACTTTGATTCCAAAGCGACATATGCTGATGACAATTGGAGAAGCTTTTGGAGAATTCAAAAAGGAAAATAAAGATATTTTAATAGAAAAATCAAAATTTTATGAGCTACGACCTGAACATGTAATGCTGAGTTCACAAATGCCCCATAATGTTTGTGTATGCAAGTATCATGCAAACTTCGAGTTTTTAATACAATCATTAAGCATGATTGAGGAATTCCCCTCCACTGGAAGAAATCTTTTGGATCTCCTGTGCTGTAATGTGCAGAATGAAAAATGCATGACGGGAATTTGTACAGACTGTCATAAGGATGCTAACAGGCTTATAGACGAGGAAGACATGGACAAATACTTAACATATAAGCAATGGAATGAAGTAGATGGTTTTTTGAAGGTTTTGGAAATAAATGGTTCGGTAGCAGATGTAGTAAAAGAATTGAACCATCAGTTGCCTTACTACAAGGTTCACTGTTTTGTAAAAAAAATACAGTCTAGCTACTTTGAAGATGTTAAAAATTCTGTTGCACTGAATGAAGCTATTTTGCAAGTAGACTTTGCAGAAAATTATAGTATTATACCGCAAGACGAAATTCAAAGTGCCCATTGGTCGCACCAACAAATTATATTATTTACCAGTTGTGCATGGTTGCATGGAAATGTTATACGTTCATTCATTATTATTAGTGATGAACTCACACATGATAAATTTGCAGTTTGGACATTTCTTAAATCAGTAGTAGGCAGCCTTAAAGCGGAGTTTCCAGCATTGGAAAAACTAAAAATTTTCTCAGATGGCAGTGCAGCACAATTTAAAAATAAATTTACACTTTCCAACTTGTGTTATTTTAAAACTGATTTTGACGTAGTTGGAGAGTGGAATTTTTTTGCCACCTCCCACGGGAAAGGTGCAGTTGATGGAATAGGTGGCATGGTAAAATCAAAAGTATGGACTATTGTTAAATCTCGAAAAGTAACAGTGAATTCAGCAAATGATTTTTTTCAGTATTCAAGGGATTATATCCGTGGAATAAAATCCATTTATATCTCATCTGAAGACATAAACCAACATAAATCAATGTTAATCAAAAGATGGGATAAATGTCTGTCTATCAATGGGCTACAGTCAAAACACCATTTTGAAATATTTGATCATAATCATCTCTTGATGGGAAGAACCTCAAGATCAATGTTAGAAGAAATTAAAGTCATAGTTCCTGAATATGTCGAAGAATTAAATGATTCTCAAAAAGAAATTGAACAAAATGATCTTGCGATTGGGGATTTCGTTTTAATTTCATTAGCTGTTGCTTGCAGTAGCAAAAAGCAATCAAGTAGCAAATTGTATTATGCCACTGTTCTGGCAATAAATGACAAAAAAAAAGAAATTACTTTAAAATACATGCATTTAAGCGGCACTTTTTGGTATTGGCCAGAAAAGGACGACATTTCTATTGAAAGTCAATCTATAGTGATCAAAAAAGTTCCACCACCATCACTTGTTAATAATAGAGGATATTATTATACATTTTAAACTTGAAGATCTTTGCATAGTTACAAATAAAGTTTTTTGGATAAAATATTACTGACTTATCAATCTTGTATTTTATTTTCACTGTTTAAATGTTTAATTATGAAAAAATTTGCATGATGTCACACCCGTCACAATTTCTGTCACACCTGTCACATAACAATTTATATTTTTTTTTCAGTTTTAATAAGCGAAATTTATTTTGAAAATTGTATTATTCTGCTTAATTGAATCTGTTTTAACTATAAAAAAAAAATCAAGTGTTTATCATTGTAAAATTCACAGGTATTTTAACAAATATAGATGATAGTGAAAAATCATGTCACGAAACTGTCACACCCGTCACAAAGTTTAAAAAATTAATTTTAGAAAATTAAATAGTAAAATTATTTTGGTACTGCTTTAAAATGTAAAGTAAGAAGCCAATTTATTATACTGATTTTTTTGAAAAAGATCACTTAACAAATTCTACCTTTAAAAAATTATTATAACACCTTAAAATGAGTCAGAATGTCACACCCGTCACCACGGAATGGCCGACTGAATAAATGAACCATTCAGTTCAAAATGGTAAGGAAAACTTTAAGAAAATAACTGATTTTTATTTATAAATACAATATAAAAACAAACTATAGGGAATACAAATCGCTGGATAAAATATTATTCTTACTTTTAATATAAACATCAAATATATTAAGTGTGTCTGACTTTAGGCTTTAAAATACTATTTGTCTATTGATTTTTCAGGACTGCATTCCTCTAAAGAGGGGCCATTTTAATTTATGAACTTCATACTATTCATATTTTCTTGCTTTAAGTTCAAAGCTTCAAACACAGTTTGCTTTTGATAATATTCATGATGCTGGAATATCGTTCACATCAAAATGTTAATATGGGGAATATCAGAATAATAGTCGTAAGAAATTTTTATATGGAAATTTATATTTCATGGAAAAACATTGTTCAAAGACAGAAGTAATTGTAAAATTTTCTCGCAAAACATTCATTCAATATGTATGAGAAATGGCATCATCTTTTGTAGCAAGAGAAGATGGGGAGAAAAAGCAAAAATATGGATTAAAAAATATTATAAATGCAGCATAAAATGTTTTGGTCAGTCTGCTATAACTGGTCACCAATAGATGGGAGAAAAAGCAAAAATATAGATTAAAAAATATTATAAATGCATGAAATATTTTGGTCAGTCTGCCATAACTGGTCGCCAATAATGTATTTTTAGTCACCCAGGCGACCTGGCACCTGGGTTTTGTCAGATCCGGGTCATTATTGTATCAATTTTAACCATTACTGGGAAACATTCTCTATCAAGGCAGTTGTGTATTATTATTTAAACTTTTAATGGAAAATAAGTAACATCATTAATTTCTTATACAATTTTTAGCAAATATATACTTTTATTTAAAATATTTAACAATCATACACATAAAAACATATTATTATTATTAATTATACAGAAAGAAAAAAAAAACAAAAAAACATTAACAGATTTTAGAATAAAATGTATATATTAAGCAGGGTTGTCAGGTTTGCAGCTCAAATAGATAGCTACCGCCCCCCCCCCCCCTCCCCATTCTTCCTGGAAATTTTTGAAGAAATTTTTTTAAGTATATTTATTAAAAACACGGCTTGCTGTTGTATTCAAATATATTTTGTAGGTAAAAATATTCAAAACTGAAATAATTTTATTGGATAATGGAGAAATTTCTTTTATTATTTGATATAATAAGATTGTAACTATGTCTTATCTCAACTTTTTCATTATGTTATTCTGTTTTATATATAATTTGGCAATATACGTTTTTATTTATTTTAAAAATAATGTATGGTGGAAATTTTTTATTCTTTGTCGTTATCGTTCTTAAATTGCAAAACTTGTGCTAGAACATAAAATATGAATTTTAAAATAATTTCAAAGTGTAAATTCTTGTTAAAATATAGTTGCTCTTTATACTTGTGTTTCTATAAAATGTTGTTAACAGGGGTTGACCCAGGCAAAAATTGGGTCTCCTTTGCTGCCCCTTCACAAAAATTCCACATCATAAAAAGGGACCCTTCACAAAATTCCACGTTATAAAGAGGGGCCCTTCACAAAATTCAAATCCATGAAAAAGCTCCCTTCACAAAATTCAAATTTATAAAAATGAGCCCCTTCACAAGATTTTGTTTAAAATGCCATGTATTTTTATTCCATGTTTTCAATACTTTTTTTTAATCAATAGGTTCAACGAAACTCTATTAACTTGATATTAAATGCTATATAGAATGACTGTAAAAATGGTATGTTTATTTCCCCCCCCTTACACAAAAATAAATAAAAATTTATAAAAAAAAATGACCTAAATATTAAAAGCCGGGTCGACTCCTGTTTAATTTTTCTTGTATTGTAAAAGCCTTTAAGTTTTGAAATTTTATTATTTGAAAATTTCTTTAAATCATAATAACTCTGGACATGACAATTTTTTATGTTTATGTGCATACAAATGATAATTACACAGTAGAGAGCCAGAAATCAGCTGAAATCCGCACAGCTTGTTAGATACAAACAATGAAATTCACTATTAATAAATTACAAAACTGCAAACAAGGTTGCCACTCAAATATGAGAATAAAATCTCCCGACTTTTCCAGGTTTTCCAAACTTTCATGGTCATGAACGTGTATACACGGTCAGAGTTTTTTACTTCTGAATCATTTATTCATTGCTACGGATTTGCTAAATAGAAAACAATCAGTTTCTCAGTATTCGTGATAAATTTGTAATATTATTAGTACTTAATGACTTAAAAATATATAAAACACATCCCACTAAAATGTCTTTGAAACGAAAAAATTAAAAATAGCGTGACCATGAATGGGTTAAGAAAATTCCAATCCAGCCATACATTGTGCATTGGCTGTGTTCACGGCAAAATAATTATGCTACAACTTGAATATACAAAACTTACATATTACATTGACCTAAGGAGAGATTGCCCTCCATGGAGGTCCTTCTAAGAGGTCTTGTTTAAAAAAAAAAAAAATGGCGGAAGCTAACAAAAAAAAAAAAACACGAAAAATGACTCTATGTTGTAGGAAAATTTATTTTTTGGGGGGCAATTATTATATGAAATTCCCTGACTTTTTCAAATTCTGCCTAAAATATTCAATTTCCCTGACTTTCATGGGCAATTTTCAAATTCCCTGACTATTCCGGGTTTTCCAGGTAGCGTGGCAACCCCGTGCAAATCAGAATTTTTTAAAAAGATCTTGAATACAAATTTTATGTTTGCATTTTATGATTACAAAAAAGAAAAACAAAATAATAATAATATGAAAGACTGCAAGAGCCAAGTTGCCACTAATGAAATTATTGACAGTATATTAAATTCATCAAAAGAAAATAATGATTATTGTGATATGAGGATATCAATCAGGTAAATAATAAACTAATTTTTTAAAATGCTTTCTGATGGCATAGTTTGTAAGGAAAAACTCAATGAAATTCGTAGAAAAATAAATTTGTGTTACTACTATTTACAATAAACAATAAAATAAGTAAATCATACAGGTTCAAGTTTAGTTTAAAACTAGCTACATGTGAACAGATTTTATCTAAATTTGACAAATATTTTTTTTCGTTGTTTTCATTATATATTTTTGTTAATGTTCATTATTCTTATGTACCTAGTAATTTAAAATTCAGTGTTATTATTCACTGGTATGTGTTTAGTTTGAATGATATTTTGTTTTTATTCAAAGTGAAAATCATTTTTTATGGGTCCCGAAATCTGCAAAGTCCTAAAATCCACACGACCTCTGGTCCCGAGCTGTATGGATTTTTGATTCTCTACTGTATTTATATTTATACATACAGTTGACCTCGTTAACTTGAATCTCAAGGAGAATAAAAAATTTGTTCATGTTATCAATAATTCATGCTATCAGTAACTGAAAAACTAATCTTCATTTTGATGGGAATTGTGGAAACAGTTCATGTTAAAAATAATTCACGTTAAGCATGTTCGCATTAACAAAGTTTGACTGTACAGTATAAAATTTTTTTACTTACAAGGAAACATTCAAAAGGTGTCATCTTCAAAAAGTATTGAAAAAAATATATGTGATTCTACGCTTCATAAAATACCAGAAAATGAAAAAATTATCGGCTGAAATGAATTACAGCGACCACAAAAAATTATCAAAATTCAGCATATTTGGCGATTTCACACTGCTAGACGATTGATTTTGAGTACTTGGCGGAAAAGCAAAACACGGTTCTGTTCGTTCAGCAAACGTATCGTCTAACAGCGCTAAATCGCCGAATATGCTTAATTTTGATAATTTTTTGTGGTCGCTGTAATTAATTTCATTTTCTGGTGATTTATGAAGAGTAGAATCACATATATTTTTTTTCAATACTTTTTGATGATGACACCTTTTGAATGTTTCCTTGTTAGTAATCCATTAAGCATTTTATGTAAGTGTTTTTTACTGATTTTAATTTTAATAAAGTATGAAGCTTTAAATAACATATAGCAATGTATTCAAGGACACAGAGTTGTATCACAAGTGTGTACGACTGCAGGTTTTTGGAATAATTACTTAAATATTTTGCATAATTCATTACTACGGAAAATACACAGAAAGTGAGAATTCAAGCTGTTTCAAACATACAACAGTGTCTATGGTTTTTATTCTTACTAAAAGTTCCATTTTAACATAAACGTACTCCCTTTCATATTGTCCCTCATCATGAAAGATGATGTTTTACACAGCCCATACCTCTGATTGGTTGAAAAATTGAGGAAAATTGTTTGTATGTCTAATTCTTATGACATGGAGAGAAAAAAATGTGCAAAATTAGCATTACTATAACACTGGGTTTTGAAATAATTTCTCCCAGAAAATCTGCAGAAAATTAAGCATTGGGTCAAAATTTATCTGGAAAATTGTTGTATCTGATAGCAGCTTAAGAGATATTTTAGAACTGTAGCTTTCAATCTGAAATTTCACTTCATCATTCATTATTTGCTGTGTTTCACTTTAAATATGACAAGATAGTTTTCCCTTTTGGCAACAAGTTAAAATGTATATACACATAGGTATATATTAAATTAAAATTGGCCTGTAAGAGAAATTTTAAGAATTGAATATAGTAGCTGTTAAGGAATACAACAGCATATTATAAAGTAAAAAAAAAAAAAAAAAAGTTATTTACTTATTTTTATACTTTTTTACATTTAGACTAATTAAAAAATGTTTTTTTCTTCTTTTCGTCTAACATGAAGTTATTATTATTATTATTATTTTTCTATGTACCTTTAATTAAAATGTAACCTTTGTACAGAATTTTATATCTATTGCAATAATATTAAACAAAAGTATGCCTTTAATTTAATATTAAACAAAGTATTAATAATTTTATTATAATAATAATAAATATTAATAATTATAATACATAAAATGTTATATTATATAAAATAAAATCATACTAAACAAAAATACCCTCCCCCCTCTTTTCTTTTCTTTTTTCTTTCAAAATAAAATATTAATACTTTTTTTTTTTCAGGTATGATAATAAACCACTACAGATTTTCATTAATAAAGATTGGATGTGAAAGATCTTCTCATGAGGAAAGTTCGCAAAATCCACACTTGTACTTATAATCTGTCTCTGTAAAATGATTAATTTTTTCTACAGTAATTTTTATTAGCAACTTCTCTCTGTTTCAAATCAAGACGCTTTTTTTTCCCCTTAAAGCTTGCTTTAAATAAAAATAAGCTTTAATTTTCAATCCATTTGAGACTATTGGATTAAGAACCGAATTTATTAATATTAGATTACTTATTATTTTAAATCTTATATTTCTGGAATAATTTTCACGTACGAGTATCCTCACTTCTTTACTCATACTGGAAAATGAAAAAGGGGGAGGGTGGTTGTTAAATTTGTTCTTCAAAATATTTTTTTTCACAGTGATGTACTTAATTACACTGTAAGAAAGATATGAAATTACAAAAATTGCTTTCATAAAATAAAGTATGAATAATTCGGTTAAATTTCATCTTAGCATACAGAGAGAGAAATAACTTTTATTTCACTGTGAGGTTTACACATTTTTTTTCTTCCTTTCTTTCAAGAGTAGTAAATAGATATTTCATTATGCATACAGGAAAAAAAACTTATAACTGTGAAGTTTGCTCAGAAAGCTTTTACAAAATTGGAGAGTTAAAAACACATTTTCTTATACATACCGAACAGAAACCTTACAGTTGTGATGTTTGCTTCAAAACCTTTTCTCAGAAAGGGCATTTGATTGTGCATACACGTACACATACAAAGGAAATGCCATTCAGCTGTGAAGTTTGCTCTAAGAAGTTTTCTCATAAGGGAGATTTAAATAATCATTTACATACACATACAGGTAAGAAGCCTTTTACGTGTGAAGTTTGTTCCAAAAGCTTTTCTGGCAAAAGCCATTTAAATATGCATATTCGTATACACACAGGAGAGAAGCTTTTCAATTGTGATTTATGCTCTAAAAAATTTTCTCAGAAAGAACATTTGAATAGACATAATCGTTCACATACTGGTGAGAAGCCTTTTCATTGTGAATTGTGCTCCAAAAGATATTCTGAGAGAAAAAATTTAAATCTTCATCTTCGTACACATACAGGAGAGAAACCTTATAACTGTGAAGTTTGTTCCAAAAGCTTTTCTAGTAGGTGTTACTTAAATACGCACTTACGTATACATACAGGACAGATGCCTTATAACTGTGAAATATGCTGCAAGAAATTTTCTCAGAAAGTACAATTAAATGTACATCTTCGTAAACATACAGTGGAGGAATCTTAAGAAAGTGTTCTTTAACAGAGTCCCCCTTGGCTTTGAAAGTCCTTAAGACGTACTTGAATTTCATTTTTATTTCCAAAAGCTTCAGAAAGTATTTGAATTTTGTGTAAAGTCCTTGAAATTTTAGTTTTGTAAATACAGTTTGATATCATTCTTAACAAGTATGTTGCATTAAACCTAATATATGCATTTTTTCACAAAATTAACCATTGGATAGAAAAAATGAGTCCATATCTTGTATACATGTTTTACTTACTTTGTATGCGAATTTGTATTCAATCATAGTTATTGTAAGATGGGCGTCAGAACATAGGGACATGCCCCTACTGAAAAATCCTAATCGGAAAAAAGTTATTTTGTAAATTACATTTAAACTTTAAAACTGTATTATTGGAGTTTTAATGATTACCTAAATTACCAAATAAAATTTATATCACTGAGTCAGTTAGAACCAAACTGACATAACCTATATATCAGGTTGGTTCTAAACCTTTTCCTACAAATAAAAGCTCGAGTTCATTTGACAACAAGTATTTTGGATTTGGATTGGTTTGGAACAAACTGTATAATTTTTCTAAATAAAATACTTAACTCTTTCATGGTCATGAATGCATATACACGATCAGAAATTTTTATTTCTAAATGACATATTCATTCTGCAATGCTGCAACACAAAATGAGTTTCACAGTATTATTTCTAATTTTTTAATATTCTAGCACTTAAAACTTGCTGAGATAAAAGCTGCTTTCGAAAGGAAAAAATGAAAACGACATGACCATGAATGGGTCATTAATTGCATAAATTTTTTTTATTACAGATGCTTAAACATAGGCTAGCTTAATCCACTCATCAACCAACCATTTGAGTAAAAATGAATTATAAAATATACTGAAACTTATGCACTTTTAGTTTGTCCCTTCCTGAAAAAATTTCTGGTGACACTGCTGATGGCAGGGTTGAGTTTCTTCCGGAAGAAACCAGTATCTTCCAGGACAGTGGAAGAAAGTAGAAAAAACCGGAAGAAACCAACAAAAAGACAAAACAGATGCTCAAAATTGAAATGCATTAACTAAAAGCATAATATAGTGTCAAATCAAAACTATAATCCAATTAATGTTAAAAATATTATTTTTAGAAAAATAACTTTATACAGGTGATGTGTTCTTACTACTTTATGGGTAGGGTGTTTTTAACAATTTCTAAAAAAGAAATACCTACAAGTTTTTTAAGTATAAAAATGTATAATTTTATATGTGAAGATTACTGTGCAACATATTAAATTAAAAAAAAAAGTAATTAATTAAACATTAGTGATTTTTTAGATGTATTAGCATTCATATTTCAATGCTAATTTTTAAAGCCTAATATTTTTTAGAACTTTTTGCATATACACTATCTCATATTATTATGTACAGTACACTTTCAAAAATCCACACAACATAAAATGAAGGGTTTTGCAGATTTCTGAATATTTTTTTTTATTTACATCTTAGAACTTCATTTGAGTAGCAATCTTTAAGAAATAATTTATATGTTATATATACATACAATGCTGAAATAAAGTGTGCCTAATAAAAGTACAAAAATTTCATGAAATTTTAATTTGAAGAACAATTTTCATACATTTTATTATAGTTGCAAATTATCTAGATTTTTAAAAAGTCTGATCAATAGTAGTTTAAGTAAGAATATTCATACTTATTTATTTTCCAATAACCTCAAAAAAAGTCGACAATTCTTGGTCAA
This sequence comes from Salticus scenicus, assembly GCA_963930645.1. Lineage (NCBI taxonomy): Eukaryota > Metazoa > Arthropoda > Arachnida > Araneae > Salticidae > Salticus > Salticus scenicus. The sequence continues at coordinate 698,320 of CAWVNO010000001.1, forward strand.
TCACTTAAGTTTGTGCAATGAGAAAGTTTGAAAATTTATCTTCAAGAGAGAAAATCTTTCATGAAAACTGTCTTTCTCCTTCTTCAACCTAAATTAATGTGATTTATATTTTGATAATTATACATAAATAAACTTATCATTTTCTCCTCTGTAACATGCTGAGTGATTGGTGATTCACCAGCGCAAGTTAATAATTGATTTATCTCCTAAAACAGCTAAATTTTAGCAATCCACTAATCAAGAAATCAGTTGTGACAATGTTTGTTTGCATTGCAAATGATATGCGGATTTCAGAGAATTGTGGATTTTAGGGTTGCGGATTTTTGAGAGGTGACTGTATTATATCTTCAAATAGTACAAGTGATAACAATTATGGAATTTATACAAAATATTTATTCACTTAAAAAAAAAAAAAAAAATTCTTTGTATGGCCTCTAAGCTGGTAACCAATGAACTGTATCAACACGTCAAAATACTTTTAAACTCCACTGCAAGTTCTCCAGGATAAAAAAAAAAAAAAAAAAAATCCATATCTTGTATTCATACTATTCTAAGTTAAGAAACAGATTGTAGTATTGAACGGCTAAAAACTTTTCATTTGTTATACTGTATATATGGCAATAAAGAAAATGATACTTTTTGATGACATTTTGTGGTACAATAAATTATTGCATACCCGTTCCCTTAATTAACTGAATTTCATAATTAAAATGCAGACCCTTATCAAACTTATATTGACAGAATTAAAAAAGAGAAGAAATAAAATCAAAATTAAAACAATTATAACTTACTTGTTACTTTAAATTTTGTGTTGGTCATAATAAGAAACCTTTATTCCTGGCTTCGATGCTCCACGTTTTGCTTTTACGGTTTATCATCAATCATAGCGGAGCGGAAGGGATGACAGTTTCAGTTTGTGTTCGAAGGTCATTCGCGTATCTGTATCACATGACTGCTTGACGTCATAGTGAATGCAAAAAACTAAGGCTCGAAACAAACATTTGAACTTTAACCACACAGAAGCCGCTAATGTGCAGATTACCTAGTTAAAATGCGGAAAAGTCTTGATTCCGCACTTTAACGGGTCATTTTAGTTAAGCTGCAGATTAACTAGGTAATCTGCACATTAACGGATTTTGAGCTTTAACGGTAACATATATACAGGGTGTCTGAAATTAAACGACCCAATTTTTAAAGTTGTCTATCAGACAATGAAAAATATGAAATTTTGCGTATGACAAAACAAAGAATTGGGAATTTATTTGAGCGAATAAAAAAAAAAATTACTAGTTCAAATTTTTGTCACCAAGGAGCATTTTTAATGAATTACACATTTATGATAGTTTACAGATTTTATAATAAGACACTAGCGAGCTTCGCCCGCTAGCGGGTCAGTATTTTCAAATGAATCACTAACAGAAACTTTTAGTGTTAAGAAAAGAAATTTAAAAAAAAATCATTTCTGATTGGGAAAAAAGTCGGGCCGGGTCCCCACTGCCTTCGGCAGCGCAGTCGCGTGCGCGCGCACAACTTAAGGGATACACGCGCTGCGCGTGTATTTCTTCCCTGACCCTACGTGCCCCCTGAAAAAAAACATTTCTGATCGGGTAAAAACTCGCACCGGGTCCCCACTGCCTTCGGCAGCGTAGTACAGTGCGCGCTGCGCGCGCACAACTTAAGGGAAGCACGCGCTGCGCGCGCGTATTCCTTTCCTGACCCTTCGTGCCCCCTAAAAAAAAATCATTTCTGATCGGGTAAAAACTCACACCGGGTCCCCACTGCCTTCGGCAGCGCAGTCCCGTGCGCGCTGCGCGTGCACAACTTCAAGGATACACGCGCTGCGCACGCGTATTCCTTCCCTGAGCCTTCGTACCCCCTAAAAAAAATCATTTCTGATCGGGAAAAGACTCGCACCGGGTCCCACTGCCTTCGGCAGCGCAGTCGCGTGCGCGCGCACAACTTGAGGGATACGCGCGCGGTGCACGCCTATTTCTTCTCCACCCTTTCAGGCCCTCTTAATTAACCTACGTATACCAATTTTGAACGATCTAACTCATTTGGCTGAGATGCAAAAGAAAACTAATTCAGGACACCTCAAAACGTGTAAATCTGGTGAAATTTTTCGATAATATAAAAGAACTTTAAAATATCTTTCGAATGATGTATTAAAAATAATTGAATCATAATTGGAAATTGAAATTTGAAAATATTACAGCGCCATATGGTGGTAGAAATTTCTGTAATGTACTGTTCGATTCCAAATCAACAAAGCTTTCTAATGGTGTATTACTTATGAAATTATTTTAATTAGTAGCCTAGATACAAAAGAAAACTGATTCAGGACTCCTCAAAACGTCTAAATCTGGTGAAAACTTTCGATAATATAAAATAACTTTAAAATATCTTTCAAATGATGTATTAGAAATAATATAATCATAATTAGAAATTCAAATATTAAAATTTGAAAATATTACAGCGCCATCTGGCGGGAGAAATTTCTGTAATCTAGTGTTAGATTCCAATTCAAAAAAGCTTTCTAATGATGTATTACTTATGAAATTATTTTAATTAGTAGCTGAGATAAAACAGCCCGTATTTACGTGAGTTTCGGAAGAAACCACGAAAAACTCCGAACGGTTAGGGCAATGAGAGTCCTAGCCCGTATTTACGTGTGTTTCGGAAGAAACCACGGAAAACTCCGAAAGGTTAGGGCGATGTGAGCGACCTGGGATCGAACCCGGAACCTCCCACTATTGGATTAGAGAAGATTAGACATCAGTCTGTTGTTATCTACGGCAAAAATAGTTTTTCTTGTTAGCCAAATAAAAATTTAAAACTCAATTTAATTAATAAAAAAAAAAAAGATGTGATGAGTTTTAATAGCTGAAAAAAAAGATTACTTTTCCCTGTTGGTTATTTTTACTTATATTTGTTTACTTTTTTTTTTTTTTTTAACCCAATGACTTATTTGCGTACTGGGTTGAGCTTAAAAATTGTAATTAAGCGACTGCCATATTAAAAATTTAAAAAAAAAATCCGATCACAGCGCCACCTCTTGAGCGATTGATCAATCTTATTCTGATAAAATCGAAACTTTTATTTAAATCTGATATTTTAGAAAGAAAAAAAAAAAAAAAAACAGCCCGATTTACGTGAGTTTCGTAAGAAACCACGGAAAACTCCGAACGGTTCTTATTCTGATAAAATCGAAACTTTTATTTAAATCTGATATTTTAGAAAGAAAAAAAAAAACCCAGCACGTATTTACGTGAGTTTCGGAAGAAACTACGGAAAACTCCGAACGGTTAGGGCGATGAGTTCGACCTGGGATCGAACCGGCAGCCCAGCCCTGTGCGCACGCACAAGTTAAGGGATACGCACGCGGTGCACGCCTATTTCTTCTCCACCCTTTCAGGCCTTCTTAATTAACCTACGTATACCAATTTTGAACGATCTAACTCATTTGGCTCTTGGCTGAGATGCAAAAGAAAACGTAATCAGGACACCTCAAAACGTGTAAATCTGGTGAAAACATTCGATAATTTAAAAGAACTTTAAAATATCTTTCGAATGATGTATTAAAATTTTTTTTATCATAATTAGAAATTGAAATATCGAAATTTGAAAATATTACAGCGCCATAAAAGAAAATTGATTCAGGAAACCTCAAAACGTATAAATCTGGTGAAAATTTTCGATAATTTAAAATAACTTTAAAATATCTTTCGAATGATGTATTAAAAATAATTTAATCATAATTAGAAATTGAAATATTGAAATTTGAAAATATTACAGCGCCATCTGGCGGTACAAATTTCTGTATTCCACTGTTCGATTCCAATTCAAAAAAGCTTTCCAATGATGTATTACTTATGAAATTATTTTAATTAGTAGCTGAGATACAAAAGAAAACGGATTCAGGACACCTCAAAACGTGTAAATCTGTTGAAAACTTTGAATAATATAAAAGAACTTTAAAATATCTTTCGAATGATGTATAAAAAATAAATTAATCGTAATTAGAAATTGAAATACGCATATTAGAATATTGCAATTCTTAATCGCAGTACCAAACACACGTGACCTCGTTAAATACCAGATGTTTATCGCTTTTTTTTTTTTTTTTTTTTTTTTCCGCTTCCGTCGATTTCAAATTTGCAATTTTTAATGGCAGTACCTCATTAAATACACGTGACCTCATTAAATACATGTTTCTTTTTCCGTTCAAGTTTTTTTTTTTTTTTTTTTTTTCCTTTCCATCAAACATCGTTCTTCCGTGAAGTAGAATGAAGTTCGTCGTATTCAAATGAATGCTTCAATGGCTAAAATTAAAAAATTTATAACTCATTCAGTTTTTGAAATTTTCTCTCAATCTTTTGGGAATTAAATTATGAAAGCGAGATCTATATACAAAAAAAAAGGAAATGATTTATCTCTAAACGCTTTTGAGTTATAAAATATTTTGTGAAAAAATCGATGTTTCGTAAAATCTAAAAATATGGATCGCTAATCCGTATTTTGTAAAAATGTTTATATGGTTCGAAAGAGGATTAAATGGCCTTTCTTTATATACCAGTTTTTAAGAAATGGAAGAGTTACTCGGTCGTACAGGGCGTTTCAAAAAAGACGATCGCGAAAAAGAAAAATTTTCGACCCTTTTTAAAACTTTCTTTAAAAATATAAAAAATCCGTATTTTTTAAAAAAAAATTGTACCGTAAGAATCGGTAATAAATGCTCTTTCTGCTGTTTGAGGTGTATTTCGATATCTGGAACCGTTCGACCAGGATCGCTTTACAAAAACCCACGAAATTTTCTCTCTTTGCTTTTTCTTTCGAGGCAGGCTGTTCTGTAACAAAATGGCGGTCGCCCGCGATTTCGAATCGTTTTTTCGTTAGACAATGGTCGACATTTTAATTAATATCTCCGCTAATTAGGGTCGCATCGTTTAGCAAATTAGATAACCCAGATCTGCGATAAATTCTCTGTCCATCGGTACCTGTTCGAAGTCCGTGCGACCGTTAGCGGCCGAGCTTTTGCTGCTTCAAGCCGTTTCTCACAGACAGACACACACACACACACGCGCGCGTACAGATTTTAATAATATAAGGAGATTTTATTCATATTTTATACGCTTGATGTTACTCTCTTCCCTAAGTTTAAGTGAAAATAATTTTTATAAAGGTTTCTGAGATGTTTTATTCGCCTTTTTAAAAAATTCTTTTATTTATATTTGCATTTTATTTATTTGGTTGCTTCTTTTTTCCCTTGGCATTTTTAAATAAAAATGAACTTTTTTGGATGTAAGTCATGAATTTATAAACAATAAAAGGTATATAAAATTGCCCCCTTTTTTTTATGAAACTTTTTATTTTAGGAAAATAAAACTTGATAATCTGGTGTGTCACTCACACGACTACCCTGAAATTTAATACTATAAATGCAGATTGGAGATTAAGGGGTAAGATATCGAGGACTGTTATGCAAACCTATGTTAAAACAATTCAAATTAGGCTTCGGAACAGCTTTATGCGACAAGTAATTCTGTGTGTGGGGAGCTACCGCTCCCCTCAACCCCCAGTTTCATTACTTTACCTGCATTTTTATAGAATTCAAATCTGTTATAAAATTCAAAAGTTCATTTAAAATTATTCAGGCAACTTTCACACCAACATTCCTAAACACAAGATTTTTGGATTCAAGGGATCTCAAAACGTGTAAATATAACAAAAACTCAATTTAGAAAATTTGACCCAAAAACAATACTTTCTCTATCTTATGGGTAAGAAAAATGTAATAAATCGATTTAGTACGAAAAATATGAACGTAGTGATATTACCGTCATTTGTCCTATCGCCATATAATTAATTAATTAATTAAAGATCACTGCAGAAAATTTTGGAGTGTAAGGCTGTGTTTTTTATACCAACTATGTGAAAAATACCAGAGCTGGTTATCGAACCCGGTCCTTCTGCTTTTAATTAAATATATTTAGAATTTTTTTTTATTATTTTTTTTAACAGCTGTTAAAAAAAATAAATAAATAAATAAATAAAATAAAATAAAATTTTATGGCCTATTGGAATTGTGCCATGTTCAAATTTGTCACTTGATATAGCTACTCTAATGCAGACTCAGTGACCTTGCCAACATAAATTATGTGAGAAGTGCCGAGCTGGTTGTCAGTCAGGGTAGCTCAGTGGTTAGAGCATCCGCACGTTAAGCGGAATGGCCAGAGTTCAATTCCCGGCTCATATATTTTTCACATAGTTGGTAAAAAATCAGCCTTCTACTCCATACTATCAAATTTTAATTAAAGATAGTTTATGAAATTTTAACATTTTAACCTTTTGAAAGGGGCTGTGACAGCATCTGTCACGCTTCACCATAGGATTTCGTAAGAGCCCCTTTCAAAAGGTTAAGTAAAAATGAAAAGTAAGAACAAATATTGTTTTTAAAACTTAAAGAGATATTATTTGAGATAGCATTATTTCGAGATTCTGCCTTTCCCCTCCAATTTTAACTGAACCATAAGCCAGTGGCGCCGACTATGTGGGGGCTCGAGCCCCCCCAGAAATTTTGAATACTGATTCCCTATTAAACAAGAAATTCTTTCCTCTATTTCTCATTTAGATTTTTACCAAAATCATAGCTGTAAAGTAAGGTTGTTGCAATTGAAAATGGACATAAATCGACTAAGAATAATCTGGTGTGTCACTCACACGACTTTCTCTTACCCTGAAATTTATTACTATAAATACAGGTTGCAGATTAAAAGGTAAGATAACGAGTACTGTTATGTAAACCTGTGTTAAACAATTCATATTAGGCTTCTGAAGAGTTTTATATGTTAAATAGTTCTGTGTGAGGGGGGCTACCGCCCCCCCTCAACCCCCCGTTTCATTAATGCACCTACATTTATATAGAATTTAATTCGGTTATTAAAAAATAATTTATTAAAATTATTATAAAAAAAAATTATCTTTTATGATAGTGCAGATGATTTCCATATTAGAGAAGTAGTATAACACCAAATATCCAAAAAAAGTCCATTGTATTCTCAATATTAATAATCTGGTGTGTCACTCACACGACTTTCTCTTACCCTGAAATTTAATACTATAAATACAGGTTGCAGATTAAGAGGTAATATAACGAGAACTGTCATGTAAACCTATGCTAAACAATTCAAATTAGGCTTCAGAAGAGTTTTATACGATAATTAGTTCTGTGTGAGGGGGGGGTTTACCGCCCCCCTCAATCCCCCGTTTCATTAATGCACCTACATTTATATAGAATTTAATTCGGTTATTAAAAGATAATTCTGTTTTTAAAAAATAATTTATTAAAATTATTATTTTAAAAAATTATTTTTTATGATAATGCAGACGATTTCCATATTAGAGAGGTAGTGTAACACTAAATATCCAAAAAAAAGTCCATTTTACTCTCAATATTTAAAAAAAAAAAAAAAAAAAAAAAAAAGATTTTTTTTTTTTTTTGTTAAAATTAAAAAAAATCTATAACTTTGTTTTAAATTATCACAGATTTATAGTTCAACCATTCGTTTTAAAGGTATTCGCAAGCTCTTTTGAATGATACCCATCATGAAAATTTACTCCCCTCGAGGGGGGACTTCCCCCCCCCCCAGGGGGGGAGGCGAGGCTCCTACATACACAAAATTTTTTTCCCAGTTAACTATCTCTATTACAAAAAACAATACTTTCTCTACCTTATGGGTAAGAGAAAGTAAAAATATATGTTCGTTTCATTTGGTTTAGTGCAGTCTATAGACGTTAAACTCTACTTACCTGCAATTTCCCGCATAGACGTAATGTATTAGAATTCTCTTGATTGTCCCTGTACACGAACCATTTGCTTGATCTTAACGAAAAGCTTACTGTAGCATCCCTATATGATACACATTTAGAATACCAAGTTTGAACTTTCTGCCATAATTTGTTTTTGAGATATGCTGATAACAGACAGACACACACACACAGACCATTTGCTAAAAACATGATTTTCGTATTCAGGGGACCTCAAAACGTGTAAATATAACAAAATCTCGCGTTCGAAAATTTGACCCAAAAACAATACTTTCTCTACCTTATGGGTAAGAGAAAGTAAAAAATAAAAGAAAAAGAAAAACAAGAAAGGCTGAAAGTCTCTGTATAGGGTGCAGGGGGGGGGGAGTTCAGAGGAAGATGATTCCCTTTGCTGTGCTATGGGAATCCCTATCACTTATGGTTTGTGCATGAGGAGCAAAAGTTTTCAGAAACATAGATGCAAAGTAATATAACTATTTTCCAAAAGTTACTGCCATATTGTTATTACATTTTTTATTTTTATTTTATTTTATTCATATTTTATACGCTTGATGTTACTCTCTTCCCTAAGTTTAAGTGAAAATAATTTTTATAAAAGTTTCTGAGATGTTTAATTCGCCTTTCTAAAAAAGTTTTTTATTTATATTTGCATTTTATTAATTTGGTTGCTTCTTTTTTCTCTTGGCATTTTTAAATAAAAATGAACTTTTTTGGATGTAAGTCATGAATTTATCTATATAGATAAAAGAGTAAACTCACTGATTCACTGATTCACTGACTCAACACGGTTGTGGCGATCCTATGGGAGATAAAGTCGCAATTTTTGGTGAGCAGGTTGATTTTAGGACCCTGACGCTCACTAAGACGGGATTTTGCGAAATACCCCCCCGTCCCCCCCCGGGGGGGCAGAAGGCAAAAATCATCTTTATAAGCATATCTCGGCTCCAAATTGCTTCACGGTGAAGAAATTGCAGGTGGGGAGACTAGACTTGAATACAAAAAAAAAACGTTTTCTGCGATTTTGGAATTTTCGATTTTTAAGGGGAGTAGGGGGTAAAAATGAGATTTTCGGGGGCGCATAAGGCAAAAACACATTTATAAGTACAACTCGGCACCAAATTACTTCACAGGGAAGAAATTGCAGATGGGGAGACACGGCTTGAATACGAAAAAATCATTTTCTGTGATTTTGGAATTTTTGATTTTTAAGGGGGGAAGGGGGTGAAAATGATTTTCGGAGTTGCTGAAGACAAAAACACCTTTATAAGCATAACTCGGCTCCAAATTGCTTCACGAGGAAGATATTGCAGATGGGGAGACTAGACTTGAATACGAAAAAATCGTTTTCTGCGATTTTGGATTTTTGGATTTTTAAGGGGGAAAAGGGGTGAAAATGATTTTCGGAGGTGCAGGAGGCAAAAACACCTTTATAAGCATAACTCGGCTCCAAATTACTTCACGATGAAAAAATTGCAGATGGGGAGACTAGACTTAAGTACAAAAAAATCATTTTCTGCGATTTTGGAATTTTGGATTTTTAAGTGGGGAGAGGGGATGAAAATGATTTTCGAAGGTGCAGAAGGCAAAAACCACCTTTATAAGCACAACTCGGCTCCAAATTGCTTCACGGTGAAGAAATTGCAGAGGGAGAGACTAGACTTGAAAACAAAAAAATCATTTTCTGCGATTTTGGAATTTTGGATTTTTAAGGGGGGAAGGGGGTATAAATCATTTTCGGAGGCGCATAAGGCAAAAACACATTTATAAGTATAACTCGGCTCCAAATAACTTCACAGTGAAGAAATTGCAGATGAAGAGACTAGACTTGAATACGAAAAAATCGTTTCCTGCGATTTTGGAATTTTGGATTTTTAACGGGAGAAGGGGGTATAAATGATTTAGAAAAATACGGATTTTCGAGTAAAAGTAATAGCTCAAAGATGTAAAAAAAAAAAAAAAAGCCAAGCGTCTTCTTGAAAATATTTCCAAAAACTCATTTTTTGATTTTTTCCGATTTTTTTTTTTTTTTTTTTTGGGGGGGGGGGGTAAAAAAATAATAATAGTGTCAGATCGTTCAAAATTGGTACATAGAGATTTTCGATACTTACAAATCGATTGCGGATATTTTCGAATTTGTAAAATTATTAGAAGGGGTGGGAAGGGGGGGCAGTATGGGGGGTGGCTATGGGCAAAAACAAATAGAAGTACAGTTAGGCCGTTCAAAATTGGTACAGATAGGTTTTAAAGGCCTGCAAGTCGAATGGGGATATTTTCGAAAGTGTAAAGTTATTAGGAGGGGCGAGAAGGGGGGAGGGGAGAGGGGGGCAAAAAATTAAAAATAGATTTAGATCGTTCAAAATTGGTACAGATAGTTTTGTAGAAACTTAACTACAAATGATTATTTTTCGACGGACCTTTTTTTTTAATATTATTTAATAGAAACTAAATAAAATATGTACATATATACAATAAAAACATACTTAAAAGAAATTTGGATTTCGACATAAATTTGAGTAATTATCCACATTTTTTATGGTTATATTTCTAGTAAGGTAGTTTGTAATAGTAATTATATAACGCATCAAGTCAAGTCATGGTGCTATCAGCACTCGTACCGTTCTGCTTCGACGAGCACATTTTTTTTTATCCTCTGACAGGTGATCCGCGACGGGGTGGCGCGCATGCGTCAACATCCCGCCCGGCCTTGCTATGTTCTCATGCAAGAACTTACAATATTTTTTTGCAAAAGCTTTAAATTTACAATTTCACATAACATAAATAGATAAAATAATAACAAATAAATGAATGTAACATAATATCAATATTTCGCACAACACATAGAATTAGAAAAAAGATTAACTGATTATAATAAACAGAAATTTTCATAATTAACTAACAATTTTAGAGTAATATATAATACAGTAAATTAATATAATAAATGTTCATATTCATTTTTTACTCCTCGATAGGCAGCACACACAATCTGGAGATGGATCTTTTGTAAATCCCTTTGGTAGTTTTTATATCTACCAATCTAACTTTATTATCCTGACCAGGATATAGCTTTATTACACGCCCTAAAAACCACTTGCATGGTGGAAGATTTTCTTCCCTGACTAAAACCATGTCTCCGATTTTTAAATTTTCTTTATCAATTATCCATTTTCTGCGCTGTTGTAAGTTATTCAAGTAAGAAAGACTCCATCTTTTCCAGATTGCCTGAACTGACTTCGTAATATTTTGCCAAGCACTTAGGCGATTTTTCTCAACATTAGTTAAAGAAGGTTCAACAACAGCCGTTATTGGCCTTCCAATAAGAAAATGGGCTGGAGTTAAAACCTCTAAATTTTCAATACTTGAAGTTAGCGGAGTCAGTGGTCTCGAGTTCAAGATCGCTTCCACTTGAGTAACAAGTGTAAGCATTTCTTCAAATGTAAATTTTGAATTACCCGCTATGCGTTTAAAATGGTATTTAAACGCTTTGATATTTGCTTCCCATAGACCACCCCAATTTGGACTCCTTGGAGGAATAAAAACCCATTCTATTTTTTCCTCTGCAAAAAAATTGAATAAGGATTCTTCCTTATCTCTTACCAGTTTATACAAGGCATTTAGTTCCCTGTTGGCGCCTACCATATTGGTCCCATTATCCGAAAATATTTTATGACACTTGCCCCTTCTCGAAATAAATCTTTTTAACGCAGCTATCAGAGCTTGTGAAGTTAAATCACTAATAAGTTCAAGGTGTATAGCCTTTGTTACTTGACAAATGAAAATACAAACATAAATTTTGATTTCTGGACCTTTCCTTCCATATTTATTTTTGATTAAAAAGGGTCCAGACAAATCTACTCCAGTTGAATTAAATGTTTTATCTGGCGTTATTCTTTGTTTTGGCAAGTTTCCCATTTTTTGTACACATACTTTCGGATTTGCTTTAAAACAGACTAAACATCTGTGCACAATTTTTTTACAAAGATTTCTCCCATGAATGGGCCAATATTTTTGCCTAACTTGAAACAGAAGATGTTGGGGACCAATATGAAAATATTTTTCATGATAATATTTTACAATTAATTCAGTTAATTTATTTTTTGAAGGAAGTACATAAGGATGCTTAATCGAATAAGATAACTGCGAATTTTGCAGTCTCCCCCCTACCCTTATTAAACCATTGTTATCCAAAAATGGGGATAAATTAAAAATTTTACTCTTATGCGATACATTACCGCCACTTTTCAAGGCAGCTATTTCAGTAGGAAATTCTTCCTCCTGCAGCTGTTTCAATAAGAAGTTTTCTGCCTTTGTCAGCTCTTCAGACATCAGCGGTCCTTCCTTCTTTTCTAAAGGATTTCTTAGATTGTGAAGAAACCTGAAAAGAAAACTACATATACGTAATATTTTTAAAAATCTATTACTACGATTAATCAGATAGTTCAAAATGGTAAAGTCCTTTTTCAAAATTAGAGTCACTGCATTTTTAGATTTTAATTCAGGAGTGTAGTCTTCCTCATTTGGTTCTGAAAAGTCAATAACAGATTGTTTGTTTTCGTCAGACATTAAAGAGGGTGGTCCATGCCACCATTGTTCACTATAAAGTAGTTTTTCTGCCGTGAGGCCTCTGCTCAGGTGGTCTGAAGGATTTTCTTTTCCAGCACAGTGAAACCACGTACCAGGATCTGTCAAATTCGTGATTTCTTGTATTCTGTTTGCAACAAATTTTTTCCATCTTTTTGTTGATCCTTTAATCCAAAATAAGACAATTTTTGAATCAGTATGATGAAACACAGAATAGCATGTTTTCTGTCCTATGATTTCTTGAACTTTATGACTCAATCGTGCTGCCAACAAGGCACCAAGGAGTTCCAGTCGAGGTAACGTAATGCTTTTTAATGGAGCTACTCTACTTTTTGAAGTGATGAGATTTATAAGAACTTTATCTCGTTTTTTAACTTTCATGTATACTGAAGCCCCATAGGCAAGTTTGGAGGCATCACAAAAAACATGTAATTGTATTTCATCTTCACTAGAAGAATCTAGAACAAGTCTTGGGACTCTAATGTCTCTAAGAAGTGGTAACTCCTTACACCAAGCTAGCCACTTTTCTAATATGTCTGGAGGCAAATTTTCATCCCACGTGACCTTTCTGTTCCAAATTTCCTGCATTAGACATTTCATTCTGATAGTAAATGGTGTAAGCAACCCCATCGGGTCAAAGATTTTCCCGATGGTTTGTAAAATGGTTCTTTTTGTATTTTCTTCTGTGTCAACCACTTCAAGAATTCCTTTAAGATCTAGGGTAAAACAGTCATCTTTTGTTTGCCAACATATGCCTAATACTTTCGTGTTGTCGCTCCCTAAGTTAATGGCGGTTTCAGTTGGGTAAGTATCGAACCCTTCGTCGGCCCACTGTTTCATCAATGATGAGTCGTTGCTGATCCATTTCCTCATAACCATTCCGGCTTCCTTCATAATCTTCTTTGCAGAGCGGGAAACTTCTAGTGCCTCTTCTGAAGTATCTTGACCAGTAATCCAGTCATCTACGTACATGCATGAATTCAGGTGATGTACGGTTGTTGGATAATCTTCTCTGTATTTTTCTATGTGATGCTTCACTGTAGCTGCTAATAAAAAAGGGCTAGAATTCACCCCACAAAGTTAAATCGATAAATTTGAAGATTCGGTTTTAAGTCAGTACGAGGATTACTATAGGACCATAAAAATCTTACTACGTCCTTGTGTTTATCTGCTAAACAAATCTGAAGAAATGCTTGACGAATATCCGAAGATATAGCTATCTTGTTAATTCTAAAATTGATCAGCACATCTAATAAATTTGGGTTTAAATTTGGACCCGGCCAAAGACAATCATTAAGAGATAGTTCATTTAATTGATGTGACCCTGCATCAAATACTATACGTGTAGAAGTTGTGACCCGACCTTCTTTTTTCACAGCTTGGTGTGGTAAGTAATATATTGGTTTATCAACACTTATGTTAGGTTTTTCGACTTTTTCAATTATTCCTTGTTTTATGTAGTCCTGAATTATCTCTTGATATTGATCATACAGATCATTATTTTTGTGAAACTTTCTCCATAAGTAAAAAAATCGCTGTTTTGCAACTGGAAAATTATTTGATAATTCTTTCCAATCTTTACGAAAGGGTAATTCTACTACATATCGGTCATTTTTATAATTAACTGTTTGTTTGAATATTGTCATAGCCTGATCCTCTTCTTTAAAACAGGGATCATCTTTAATTCCGAGGGATTCTAGTTCAAAAAATTGTTTTATTGTATCATCAATGGAACAATCATTCTTGAGAAGAAGGCACGAATTTTCATTATTGGCTTTCATTTCACGCAAACGACCCGCAGCTACCCAACCAAATTCAGTTTCTCTAAATAATAATTCATCGTTTACCCTGTATACATTGTCTTTCATTATTCTAAAGAATATATCTGCATTTAATAAAGCGTGAATTTCCTTAGTTTTATGAAAGGAATCATCTGCTAATTTTAAAAATTCAGGAATTTTTAACTTCGAAATGTCTAAATTAACATTTGGTGTTAACCCTGTAATTTTATCACTAACTAAGAATTCAATGGGTTCTTGAAAACTACCACTTTCATTTGAAATTATTGTACGTAATTTTCCTTTTAACTTTTGTTTCATTGAATTTAAACCCGAAATAGAAATTTGTATTCTTTCTAATTTAATTCCCAATATATCACTCATCTTTCTGGAAATTATGTTTTGATCAGCAGCTGAATCAAAAATGGCATTACACTCGATTAATGTCCCATCATACTTCCGTAAAAATACTTTTCCAGTGGATAATAAAATTCTCTTTCCATTTTTATTTGAATGATTACTCAATACAGTATTTTGAAGCAAAGAATCACTTTCGCTTTCCGTAGATATACTTTTATTTTTATCATTTGTTTCCGAAATAGTTATTTCCGGTTTACTTTCAATGACTGGCGACAATTTTTGTCCCCCCTTCTGTGATGTCTGCCAACAAATACTTTTTGAATGTCGATTTTTGCAGGGGCAGACACATGTAGATTTGCACTCATTTTTTTTATGATTTTTTCTTAGGCATAATTCACAGAGTTTATGAAATTTAACAAGTTCAAATCTTTTTTGCGGGCTTAATTCTAAGAATTTTTCACATTTGTATATAGGATGTGAAGTTTTTGAACATATTACGCAATTTTTGTTTTGAAAGCTTTCATTAAGCAAAACAGTTTTGGTTTTAGAAGGAAAAGGGAATTGTTTTTTTATTTTCGTTTCAGAACAATTCCGATTCACAGACAAAAGAACATTTTCTCTTTGTTCCAGAAATTTGATAAATTCTTCAAAGATGGGAACATTTTTTGATTTATGGGATAACTCAAAATTCTTCCTAGATTCTCTGTCTAACTTTGCTACGAGAATATTTATAATGAAAACATCTGATAATTTATTTTGTTCATATTTAAGAACTTTCAAGGCACGCAAATTTTTCTGGATACAATCAATCATATTTCTTATTTCTTTAGGATTTTCAGTTTGAATTTTCTCAAATTTTAGAATATTTTGTACATGAATATCAACAATTAATCGCTCGTTATCATAGCGATTTTCTAATGCATTATATAAGGATTCAAATGTATCAAAATTACTAACTAAATTTTTAGCATCATATTTGAGACAAGATCTAAGATAATATAATTTCTGCGACTGATTAATATGAACATTATTGGTTATTAAATCATCAAATTGTTCTTTAAAAGAACTGAATTCCTCATATTTTCCTGAAAATTCAGGTAATACTAAAGGAGGAATTTGAGTTTTTATTTCAAAGGCATCTTGAGATGCATTTTCAGTCGCATTTATTTTTTTATGAGAATCAAATTTCTTATAAGAATTAATAAGAGTATTAATTCTTACCTCTAATTTTTCCAGACGTTCTTCACATGAGTCAAGATCCTCATCTATGGTTGCTTGTTCAGCATCTTTCAAGTCTTGAATTTCGTAGTATTTTTGTCGTAATTCATCGATTTTTGTTTGTAGTAGTTCGACGTTCTTTAATTTCACTTTCAATTCTACTACATCTATATCGTAATTTTCGGCATTTGTGCCTTCTACATAGTTTTCAATTCTAGTTATCTTTCCTTTTAAGGAAGATTTTAATTTATTATTTTTATCCATAAGTCGCTGATTACAAGCTCCTTTCTCGACGGAGCCACTATTTTGTAGAAACTTAACTACAAATGATTATTTTTCGACGGACCTTATTTTTTAATATTATTTAATAGAAACTAAATAAAATATGTACATATATACAATAAAAACATACTTAAAAGAAATTTGGATTTCGACATAAATTTGAGTAATTATCCACATTTTTTGATGGTTATATTTCTAGTAAGGTAGTTTGTAATAGTAATTATATAACGCATCAAGTCAAGTCATGGTGCTATCAGCACTCGTACCGTTCTGCTTCGACGAGCACATTTTTTTTTATCCTCTGACAGGTGATCCGCGACGGGGTGGCGCGCATGCGTCAACAGATAGGTTTTCGATACTTACAAATCTATTGCGGATATTTTCGAATTTTTAAAATTATTAGGAGGGGTGGAAAGGGGGGTTGTGGGCAAAAACAAATAGAAATACAGTTAGGCCGTTCAAAATTGGTACAGATACGTTTTAGAGGCCAGCAAGTCGAATGGGGATATTTTCGAAAGTGTATAGTTATTAGGAGGGCCGGGAAGGGGGGGCGGAGCGAAAAAAATAGAATAGAGTTAGAGCATTCAAAATTGGTATATAGAGGTTTTCGATAACTACAAATCGATTGCGGATATTTTCGAATTTTTAAAATTATTAGGATAGACGGGAGGGGGGGGCGAAGGGGGAAAATAATAGAAATAAGAGTTAGAGCATTTTGGGAATTTTTTCCGAAGGCAGTGAGAACCCGGTGCGACATTTTTCCTAATAAGATTTTTTTTTCTGTTTTTTTTTTCACGTGATAAAAATTAATGCAATTTTGAGAATTCAGTAATTATAGCGATTCATTTAAAAATAGGGACCAGCGAAGCGGGCGTTGCCTGCTAGTAAACAATAAAAGGTATATAAAATTGCCCCCCTTTTTTTATGAAACTTTTTATTTTAGGAAAATAAAACTTGATAATCTGGTGTGTCACTCACACGACTACCCTGAAATTTAATACTATAAATGCAGATTGGAGATTAAGGGGTAAGATATCGAGGACTGTTATGCAAACCTATGTTAAAACAATTCAAATTAGGCTTCGGAACAGCTTTATTCGACAAGTAATTCTGTGTGTGGGGAGCTACCGCTCTCCTCAACCCCCTGTTTCATTACTTTACCTGCATTTTTATAGAATTCAAATCTGTTATTAAATTCAAAAGTTCATTTAAAATTATTCAGGCAACTTTCACACCAACATTCCTAAAAACATGATTTTTGGATTCAAGGGACCTCTATCAGGTTCCCCCAAAATGAGAATCAACCTATTTTCAGGCTAATCACTAATGCAAGACTTGTCCATGTAAAGCCCATTGCCAGGGCCCGATTAACCTTACAATCGAGGGGAAGCACAAATCCATTTGGGGGGGGGGCCGCCACTGACTTCTTGGTCTAAAGACTCATACAAACATCTTGTAAAATTTATAAATTTTTCATTAAATTCTGTAGTTACCTGGAATGAGGACAAGTAAATTCGCTTAAAACATAGACAAGCAAATTCACTTGATTTTTGTACCATAGAATGCGGAGAGGGAGGCCACGTGACTGAGATCAAGTGCTCAGTTCCATCCAGTGAGATGTCGTTGTTTCTTCAGTAACCTAGAAATGGACGGGGGATGTGAAATCACAGTTAATCTGAGCGTGGCCTTGAGGCGACTGCCTAAAGGAAATAGAGTATAATAGAGAAATTATAAAAATTTTAGCCAATGAGAGTAGTTGTAACAACATTGAGCTAATTAGAAATTTAGACCGAAAGTATATAGTTGAAAGTCCAGACAGCAGAGAATCAAGTCGTGAGAATCAGTTTTGATCAAGCATCCAATTTGAGAAAGCTCAAGATCTTGAGTGGAAGTACTCCCATTAAACATCAAGCAGGTTTATTTTTAAATGTCTTTACTTAAGGTACAGCGTCTGCGTCTAGAATAAACAGTGTGGCAATCGCCTATAACCGTGATGTTAAAATGACGCTACAAAAATTAAGCTTACCCAGATGTCGCTGTGATCGAAGCTATTGCTCAAATCGGAGACCTGATTGGCTTTTCCCAGTTTCATCAGTTTAATCACGTGATCTAAGCATATAATTAACCAATAGGGAATCTCGGTTTTGTTGTCGTGACACTAGCTTCGATTACAATGACATCTGGTAACAGGCTTAATTTTTTTAGTTCAATTGTATTCGCCGCTTTCCACACTGTTTATTCTAGACGCTGTACTTAAGGGTCCGCTTTACTCACCGCCGCCGGAAACCAAAGCTAATGTTATTCTATAGGAAATTTTCCTTTACAAATAACTTATTAACCCGTGAGTAGTCGCTAGTTGGTCGATTTGCCACCCATTCTTCAGTGTTGCAAGATTTTTTTATTCAATAGCCACCAAAAACTTTTAGAAGTGGCATTTGATATACATACAACGCTAATAAAATCGAAGGAACGTCGATCACATCACTTCTTAAAATTATTGGTGAAAGTTAAATAAAAAGTGCGCAATTTGTAATAGGTAGCGCTGTTTATAGCGACTACTAACGGGTTAACTAATACATATTTTTAAATTCTGTTTTTTACATTCTGAAAATTCCCAGCTGTTGAATTGACGGACCTTTTTCAAAAAAATATTTTTTTTTATATTTTATTTTGAAGCTGCAAAATACGAATTTTCAATATGTGAATTTTTTTCATTTTGCAATTTCAGAATAAAATATTAAAGGCTGTATACTGTATATCAATCAGATTTCCTCTTTCTTTCTCCCCGTGTTATCATGTGGGATTTTCGTTGCTTCGTTTTATAATGATATCTCATTCAGACTTGTAGTAATCTTAATCGCGTAATCGTAATCGATTACAAAAGCAACGTAATCGCTGATTAATCGTAATCAAAATAAAATATTTAAATTATAATCGTAATCTAATCGTAATCAAAAAAAATATTTAAATTGTAATCGTAATCTAATCGTAATCAAAAAAAATATTTAAATTGTAATCGTAATCTAATCATAATCAAAAAAAAATATTTAAATTGTAATCGTAATCTAATCGTAATCAAAAAAAATATTTAAATTGTAATCGTAATCTAATCGTAATCTCATTATATTTTTCTAGAGAATAATCTGTATCGTGAAGCAATGTAAACGTAATCTATCTCTAAAATAAGATTGCACTATATTTTTCTTTTCTTTGCTGCCATTTTTACTCTATTTATATTTTTTGTTATCCCTTTCTTCAAAATTTTCCAGCTTCACAAGCTAATTTTTGAACTTACCTACTCACCCTGGAAGATTTCAGAGTCATGTTTTCAGGGCCCGATTAAGCTTTGAAGCTAAGGGAAGCTCAGCATCATTTCGGGGCCACCTTTCATTTCGGAAAATCTTGCTTTCCTGTAACGTATTGTAATATGAAAATGCTATAGACCAAAAAAATAGTGTGTGTTTATTATTTTTATTTTTTTACTTTCCGAACACTACAGTGAGGAAAGTATTGTAATCATGTCAAAAATCCGAATTTGAGATTTTGATGTTTCTATACGTTTCGAGGTGCCCTGAGTCCGTTTCCACTATTTTTACGATGATGTATGTATGTGTGTGTGTATGTATGTCTGTGAGTGAACACGCTAGCGTCTAAACGCTTTGTTCGAATAAGCTGAAAGTTGGTACGTATATTGTAAGTCACCATAATACGAACCCTATAGATTTTGGTGAATCTAGCAGTCATAGTTTTTTTAACAGGGACACAAGGAAAAATTCTTTATCATTATGGCCTATGGGACCAAATTTTTAAAAGTGCGATAGCGTCTAAACGCTTTATTACTCTGAGGAAAAAAATTGTATACATGTTATAGGTAACAGTTGCACGAACTGTATAGATTTTGGTGAATTTAGCACTTACAGTTTTTTTGCAGGGGCGCAAAGAAAAATTCTTTATCATTATGCCTATGGGGCCAAATTTTTAAAAGTGTGATAGCGTCTAAACGCCTTATTAATCTGAGCAAAAAATTTGTGCACATGTTATAGGTCACAGTTGCACCAATTGTATAGATTTTGGTTAATTTAGCACTTACAGTTTTTTTACAGGGACACAAAGAAAAATTCTTTATCATTATGCCCTATGGGACCAAATTTTTAAAAGTGCGATAGCATCTAAACGCTTTATTCAATTGAGCTGAAAATTTATATGAATATTATAAATCACTGTTGCACTAAATATAACCATTTTGTATAAGCATTTCTAAATAGAGCATTTGTGGGTTTTTACAGGGACACAACGAAAAATTCTTTATAATTATGCTTAAGACTTCGGTCCGTCTCTTCGCGCGCGCTCTAATTCCCTTAAATATTTATGGAATTTTTTGAAACTAATATATGTTATGTTCTTCAAGTTCACAATGAAATTGTTCCCTTTTAAAAATATAGTAAATATTACCACTGGTTTGTCTACAGGGAAATTTGATAAATTTCGAAGCATTGCGACCTATCAAAGGTATTTCTATAGATCATATTTTAACTTTTATTTCGCACAAACCATAATGCAGTCGACATTAACAATACATATGCGCAAGAAAATGCTTTCTGCAGAATATAATGTCATTAGAAATAAGATTTAGAGAGCAACACAAAAATTTTCACTTTCAATAACGGTTATAATTGAAAATTGCTGGAATTGCATTTTCGTTTGCCTTTATCATTTTTAATACTTCCTAGCAACGTTATAGAGTGATTATTGTTTATAATGATTGTTTCATTTTCTATATCTACAAATTTATATGAACTTATTGGTGTATTTTTTTTATAAACCTTTTAAAGGGGTTTTATTTACAAAAAATATTTAGTAGAACACTTTATTGAAAAAAAAAAAATAATAATAATAATAAAAGTTAACAAACAAATCGAAAATATTTTTATGAGAATAAAGAGTTTTGCTTAATCACAAAATTAAACATGTTAACAATCCACTTAATAAGATGCTTTGCCATTAAAAAGTAAAAGAAATCTCTGAAATATGATTGTTACTCACCCGTCTTAAAACTTAAGTTGTCCACTAAAAAGCAACTTTAAAGTTTAGATATGCTTTAATGATTTCATAATTTTTTGAACTTACGAAATTTTAATTTAATTTCTTGAAATATTTTAAATTTAATTTTTGATTGTCTTTTCCTCTTCTGTCTCTCCGTTCATTTATCTATTTGCGTATGCTCTAGTAAATTTAAGTAAAACATTCTGATTGCCGAAATATTGCGAAATAGGTGTATTTCTCTTTTCAAACATATTTCTGTAATGATTACCGTTATTTATGGGGCCTAATAAAATATTTTTAAAATATTTGTATTTATTGTATTTTATTGTTGTAAAATAATTTAAAATCTATAAGAAAGATTTCTCATCCAAGCTTTGAAATTTTCCTTAGAAAAAAGGATGAAAAAATACGTGGAAAGTACACCATTTATTATATCAACAATTTTGGATCCACGATTCAAGAATAGTTGCCTGGACTTGACGAATGAGCAAGTGTGTGAAATAATAATTAAAGAAATGAAGAATCACTTTCTTGTCGAAGAAATAACAGAACCAGAAGAAAAAGCCGCAACTGAACCTAAAAGAAAAAAAAAGAAAGAAAAAAGACCAAACTGTTTGCGTTTTTGGACGGGAAAAGATCAAGTAAACTTGCCAAGAATTATATAGCAAAATCGGAAATAACGGAGTATTTAAAAGAGTCATTGAAAGGAGAAGATATTTGCCCTCTAAATTTTTGGAAGGAAAATGACAAAAGATATCCAAAAATTGCAAAAATTAGTTCAAAATATCTCTCTATCTGTGCATCTTCAGCACCCGTAAAGAAGTTATTCAGTGTCGCTGGAAAATTCTATACGAGTTCCCGCACTCTACCAAAAGCGGGAAACTACTAAAAAATTTAATTTTGATTAAATTAAATAAAAATGTTTAAAAGAATTTTAAATCTCTCCTACATTCTATTTGTATATGTATGAAGTTCAATGTTCAGAAGTAAGAAAAAATAAAAAATTTTGTATTATTAATTGATTTTATTTATTTATTGGGAGGTGGGGGGGTAGTAGTGCTAAATTTTACAGACAAGAAATATTTGTTTATTAATATTCATTTGAGAAACATAAATACACTGCTCAAAACAATTAAAGGATATTGTAAATCTTATATAAAATAACGGTATAAGCGAAATTTTTTTTGCAATAAACGGAAGAAGAAGGACACAAATACAAATTTTTCTTGTTTTCAAACTTCGGAGTATGCAAATTTTGATTTTGACTTTAAAAATGACGTTTTAGCGGCAGCGAATGAAATTTGGCTTTACACTAAATGAAAGATAAAGCTGAAAAGAATGGTCAATATTCAGTAAGTGCATTGTTTCGATGATTGCGATGTCTTAACGAAGTGATTTAACCGATTCAATAGCTTGGACAGTTGTTGGTCGGTTAGAGGGGGTCCAAACACAAACCGAAGTAGCCGAAACTACTGGAGTTTCGCAAAGTGTGATTTCCAGGACTTGAAACCGACTTTTGGAGACTTGAAATGCAGGTTGAAGATCAGGGTAAGGTCATAGAATGCAACAACGTCCAATGAACATCGATATTTAACGTTAACGGCTCGGAGATACCGAAATATGAATGTCTCTCTTCTTCAACAATTGCCTTCTCTCGGTTACTGGCGCCACATTTTTGACCCAAACTGTCCAAAACTGGCTACACGCTATAGCAATAGCTCTAATGATCTCATCCCTATATCGGACCTGTCAGAGCTCCATTTCTAATGATGTGGGGATCAGTGCACCCATCAATGGATCCCCCCCCTCCAACCGCTAAATCTGATACTTCTGTGCACGAATGCAGGATTGTTTCTAGTGCGACTTTCCCTACAAATGAAAATATGCCTATTATCGTGATGAACAGAAAACCGGGACTTGCCAGAGAAAAAATATTGCGCCATTCATTTCTCCCCACTTTACATGCTCTGTTGTCAACTCCCTGCGAGTACGACGATTTCTTGCTGTTAATGTAACACACATTATTGGTCGGTGAACATACAGACCTACAGCGTGGAGCCGATTTCAGACAGTTTGAGTCGAAACTCTTGTGCCAGTAGCTGGGCGAAGTTGTTTTTGTAGAAAAGTGCCATTCATATTTCGAAGTCTCCGAGCCGTTAGCGTGAAATATCGATTTCCATTGAGTGTTGTTGCACGTCTACGACCTTACCCTGGCCTTCAGCTTACATTTTCAATCTGCAAAAACCGGTTTCAGATCCTGGAAATCTCACATTGCAAAACTCCAGAGACTACGGCTACTTCGGTTTGTGTTTGGACCCCCTCTAGCCGAACAACAACTGTCCAAGCTATTGAATCGGTTAAATCACTTCGTTAAGACATCGCAATCATCGAAACAATGCACTTACTGAATATTGACCATTCTTTTCCGCTTTATCTTTCATTTAGTGTAAAGCCAAATTTCATTCGCTGCCACTAAAACGTCATTTTTGAGGTCAAACTCAAAATTTGCATACTCCGAAGTTTGAAAACAAGAAAAATTTGTATTTGTGTCCTTCTTCTTCCGTTTATTGCAAAAAAAATTTCGCTTATACCGTTATTTTATATAAGACTTACAATATCCTTTAATTGTTTTGAGCAGTGTATATTATCTAGACCATTTAATAAAATCATTTAATTAATACAGGTGTCATCATAATCTATGAAGGTATAAAGATAACTAAACTCATTATTTATTATAGGCAACAGAATTGTACATCTAATTTGCAATTTTTAAATTTATATCAATATGATATTTCTCCTTTGTAGAAAAAAAAAAAAATGCATTTTTAACTGACAGTTTTATTTAAATCAAATGCGAATGTTTGAAACTTCTTTTTAATTAAATTGATTGCATTTTCATTTAGACTTCTTACCTATACCTTTACACATTGCTACCAATGTAATTCAACGAGTGTACATATTTACATATGATATAATTTAAGGGGTTCTCCAAATTTACATAGCTTCTACTTCTTTCCTTTTTATGTTTTACTAAATAATATATATATATATATATTTAATCTTTCTTTTCTACTGAAAATGTAAAAGTAATATAAAACGAATTTCATGCTTCGGAACTAGCGGTCGATTTGAAAATAAATTTTGGTCTACTAAGTTATTATAAAGAAGTTAAATTTGTGACAGATGTTTGAGATAGTATTTTAATTTCTGACTCATACTTAAAACTTCTTTCAATATTTTAATGATTACATTTCTTTGATGGTCAAAATATAGAGTTTTGTATAAATATCAAATTTCTCTCGCTTTAGATGATAAATTCCTTGATATGATAATTTTAATCTGCTTTTGCTGTGATATTAAAAGCTTAATCTGAAAGCAATCAAAATAAAGAATATATAGAGAATATAAAGAGAGGATATATACAAGATATATTTAAGGATATATGTGAAGAAATATCTAAGAAAGATTATATACAAGCGATATTCATCACATCGAGAATGAGAAATCTGTATAATTGAAGTTTAATTGTAATCGATTTTTCATGTAATCGTAATCTGAATGTAATCGTATTCTAGAGTCTAATCAAAACGTAATCAAAACTGTAATCGTAATCTGAATGTAATCGTATTCTAGAGTATAATCAAAACGTAATCAAAACTGTAATCGTAATCTGAATGTAATCGTATTCTAGAGTATAATCAAAACTGTAATCGTAATCTGAATGTAATCGTATTCTAGGGTCTAATCAAAACGTAATCAAAACTGTAATCGTAATCTAAACGTATTCGTAATCGGCATTTGAAGATTAAATATAATCGTAATTGTAATCTTTTAAGGATTCTGTAATCGACTACAAGTTTGATCTCATTCAAAAATGAAGTTTTTCGAATTTTGTTTTTTGAATGCAATAACTCTTTAAACAGGTCACCTTTTAGCTTAGTGAGCAATTTTTTGAAAAAATTAATTTAGATATTTTATATCATTGAGTAAATATGGGACTCTTGAGTTTGGATCTCTAAACTAAACAAAATATTTAACTTTATTTTTTCAAAGAATTGCTCTATCAGCTAAAAGGCAACATATTCAAAGAGTAATATTCAAAAAACAGAATTCGAAAAACTTCATTTTTGAATGAGATATCCTTATAAAACGAAGCAACAAAAATCCCATAAGATAACATAGGAAGAAAGGGAGGGGAAATCTGACTAATGTATAGTATGAAGTTAATGAAAAATTGCAAAATAGAAACTGTTATCACGAGAACGTCGTTCATTTAATTGACTGTTGAAATGCTGTGATTCCTAGGTTGTTTCTCAAAATAAACGAACCAACCAATAAGATGATTCCATAATGATGTGCTCTTTTTTAGTCACCCATGTGGATAACCAAAAATGTCATTTAGGAGATGCCACTGATACTTATAATGCAGGGGTCGATCCAGGTTTTAATTTTTGGGTCCCTTTTTTCTGAAAACAAAATATTTTTGTAAAATTTTTATTTATTTTTGTGAAAAATAAAATATTGTGTAAAATCTTCAATTTTTACAATCACTATATATAATGTTTAATATCAAGTTAATAGAGTTTCATTGAGTCAAATTAAGGAATTAATTAAAAATAATACTGAAAACAAGAAAAAAAATTTAATAAGAGGATCATTTTTGTAAAACAAAATCCTGTGAATGAGAAGGATCCTTTTTTATGGATTTGAATTTTGTGAAGGGTCCCTTTTTACGATGTGGAATTTTGTGAAGGGGCCGTAAAAGGGATCCAAATTTCGCCTGGATCGACCCTCGCTTATAATGTATATTATTTAGTTTTTCGACACTTTTTATTTGTTTAATAGAACTTTTATCGAGATAGCAGCAAAATAACCATTTGTCTAATGTAGTACTTTAGATAGATAGACGCACTGGATAAATGTATTTCATATATTAAATTAAATAAAGTAGTTACAGATTATTACTGTTTAAAAAATAAAACAATGATGCTGATAATTATTTCATTTTTTTTTTTTTTTTTTTTTTTTTTTAATTAGCATTAATTTTCAAGATGTTTGAACTATTCCAAGAAAAGCATCAAGCTGTATGGACTTTTTTTTTTTCATTTATTTATTTACTTAATTTTAAATAAATTAATTAAGGAGACTTCGTACCACTGAATATTTTTTATAAAAGCTTGTATTTCCATTTTAATATTTATAAATTTAACTATAGTAGTTTTTTCCAATAAAATATATATTCAGGCATTTTTTCATAAAGTACTAGTCTTCAAAATATTTAAACTTTTACAGGTATTTGAGAGAAGCCTTTTTTTTTTCTAATGTTTAGTATAACCTATTTAAAAGAACTGAGGAATGTCTCAACCTATAGCAATGCTTCAACTGACTTTAATTTTTGCTGAAATATAATATTACTTTCATCAGTTCAGTTGTGTAGAATATTCTTCAGTTTTTCACACACACACCCTCCTTCAGTGAAATACAATACAAAATCAATATCATTTGTAGCTTTGTAACATGCAGATTTTTAATTTTAAAGCAGTAGGAAACATTGAGCATAATGTAATTCTTTCACCAAATTTATAATGTTAAACATCCTGCATTTTATTTTTATTTTCTGTCCATCTCGAATAATCTCACCCAAGTTATTCAAGTGCCTATTATATATCCTTCATGAAAAATGTAAAATATTCTAAAATGATTTTTTTTTTTTTTTTTTTTTTTTTAAGATAGAATAAGACTTTTTTGTTGTAGAAAGTATTCTTTCCAGACAACGAATGCAATAAACCAACAAAAACATGCAAGGTTTAAGCACAGAAAGGGAAAACCTTTTAAATATAATGAATGCTCCTATTTATGTGCATCAGAGCACAATCTGACATTTCACATTAATGCAGTACACCAAAATGTGCTGAGATTCCAGGGTAGTCTGCCTTTACAGGCGTGCTCAAAAGAGCTCTTTACAAAAGCACATGGAACCTATTCATGAGCATAAGAAACCTTTCAAATGTGGTTTGTGCTCAACGTAAAAAAGCACAAGCTTACAGTTCAAGAAAGAACACCTTACACATGTAATTATTACTTACAGATATGATGAAAAGGAAAGCTTAAACAGGCGGGTGAGTCTTATACATGAAAAAAGAAGGCTTAATCTTGAATTTATGATATTAAAAATTATATTAAAATATAATACAGTACACTGTCAGAAATCTGCATAACTTGAGACAAGACTAAATGGATTTTAACATCCCCCCCCCTAAACTTGAATTTTAATTGTATAATACATTAAAAATGATAGTAGATATATGAGGGGTGATTGTTTATGAGAATTCTTTAGTAGATGTAGTAAAGAGTAGCCCAATCTTCCATACATAGTTAAATGTTTCCTTCCAGGAAAATCACTACGATGTTCGACCATGCCCACAAGTTTGGGCTAAATTTTGGCATTTAATTCTGAGCGATAACCGGCTTCACATTGTATACCTGGTTTTAAGGTTGACGCCATCTCTATATTCTTCTAACCTCTTTGACATTAGATGGATAAAATTTTATGTACACATGGATGACATTTTATTCACATATTAAATAAAACTTTATTTACACAATTACTTTAAACAGAATCAATTATTGCGCAATCCTCAAGTGTTCAAAATAAGGAATTGTATTAAATTGGGTAATTCTGTAAAATTGTACATTTAACAATCTGACTGCATTAAAAAGTGGCAAAATGTTGCTTTATTGTACTACAATTATGGTTATCTTGATTTGAAAATTAAAATAAAGCTATATATTTGAAGATAAAACTTGTGGCTATTATATGACTTCCAAAATTAAAAAAAAAAAAAAAAAAATCCATAATTGTATTATCTATGAGCTTTTTTTTTTTTTTTTTAATATCCTTATAATTTTAAATTATATATCTGACAGTGGCAATCAGAACGTTAATCTTCATACTTAAAATAGTCAAGTTAAAAAAATAATAATAATTAAAGTGTCACGGAACAAGATTTTTTATTTTGTTGTTGTCACGGTCGAATTTAAGCTGTCAAAGCTGTAAGCATATTAATGTAAATTTGAGATCTACAGGATCATTCAAAATAATGTAAGAAGGTTTAACATATTAGAATAAAATCAGTTATAAATAAACAGTTACCAGAACAAATTTAAAAAAAAGAATAAGTCTTCAAAAAAAAAAAAAAAATCTACAAAAATATTCAACATTACTTCTTTGAGTCAAGTGTATGTAGAGAACTTCCAAACAATTATACATTTCCTTCCACACTCACTTCAGCCTGTCTGGTATTATGAAGTTCAGAGCATTATGTATGTGTTCATAGCTTCTTCACATTGTATGGTAAAATAGTCGCATTCGCATATATACACTTTGTCCGTCCCACACACTGAACCAACATTACAAATTCTGCTTTCACATATTGCAATACCCCATTTTTTACTCTAGTGATTGCATCATCATCACATTTTTCATACTCAATATAGGCTCAGAAAAAGAAAATATTCGAAATATTCTTTTTAAATTCATTCTGGTGCGTCACTATTTAAAAAAGGAATTTTACTACAGGCTTTTAAAATACCTAATATCATTTTGAGAAACTCTCTATTTAAAAATTTTTAATTATGGGTATGCAGTATATTCCCATAAATCCACATTCCTAAAATCCGCAAACTGTAGAAATCCATATATCACGACCAATATGTATAAACAATGAATTTTAGATTTAAGTTTGCAAGGGGAAAAAAAACAAAAACAACATAGCACTTATTTTAATGGTGACATTTTAGAAACTGAATCTAATATGTGAAATACTTAATTCTTTTTAACCAAATATTTATGTTTGAACAAAAAATAACTTTTCAAAGATTGAAAAGAAAGAAAATCTAAGCGAAAAAAAAAAAAATAATAATAATAATACTTTTATCTATAATTTTAAATTAAAATAAAATTTGTAAATTTATAATACACAAGTGTATTGTATCAGATGTTTATATACTTAAATTTTTTATTTTACTTTATGGAGCAAATTTTAATATGTTAATTGAAAAAAATATATAACTTTATATTATTTTACTGCATTTATTACTTTTTAATTGCCCTATTTTTTTTTTTTTTTATTTTTTTTTTTTTACATTTTACATATTTTACATTTTTTTTTACATATTTTACATTTTTACTTATATCATTACCATTTCTAATGCATTATAGCACTAAAATTCTAGTTCAGAAATATAAACAAAAACATACCAAACATTCACAAAATTTTAAAGCCTGCACAGTCTCTAGTCCCAAGTTGTACAGATTTTTGGGAATGTACTGTAGCTTCTTACTTGTGAAAAAAAAAAAAAATATTGCTTTTTTTGAAAAAATTATATGTTTTTATTCTTCACAAAGAAGTCTTCTCGTTTTCATGCATGCGACAATGTCTACTCAAATTACTTTGATTTGAAAATCTTTTATTGCATACCTCACAAGTAAAATCTTTCTCTTTTGTATGGATAAAGAAGTGTGCATTCAAGTTAACCTTTCTGGAAAATCTGCTATCACATACGTCGCACACAAAAGGCTTCTCTTTAATGTGAGTGGGAGAGTGATTACACAGACTACTTTTGGAAGAAAAGGCTGCATTGCATTGATCACAAACAAAAGGTTTTTCATTGGTATGAATACGAAGATGTGTTTTTAAGTTATAGCTCTGAGAAAATCTGCTACTACATACTTCACAAACAAAAGGTTTCTGTTTAGAATGAGTAAGAAGATGACTTTTTAATCCACTTTTACGAGAAAATTTCCGGCTGCATGTTTCACAAGTAAAGGGTTTTTCTTTGTTATGAACAATAAGATGCATGTTTAATTGACTTACATCAGGAAATCTTTTCGTGCATAAATTGCATGTAAAAGGTTTCTCATCTGTATGAGTGAAAACATGTCTGATTAAATGGCGCTTTTGGGAATATCCTTTGCTACACATATCACAAGTATAAGGTTTCTCTGTCGTATGAATAAAAGAGTGGTTATTTAACTTACTCTTTGAAGAAAACCCTTTACCACACACTTCACAAGCAAAGGGCCAATTTTTGGTGTGAAGAAGTAGGTGTTCTTTTAAAGTCCTTTTCTTACTAAATCTTTTGTTGCAAACTTCACAAGAAAAATGCTTTTCATTTGTATGAGTATGAAGATGGCTGTTTAAGTGAGATTTACTATGGAATTCTTTGTTGCATAAATTACAAATCAGAGATTTTATTTTGGTATGGGTAGTTAAATTATTATCTAATAAGTTCTTTTCAGAGAATTCCTTTTCAAACTGCTCAGAAAAAGCTGATATGTCTTTTGAAAGGCAATTAGTTTTCCCATTGGTATTCTCAGATTTACTTGAGAGCATATTTAAGAGTCGTTTTCAGCAAAAATAATTGAAAAAAAAAAAAAAAAAATTCAGTAAGCTACAGAAAATGAAATTTGTTGAGAATCTGTAATGTTAATGTTTTTCATTATTTTATCACTTTTTTTTTTTTTTTTTTAATTAATAATACAACTATTTTGAGTAAGTCTGTAAAAAAAATTATTATTATTTAGGTTGCATATTTTATTTCCATTAGAGTTGTTTATTTAAACAAATTTTAATAATTTTGTCCAGCTTTTTAACATAAAGAAATTTATATCAAACTTGAAAGTATTCTAATAAGTGAACAAATTGTGAAATATAAATAATTATTTGATATTTATTGGTGAAAGATAAAAATCACAATACTTTATAAACCTGTTAATATATGAATATATATTTTTATACTTTACTGCATTAAATAATACTTTTATACTTATCCTACTAATTATCTATCAATTCATTAGCATTGGTTTTTCATGTATAGCATGTCTTCAGGAACTGATTTACCTGCAATAAAAGTAAAGCATTAGTAAAAAGTTATTGAGTTGTATAGTATTATATATACATGTATGTATATATATATTATATATCAGGGCTTGAAAAATCTCAGAAATTTGCATGTTAGTCTAAAAAATACATGCCCAAAAATCTATATTAGGGCCATTAGTGGGGGTAAAATAGGTCAAAAAACAGCATATTTTACATATGCACTTAAACAGCAGAAAATGTATTGGTTCCATTTGTTAAAAAATTGCACAAAATATGCAAATGAATATTCCCTATGGCATTTTAAGAGAAATTTCTCTGAAAAAACAAAATATTTGTATTGAAAAATAAATTTTAAAATATGCTGTTTGTGACTTCTTTTACCCCATGGGTTGGGGTAAAATAAGTCATCCTTTAAAACTGTTTTAAATTTTAATACAATTTATTTCAGGCAAATGAAATTACAAATACACATTCCTTTTTTTTTTTTTTTTTTTTTTTTTTGATAAAAACTTGATTTTGTGTTCTTTCAAGGAAAAAAATGCCTATGGTCCATCATTAGTTCAGGAAGAATATTTAAAATTTACAATGCATCTACATCAGAAATATCTTTTTCTGGAAAATCCAATAGGAACATCCATTTCCACTTCTTTTTTATCCCTTCAGATTTTTCAGAATATTCATGATTGTGTGAAAGAATGATGCCATGAAATATTTTTTTTTTTAAATCTTTTCGCAGGAAATTCTACTTTAACACATTTTCCAACTTTTACGAATTGATTAGTATTAATGCTGTGCAAATTTTCTTCTTGAGAGAGACTTGGTTTTTTGTTTCTTTTATAATTGATGTTTCTGTGATTTTAGCATCTCTATTGATATTTTCGTGATACAATCAATTGAAAAATAAGTTGGTTTTTAAAATTACTCCTGTTTCCTGTTGTGTATGAATTCTTTTTCTGTGTGCATCTTTCAAAGCTTCTTTAAAAGACAATGTTTGATTGGGTGATAAAGTGTTTATAATAGTAGATTTTATGTACTTAAAAGAGTATATAAATAGTATCTTGTTCCATGACTGTTGTCGCACTAGAATTAATTTGTCAAATTAGTGATTGATGAGCTAGATTCATCTACTCTTGCATTTGAAGTTGATGCTAAACTGCAAAGTTTCACTCGGACAGTTTCAGGAGAATGTTGTGTCCTGCCTGCCCTTTGTATGAAAAATTAGCATCCTTCTTAAATAAGCTGGAATATAACGACTTTTTGAATTACACCTACAAACTGAATGTTTTGATTCAACTTTAATATGTATTGCCTTTTTTTTCTCTCTCTTAACATTAAATTATTTTATATCTATGTGTATGAAGTAGCTCCAAAACAATATATAGCTTAATTTAAAACTAATATATTAAAAGAATACATATGGAGTTATTTAAAACACAAAAAATGTAATTAGTTACTTTATGTTTGCTAAGCCTAACATGATTCAACACCTGACCTATTTTACCCCACATGTGTTTTTTTACTTCAAAATATTATTATTATTATTATTTTTTTTTTTTTTTTCACACAAAAGTTTAGGAAATTCGTTTTAAAAATGTGCTTTTTGGAATATGATAAGAAAATACTGTAAAATTTGATTTTGAATTAGTTCAAAACCAAAGTTTTTCTTATCAACAATTTCAAGTTATTAGTATGAAACAGGAAAATAATTAATGGCTGTAACTAAAAAGTATCAGTTGCAGTTAATTTTGCATACCAGATGAAGACTAATATAGATAATATATAAAACCAGCAAAATTGAAATTTAAAAAATGTTTGGATGTTTTCTTAAAGAGTTTTTTTTAAATTGACCTATTTTACCCCACCTGACCCTGACCCTACCCTTGTTTATTTCTTAGTTGTCAAGCAAAAATTTTATGATTGAGTAGCAGTGTGTTTCTTTTTTTTTTGTTGTTGTTGTTTTTGTTAAATCAAGTGTTTTCTTGAAGATTTTAAAAGTGGGTAAGTCAATAAACGTGTTTTTTATTAATATATTTTTGTTTTGCTTAGAAAATTAGGGATTTTTTGCAAAATTGAGAATTTCAGAAAATCGCTTAGTAGCGACGCAGAAACGTGCCAGATTGGCGATTTCCGGAAGAGTCGCCGAGTAGTGGGCTAAGCACATTTTCACCTATTAAATAAACAAACTGCATTATTATGAAGAAATACACCTCTAAGAACAAAATGATTATTTAGACTATGATCATGTTAAGCTAATGTTTTTGTTATAAGCTACATTTAGGAAAGCAAGAATTCTTAATATTTTACTTTATATATTATACCCAATATGCCAATAATTAACGATAACGAAAGTATCTTACCAGTTTTATATTTCTAAAAGTATACAAAAAACTTCACCCCAGGTATGTATTTATATATAGGTATACCTATACTTGGTATATATATATATATATATATATATATATATATATACCCATACAACCAAATTACATCCAGCGATCATCCGGAGACTATCACATGCAGGATAATACCTTATCCGCTGGATGCTGTGAAATATCCTGTCACCAACCGGTGGATGTTCAGTGGTTTCCAGAAGGTGACACCACTGCATGTCCTTCGGATGTCTTTTATCTGATAATTTCAGGATGGAGTTGTTATTCAGAGGAGATCCAGTGACAAGTAGAAAAATATATCGCTGCGCGTCCTCCGGATGTCTTTTTGAGATAGTTACAGGATGCTTTCAGGATATTATGACACAGGTCTACATTAAAATTTTGATTTAATAATTTTAGCTGATCTTTATGTTTTTTGGCGAGTTGAAACCAAAAATGAAGCCAGTTTTTCTCTATCACTATCACATATAGATTTTTGTTAATACAGGGTGCCTACCTATATAATTTCTTTCATTACTCCTCTACCACTGTACAGTGGTAAGTTTTATAGTATGTTTCAATGATTAATTAGTCATGAGTACCTATTGTTGTTATTGTGCAGCACTAGTGCGACACAAAACGCTATCAACCAACCTATTGTTATGATGGTATATGTAAGACATATGTCACTAAACACCTTGTATTGACAAAAATCTATATGTGACAGAGAAAAACTGGCTGCATTTTTGGTTTCAACTCGCCAAAAAATATAAAGATCAGCTAAAATTATTAAATAAAAATTTTTCAACATCATTTTTGTAGACCTGTGTCATTATCAGTACTTATTATCATGTTTCTATTAAATTCGATTCTTGTTTGTTTGTTTGTCTGTCCAGTACAAATCTTGCAATCGATTTTTACAAACTTTTTCCATTTGAAGTGAAAACTTTTGGGTGAACAAAAATCATTGAATCCGCGTCATCGTCAGCAAACGCTTTCCATCCTTGTATGATACAAATAATGTATCATACAATTAACTTGCTAATGTGAAGTGTTAATAATTATATACTGTATATTGTTTTAAAATCTGGTGCGGCTATACACGTCTTCTCTCATCCCCGGAAATTGTCTCTTAAAGATTGCAGCCGGAAACGTTGCAGTTAGACCTCACAGAACCCGTCATAAAGGCCAAAGCCGCCATTTTTCTCCCGATTTTACAATCTGGTGCGGCTTTACACGACTTCTCTCATCTCCGGACACTGTCTCTTAAAGATTGCAGCTGGAAACGTTGCAGTTAGACCTCACAAAACCGTGATAAGGGCCAAAGCCGCCCTTTTTCTCACGTTTTTACAATCTGGTGCGGCTCTACACGACTTTTCTCATCCCCGGACACTGTCTCTTAAAGACTGCAGCCGGAAACGTTGCAGTTAGACCTCACAAAACCGTGATGAAGGCCAAAGCCGCCATTTTTCTCACGTTTTTACAATCTGGTGCGGCTCTACACGACTTCTCTCATCTCCGGAAACTGTCTCTTAAAGACTGCAGCCGGAAACGTTGCAGTTAGACCTCACAGAACCGTGACAAAGGCCAAAGCCGCCATTTTTCTCACGTTTTTACAATCTGGTGCGGCTCTACACGACTTCTCTCATCTCCGGACACTGTCTCTTAAAGATTGCAGCTGGAAACGTTGCAGTTAGACCTCACAAAACCGTGATAAGGGCCAAAGCCGCCCTTTTTCTCACGTTTTTACAATCTGGTGCGGCTCTACACGACTTCTCTCATCTCCGGACTGTCTCTTAAAGACTGCAGCCGGAAACGTTGAGTTAGACCTCACAAAACCGTGATGAAGGCCAAAGCCGCCATTTTTCTCACGTTTTTACAATCTGGTGCGGCTCTACGCGACTTCTCTCCTCTCCGGACACTGTCTCTTAAAGACTGCAGCCGGAAACGTTGCAGTTAGACGTCACAGAACCATCATAAAGGCCAAAGCCGCCATTTTTCTCACGTCTTTACAATCTGGTGCGGCTCTACACGACTTCTCTCATCCCCGGACACTGTCTCTTAAAGATTGCAGCCGGAAACGTTGCAGTTAGACCTCACAAAACCGTGATGAAGGCCAAAGCCGCCATTTTTCTAACGTTTTTACAATCTGATGCGGCTCTACAGGACTTCTCTCATCTCCGGAAACTGTCTCTTAAAGACTGCAGCCGGAAACGTTGCAGTTAGGCCTCACACAACCGTGATGAAGGCCAAAGCCGCCATTTTTCTCACGTTTTTACAATCCGGTGCGGCTCTACACGACTTCTCTCATCTCCGGACACTGTCTCTTACAGATTGCAGCCGGAAACGTTGCAGTTAGACCTCACAAAGCCGTGACAAAGGCCAAAGCCGCCATTTTTCTCACGTTTTTACAATCTGGTGCGACTCTACACGACTTCTCTCATCTCCGGACGCTGTCTCTATTGCAGTTAGCGCATTAAATAAAATTGTAATATAATTTTTGTAGTAGTAGTTTATATTAATGAATAAAAAAACACTTCATTTAAAAGTATTTCCTACACAATAAAATATTTCCTGACGATTCAAGAAATACACACGTAATTGTTCACGTTTTCACTTCTGTCGGCACTCCCGAAGTGCAACCGTTTTTTTTTTTTTTTTTTTTTTTCTTCCATTTTTAGCCTACATTTTCGGGTCCTTACTAACTAACTTCCCGACTAGCTAGACATTTAAAACTTTCAGGAGAATTCAGTACAATGTGACAATGCATTATTTAATACTTTTAGCCAACTGTTTTGGGTCCATTGGCAGCATTTATATGATTCAACAGAAAATTTATTTAAATAACTTCCTGATTAGCTAGACATTTGAAACTTTTAGAAGAGTTCAGAACATGGTGACAATGCATTTTTTTACTATTTTTGGGCAACATTTTCAGGTCTCTGCTGCCTTTGGCAGCATTTATATGATTCAACAGAAAATTTATTTAGCTCGATTAGCTAGACATCCTCCCGATTAGCTAGACATTTGAAAGTTGTAGAAAAGCTCAAAACATGATAACAATGCATTTTTTTCCGCACTTTTAGCCAACATTTTCAGGTCCCTGCTGCCTTCGGCAGCGTTTATATGATTCAACACAAAATTTATTTAAATAACTTTTTGATTAGCTAGACATTTGAAACTTTCAGAAGAGTTTAGAACATGTTGACAATGCATTTTTTTAGTACTTTTAGCCTACTGTTTCGGGTCCCCGTTGCCTTCGGCAGCGTTTATAAAATTCTACGTTATATAATTAATAAATATAATAAGCCTTAAAACATTCTTCATGCTTGGCCGAGAATATTTTCGGCTGGGCGCCCAGCTCTTTTCAAACGACTTCATCTGTGCCGGATTTTTTAGAATTGTGAAATCGACTATAAAAGACTACCATTCTGAGAAATAATGAAATCAACTATAAAAGACCACCATTCTGAGAAATCCGGCACAGATGTAGTCATTTGAAAAGAGCTGGGCACCCAACCGAAAATGTTCACGGCCAAGCATGAAGTATGTTTTAAGGTTTATTATATTTATTAATTATGTATAAAGTATTTCATTTTAATTTAATTTTATTAAGTGTTCAACGTTATATTTTTTAAATAACTTTCCGAGTAGCTAGACATTTGAAACTTTCAGAAGAGTTCAGAATACGGTGACAATGCATTTTTTTAATACTTTTTGCCTACTGTTTCGGGTCCCCGCTGCCGTCGGCAGCATTTATATGATTCAGCAAAATAACTATTTAACTAACTTCCTGATTAGCTAGAGATTTGAAAGTTTCAGAACATGGTAACAATGCATTTTTTTAAATACTTTTAGCCAACTATTTTGGGTTCCTGCTGCCTTCGGTAGCATTTATATGATTCACAAAACATTATTTAACTAACTTCCCGACTTGCTAGAATTTGAAACGTTTAGAAAGCTCAAAACACGATAACAATGCATTTTTTAAATACTTTTAGTCAATTGTTTCGGGTCCCCCGCTACCTTTAGTATTATTTATATGATTCAACAATCATGTAATTTCCCGACTAGCTAGACATTTGAAATTTTCAGAATAGTTTAGAACACGGTGACAATGCATTTTTTAATACTTTTAGCCAAATTACTTCGGGTCCCTGCTGCCTTTGGTAGGATTTATATGATTCAACAGAAAAAAAAAAAAAAAAAAAAAACATGGTATATAAAAAATCCTTTTTTTCTTGTAATTATTTTATAGATATATATCTGACAAGAGCATATCTTGCAATTAGTATTTATTTGAGTGACTGAAGAACATTTTTAAAAAATATGCATAAATTTTAATTTGTTAAATCTATATACATATAAAATCGTTTGTCCTGAATGAGTGAGTAATTCATCATCGCCAAGCCGAAACCCTTGGACCTAGAAGCATGGAATTGGGAGAAAACATTCCTCCTGTGACATAGACATCTACTAAGAAGCGATTTTACAAATTTTGCCCCCCTCTTCCACAAGGAGGGGGGGGGGAAACATTCTAGAAGATTTATTGACTAAAAATTCATAAACACACACATTATTTCTTTTATAAAATACTTAATAAATTTATTTAATAAACATTAACTAGTATTATTAAAAAAAAAAAAAAAGGAGTAATATTCATTATAGGATTATTAAAAAATTATAAAATGACTTTATTAAAAAAAACATTTTATAACAGTATATTCTTACCTTTTCCTCTTTCAGCTCCACATTGCACATTTTTATTTTCTACTACAGGGCATACTGTATTCATGTTAAGACCAATTATCTCACGCAGTCACAAACTGAAATGCCCCACCCATTAGGCTCCATCACTTCAATACATTTATCTTATTGCACTTTTTTATATTTAATTATGGTCAATCGTGTATTTTTGTTTTTATGCAATTTCACATTAATTCCAAGGCAATAATCCTCATAGTATATATTTATAAGAGATATTGTTCTATTCTGACAAGTTATGTAAATAATTATTAGAAATTTCTGTGACAGAATTTTTCATAATTTAAGGAATTTTAGTTTAATATATTTCCTGATTTAGGAATTTTTTCAAATTTTTAGCGACTGTCAAGAGAAAACTTATATAGTAGAAATTTAAGAGTATATTTTGTAAATTACTAACACTTGTTTAGATTTACAAAAACTTTACTTACAATTTATTGGTTACAATAATAAAAAGAATGTTTATCACAACTATCCACTTCTTTTTCATGTACTTTTAAGATTTTTAAAGTAGGGTTACAATCTGGCCTTTAATTTTTTATTAACTTAAAAAGCTTGTTAAACAGAGTGTCTATTCTTTAATGGTTTGGCAAGTATATTTTTAAAAATTCCAGTTTGGGATAAATGCACATTTGGGTAAAATTCTGACATTCATTGATGTTAATGAAATGAAATTTTTAATAACTTACATTTTTTTTTTTTTTTTTAAACAGAATATACATTATCAATGATGTTCATGCTAGAATCATACATGATATTTTAAAACTGGTTGGACATCTATACAATGAAAACAACCCTTACAATGCATATTTATGTGAAATCTTGTTCTTTTTTACCCTTGTTAAGGAAAAAAAAAAAAAATCTGAATAACTTAAAATTAGATAGCTGAAAATCATTTATGTTCTTGCCAGCATTTTAATTGACAGTTAAAAAAAAAAAAAAAGGAAAAGGGTTTCATAAATGCTTATGTTTCCTAAATCTGCAGGATAATGAAGCAAGTCAAACACGGTGGTATTCTTCTATAAGGAAATTTGAAATTAGAATTATCAAATACTTGATATATACATTTAAATTTTAAATTAACCTTTCATATTAAAAAAAATCTCCATTGTTACATTATTCCATGTTTAACAAAACTGATTTTTAATATTTGTTTTGAAATTATAAAGCATCAAAAAACATACTTTTAAACTGTATGCAGGAATTTCACAGTTGCAAGTTTTCTTGAGCCTATTTTATTAAAAATTTCCTCATAGTATCACATGTTTAGCTCTGGGTAGTGCTAGGTGATGTCTGTTCTTAAAAAGAAGATGTGTAGAATTTATTATTATTATTTCTTTTTTTAAGTATAAACACAGTATCGATATTAGATGTTTATATAACATTTGTTAAAACAATAGACTTGAAGTAATCATATTTCTTACCATATTTTTGAATATTTATTGTAATATGTGATTTGGTTCATAATTTTTAAATTACACCTTAACATGAAAATCTATTCTAATAGAAAAGTTCAAAATATCGAATAAAAATCACAATGTACACACACACACACATCTGCCAACATTCTAATTAACCTTTCACACGCCAATGTTCCATAAATGGAGCATGGAATTAAAAATTCATTTAAAAATTAAAAATCATGAACACTGACTTGAAAAAAATATCAGATATAATAGGTTGGTTGGTTGTAGGATTTAAGGCCGATTGACTCCTGATGTGTCCTAGGCCTAGAGGGGGAGTGCCCTCCGTGGGGGTCTTTCTAAGGGGTCCTAGCCCGTATTTACGCAAGTTTCGGAGGAAACCATGGAAAACTCTGAACGGCTAGGTCGATGAGCGCGACCTGGGATCGAACCCGGCACCTCCCATCTACCAGCTTTGAGCGCAGAACCGCTCGGCCGCTCAGATATAATAGGAAGATTACTTGATTTTTTGAAATAGAAATTACAGTTCAATCATAAAAAGGTAAATGTACAGAAAATTATAAAAATGATCTATTTTACCATTTTCCCTTTTATCCCACTGTTTAAAAATTCACATAATTTGGAAAAATAAGCAAATTCTTCTAAAAATAGGCTGACATGTTTAAAATAGCTTACATAATTAAATTAGATTAAAATAATATTAAACTAATAATATTAAATATAATAATAGTGAATTAATAATATTGAATAGAATAATATTAAATTATATCTTGCCGCCTGCCTCCTCCTTCCTATCTTGTGTTTCTTAGGTTGTTTTTTCATTAATTTTGATAAGTTTATGGTTTTAAGTTAAGATTTGTTGTTTTACTTTATTGATTCGTTTGTTTTGCAGACTGTTAATTAATAGATCTGGTTTCTTTACATTAGTGTATTTCATCCACTGATGATTTTTTTTTTTTTTTTTTTAATCTTATTGGTCATTGGTGTTTCAGTGATCTTGTATCTGTTGCTTGGCTTCTACTATGCTTAATAGATCATCTTTATTATATATATATATATATATATATATAAATACACATTTTAATGATAAAGTTCTTTAAACTAAAGCATTAGAAGGCAAAATATGTAAAAAACAAATTTAAATTACACCTGGATCTGAATTCGGCGTGTCAAAGGTTAATATTCTGTATTATTGTTAGTACCTGCATATTTATTCACATCTTGGAGAATTCGGCAAACACTCATACCTCTCATGATGTGAAGGACACTCTTCTGCTAGAAAATTAGTCGCAGGGGAAAAAAATCTGATGCCAGCAACTTTTTTTTTTAACTTGTTTAAGTTAACCTCACTGCTAAATTATTACTATCTTATTTGTTAATTACTTGTTTTATTTACCTTTTGATATTGAAAATCTTAATTTGTGAAATTTACAAGTATGGAGTATTTTAATAATACCAACTCCAAAACACATAAAAAAATTAATGCACTTTTATTTTATTTTATATTAACACATTTTTGATTTTCTGACATAATTTTTTCTCTCTTTAGCATGTCGCAACCATAATATCTTCAATTTATGCCCTTGTCACACTGTTATATTCCTTTTCAGCTGCATCTGAAACAAACAGTTTGTAAAGTTTAAAAGTTATGTATTAAAAAATAAATAAATAACAAAAAAAAAAAAAAAAAATATGGATATATATATATATATATATATATATATATAATATTAATGTTTAACATAGCTAAAAACTGATCTAGATTTTTGGGATGAGACTTTAAAATAAGCCTTATTTTGTTAGATTGCTCTTTTCATCAACTGCTATGATTAAAGTAATCAATAACTAATTTTTTTTAATGTTACTTTAGAAGACATATAAAACAATTGCTTTCAAATATAAATTATTATTTCTGAATTATTCTGGATAATCCTCAATTTAATGATAATTAA
Organism: Salticus scenicus; assembly: GCA_963930645.1. Lineage (NCBI taxonomy): Eukaryota > Metazoa > Arthropoda > Arachnida > Araneae > Salticidae > Salticus > Salticus scenicus. The sequence continues at coordinate 739,799 of CAWVNO010000001.1, forward strand.
AAATAACAATTAAGTAAGAAATTTCTCAAATAATTTAAATTTTTAAAAATTGAATTTTTATAGATTCAGTTAACTGTATTTTAATATTTGACAAAAAAAAAAAAAAAAAAAAAAAAAAATTTCAGATTTAACAAAATTGAATATTCAGTAATATGTCTGAAACATCAAATGTACAGCACAGTGATTCTGCTAGTCTTTCAAAATCATCATGCCATGCTCTTGTACTCATGTTCGTTCATCTGTTTCATTTCTTTCAATGAACTTAGAACACAGCATAAAAGATCATGGCTAGCTTTGTATAGTGCATCCATTGGTGATTTCTAATGCAGTAGTATTGTATCAACCCTTTTTCTTTGCAACCTTTTTGTAATGGAACTTCATTTTTGCATATCAGAACTTTGTTTTTGAAGCTGTTAATGTGTGTTTATTGTAGTAGAGATAAATGTTTTTATTATTATTAAATTTTTTAAGAATGGTTTTGTGACCCTTTTGCGAATTTCATAATTGCACTAAGCCTTTTGTATAAAGCATTCACTGGTGATTCGCTGCACGACGGCGATGTGGTTTGGTTTATTGACACTTTTTACTCATAATATTTCATATTGGAACTTTGTTTTTAATGTTGCTTCGCTGGCTGTTTGACTGTAATTGTTAACATAGAGCTAAATTAAACTATTAGTATTGAACACAGAATCTACAGTTAGAAGCAGTCATTTGTTTGAATGTTATATATGTTTTAGTAAAAGACTAAAAGTTTTGAACAAATCAACTTTTATTAAAAATATTTTAGCCTATAAAATTTAACAATAATAATGGTATATATAAAAAATGTAAACAATAGTATTTTAACAAAAATTTGCTGGGTTAAAATAGATAACAAATAAATATCAATGAAAAACTTAATTATTTTGGCATATCTCAATAATTACTGCCAAAATAGGAACTATCCAAGAGTTTTAATTTAGTAATCTTAAATAGTATCTTATAAAGAACAATTCACACATTAACTTTACCAATGTTCCTAATTTTACTTTAATTTACCCAAGAAGGACTAACTTAATGCATTCTAATGATTAAAAACAAAAAAAATTTCTACTGTCTATAGTATTTCAGCCCCTGAATTTTGAATGGCATCAATACTTCCTTGAAACATATCACAAATCATAATAATAATAATTTTTACTACTATAATACTTTATAAATTTTTCAAATACTATTTGAGTAATTTTGATAAAATATAATTCTATTCAAAAGTATAGTTTTAGACAGTTTAAAACAGTAGGGTTTTGGACAGTATGGTAAAAACCATGGTTTATACCACCATAGTGTCCGAAACCTTGCTAACCCTGAGATAAAGCACAATTGAGAATTTTAAACATTTCACTAACCTACTATAATACAACAGATCTTTCGATTAGAAAACTTTAGTTTTTCATTGGCCCCAATCCAGCTATAGCACACAGCTACATCTTCGCTAAATAGATATCTCATAATACGTCACGTATGGTTTTGGAACATAGTTCCATCTAATCTTCATAATTTTCTCATCTTAATAAGAAAAATATGCACCTGTTAAACAATTGCAACAAATTGAAAACTATGCATTAATTAAACAATGAAAGATATATTAAATATGATTAATTCACAAAAGTTTTTTTTTTTTTTTTTTTTTTTTTTAAGTTTCTTTAATTGTTGTTAGGGGAAATTTTCTCGTTAATTCAATTTGTCTGGAATCCTTTGATTCGGATATGGATAGGAAAGTGAAAGGAAGGGGGGAGGGAACTATAGTTTACTTAAGTAAATTAACAAAAGAAACTAGCACATAGTGTGTAATGTCAATCAAAAAACTTTTTTCTACAACATTTAAATATATTAAATAGCCTAAACATTTTATATATAAGGAAGATAGTTACAGCAGAAATGTTTAGGTTTTCACAAGAATCCACTTTTTTCATACTTTCTAAAATTCCCAGTGGCAGAAAGTTTTGTAGCTGTCTGCAACAGGCTTTTAAAATTTCATAACCTGCCTGCAAAATTTGCGTATAATCAGGGGTGAAAATGGCTTACACTTAAAATGCCTGAAAGCTGATTGGGGGGGGGGGGGCTTAACATCAGTGGAGATCTTGTGCAACAATACACGAATACAATTTTACTGCAGAACACTATAGTATAAACAATTGTGTGTATTCATTCAATTCATCTCATTCAATCATATATTTTATAGCAATGTTTGACACAACACAATATAAATAATTATAAATAATAAAAGTATTAGTTTTAGTTTTGATACAGAAATTTTAAGTGGATTGTTATTAGAAAGTTGCAGCCAAATTTTTTTATCAGTGCGGACAAAAACTGTCCACAAGCCGTTTTTCTGTGTCCGCGACTATGTCGCCGTGTAGCGGTGTTTCTGCCAAAATTGCCGGGTTCTGCTAAAATTTATGTACTTTTGCATAAGTTTTTGAACATTGCTACCAACCAGTTAAAATTCAGAAAGAAATATTAATATTGCTTACCACAAGAAACATTTTACAAATGCATTTTGGTGGAATTTAAACAACCAGATGCTCATAATGAAAAATCAAAATCCATTTCCCTTTAAAATAGTTCATTGTGAGAACTTTCACCACTTTCCCCAGAGGCATCAAGATTAATTTCATTCTTTCTTCTAAGACTCAAAAACTATCTACAACTGCATTACAAAATTCAATTTAAATTTATTAAAAAAAAAAAAAAAAAAAAAAAACTTTACCGAGAATTGAGATTAGCCTAAGCAGATTTTAATAAAGACTTCAGAAAAGATGTTACAAATGATAAAAAAAAAAAAAAAAAAAAAACTTAAAAATCATGTTTACTTTTATTTATTTTTTAAATAATTAGATGTATTTTTTTTGCACTATGAATTTAACATATTAAAAAAGATAAAACTGTCAACATAGAAAATTATTTTCAAAATGTAAACAAATGTTTTTTAATAAAACAAGGCATACAGAAAGGTTCCAATTAGGGTGGGAGAATCTTGCTTTCATTTATTTATTTACTCTCCGATTTTTAACACTGAGTGAAATGTGTGCACTCTTCTGAGACCAATTATTATTACGGGGGGGGGGATGAAAACAGGTTATTCAGAAAATTGAACAATCTTGAAATTAAAGAACTTTTACAAAATTCAACAAATTTAAATACACTTCACAAATTTTAGAAGTTTTCAAAAAATTTTAGTGTTGAAAATTACTCATTTTGCTAGTCAACTGCAAAAATAAAAATCATTACATTTCTACAATGAAACACCAGAAAAAAAAAAAAAAAAAAAACTTTTAGGCAAAATATTAGCTAAGTCAAAAAAATAAGTTTCATCAAATTTTAGTGCAATAATTGCCTATTCCATTGAACAGCAGTTTCAAAAAAAAAAAAAAAAAAAAAAAGACAGATTTAAGCAATTAAATATAATGAAGAATTATATACATATATATATATATATATATATTTTTTTTTTGAGAAATCTCACTTTGTTCCTCAGCAAGTATGAGAAATTTGCACCAAGTTTTATCCCCGATAGGAACACTGTACAATATTAAAAAAAAAAAAAAAAAAAAAAAAAAAATCAAATAATTAATTGTACTTATGCAAGTTTAATGTCCCCCACAATATATAACCAATGATTCTTGCAAACCATGTTTAAATGGCTAGCAGCCCTGACTATTTATATTTCCGTAAGATACAAGTTATCTTTCTTGAATTCTACATTTCTTAATATGTCACTGCTATATATTACACAATTTTAATATTTATATAGTACATAACTCATTTTTCATTATATCAAACATATTTCAATACTATTAAATCTAGACAAACATACTGAAATTAAAAATATATATTACAATTACATACACACATTTATTACTCAGACATTATGCAAACTTACATAATATATTAATTTACACATGTTTCAGTTTTATTATATGCATACATATTTATAAATACTTGAGAACAATATGTTTTTTTTTTTTTTTTTTTCCTTTATAAAGCAATACTTTTACCTTTTGATTATAGATAGATTCATTTCTAGAATCTTGAAATGGTATCAATCTGGCACATTTATGAGAATATCACATTTAATAATCATAAATGAAACAATAAATCTTTACCATAAAGCAAAAGTAATGTAAGCAAATATTTATTTCTCAATGAAAAAAATATATATACACACATACATACAAGAAAAATCCATTTATGAACTCACAAATCTTAAAAGTTGCTCAATATATCTAGATTTCAACCAATGCAATAAAATTTTTTCTATCTCACACACATGCACAGTAAATCAATATTTACTAATTTAAAATATAAATGCTCATACCTCAGTGAATATTACACGTGGGAAAACTGTTTCAAAATAATGTTTCTCTAATGTTTTATCAAATTTTCTGTAAATTTTGATGGAAATCCGTTCTAGTTATAAGCAAAAAAAGGTTAAAAAAAATTAACTTTTGAAAAGAAATTATATCTGCTTAAATAATCGCACAATTTCCCCATCAAAACAAACAAATATTGTACATTGTATGCACAACAATGTGTTAAAGTTACAAGTTATTTGTAGCTTTTTATGATACAGGGTGATCTAAAGTATGTGCACTCTTTTTCAACTTGTGGTTGGTCCCCTAATTGCACTGAGAATTAAATCAATAGTGGAAAATGTGAGTTTTTAATGTTCTTTGCATGTCTGAAGTCATGTGCTATTTTGTTCAATATTTTTTTAGAAAATCCAAAAAGTGAAAAAAAAAAAAAAAAAAAATTCTAAAAATCTGAACACCCACTGTATAATTCTCTAAGTAAAACATTTACATTTTCTTTGCATGCAAAAGAAGTGTATAACAGCAGAATTAGTGTAACAGAAAAATAAAATTATAACAAATAAATAACAATACACCCACAGGAAATTACTTTAAAGAAAAATTAGATATAGGAAGAAAGGCAGAGCATTCACAAGCATTTTTACAAATACAACTTGCACAAAAGAATGCTAGAATATAAGAAACTGAGAGATAGAAAGAAGAATCAGAGGTGTAGATTGAGGGTCAGAATATAAGACATATATTATGGGATTATTTTTTAGAAAACTTCAATACCTCCTTCATAACTGAATATGTTGAACGAGCTTACCATAACAATTATTCTTGGAACTGTTCTTGTATGGCTGGGGCTAAGTCTAAAAAAAAGGTGCTTCCTAGGCACTGTATTCAGTTCATATGTTGCCGCAGAAGAAAAACTAAATGACTGTCATCTGGTAATGTGGAGCAATCAAAACCCACAAGTACCAAACAACAATTATTTAGTCACTGATAAAATCAAAACCTAAAGTAAAAGAAAAAAAAAAAAAAATTCACCATATATAATTAGGGGTTGAAATAAATACTTTTACCACAAATTGGAGAAAAGTAAAATTGTTTCGTAATTGGATATGTTATAAAATCACTGTACACAAGAAAGATACAGCGCATATCACTTTCAAAAGATTATTTAAAAATCATCTTTTCGTATAGGAAAACAATTTTATTCTTTAAATATGCGAGGAGCTTGGTTGAATAGTTTAAAACAATCATTAAATTCAAATAAATCTTGATTTAAATAAAGAGAATCGATTTTTTTGAAAAAAATCAACAACCTTGTATAATAGGGATTACAATAGGGTATATGAGTATTTTTCTCCATTGTTTAAATTTCTATAAATGAATGGAGAATTGTGAATATATTTAATTGGTTTATTATGCAATAAGTAACAGATAATCTCAAGTTTCTTTTAGTAGAATATATTTCTTATTCCCGTATGTTTATATACAAACATAAGAGAATAAAAATATATTTGAAATAAACTACATAAAAAATAAAATTTACTATATTTTAAAGTTTAGTATATTTTATTTTTTTATGAGATTTGAGAATATATATAATACTAAAACTTATTGTACAATAAACATGCTATAAAAAGATTTTTCTAGTTTTCCATTTATTTGCTATCAAAAGCTTATATTAATATTGTATAGCTATAGGAAGTGAAAATAAATATTTGTAATTTTAAATATTTTGCTTCAATCAAGGCTGCCAAGGAGAGATTTGGTGACCCCTGCCCCCCAATCTAAACATTTTACTTTTATTGAATTTAGTTGAGTTGTAAACTGATTGCATTATAAACCCTATATATTTGAGAAATGACAAGGAACTTTGTCATTTAATGCCAAATTACCAAAAAAAAAAAAAAAAAAAAAAAAAAAAGGAATGACCAGTCTAAAGGTCAATTTATTGTATAGCGATTTTCTTTTTCACTGAACACGTGTGACTAGGTTAATTCAGACTTAAAACATTCAGCAGTTCTATTGCAGTTTCCTTTGGTGTGTTTTTTTAATAGTTGTTACCTTCAAGACGTGTTAGGACAGTTTTCAACTGTGACAACTTTTACTGCCACCTTCTGCAGTGATAATTGTCATGGAAAACTGATTTGCAAAACTGGACAGCAAAATCAATATAAAAAAATCAAAGAAACATTGGAATTATAAGTTAATTAATTTTAAAAATATTTAAAATAATAATGTTTAAAACAAAAACAACCGTTTTTAGCAGTGAAAAGAAAATCAAATATAACAAAACGTTACATGAAAGGTCGCGCATATTTTTCAAATACAAATAGCAAATATTCAGCTACATATCATTGTCTCGAGGTTCAAAAGATAACTAAAAATAGATCAATATATACTGAGTGAATAGCCAAAGATAAGTGTTTCAAAATGCTCTCTGACTTTAAGATATACAACGAGATTTACCACAAACGTATCTCTCAGATATGCGTGCCCGTTGGAAGGTTAAACACAGCAGGCTGTTTTTTCCTGAAAAAGATTAAAGAACTCGCTGCAAATGAAGCAGAAACAATCAATAAATCAATTTGATTTGTTTTTTCAAATTTTAGCTAAAAAAAAAAAAAAAAAAAAAAAAAAAAGTTGAAAACAACTGAAAAAATCTCATCCCTAAAAAATATATACAAACGAACTATAATCACATATGAATGACTATATATATATATATATATATATACAGTAGTTTTCTAAAAAGACTTCTGAGATATAAAAATTCTAGTCATTTACATGTATTTATAAATGACTAGAATTTTTATATCTCAGAAGTCTTTAGAAAACTACTATATATATATATATATATATATATAGTCATTCATATGTTTGAAAATATATGTTATAATAATGCAACAATACCCTTTATAATGCTCTGTTACGATGCTAAAGATCTTTCAGTGCGAAATCCGCCCCTTCTTCAGTAGCTACATGGTCTGTCGCTGTTGTTGGAACTGATTTTTCAGCAAGAAGCAAGATGAAAAATCAGTTTCAACAACAGACACAGACCATGTAGCTACTGAAGAAGGGGCGGATTTAGCCCTGAACTGAAAGATCTTTAGCATCGTAACAGAGCATTATAAAAGGTATTTTTAAATAATTAAATTTAAATTTGGTCTGTTTTTTTAAAAGTTTTTAAATTTACATGTATGTATTACTGGAAATGCTACATATTTGGATTGATATTGTAACAGGAAGCATTTATGTTTTACTGTATTAAGGTGCCAATATTGTAGTGTTGATGGGGAGTTTACTTCATAAATATCTAAATACGAAGATGGACAAGGTTTGTTATAAAAATCCGATATATTTTGGAATGATCTTCCAATAAATACAGGTGTTGCATTATTATAACATATATTTTCAATTAAAATTATTGAACCATCATTCAACATGCAACAGTTATCAGGTTTATGTATTTTTAGGACAAAGTCAAGCATATTTACATATTTAAATTCAGGGCCAGAACAGTTTTCTATCAAAACCCCACCTGAATATTCCCCAGAGAGTTTTATTGATTGTTTCTGCTTCATTTGAAGTGAGTTCTTTATTTTTACATATGCAATTTCCATCAGTCTATTGTGCAGCTGTTGAAGTGGCTTTTCATTTTTCCGTAACAAACTCTTTAGTTGATACAGAAAATTCTCAAATGGAAATGCGCTGAATGTATTTATATCGCCAAAATTTTTAACATCTTTGGCAATATGAATCAAATTATGAACATTGTACGATACGTACTCATGACCATATATTTCTGCAAAAGACTTTACAAAACATGTCAAAAGACTTTCAGCATATTCATTATAATCATTACAAAGATTTTCATTTGATAAAATAAGTGTTGCAGAGTGTAAAACAATATAGTTTAAATAAATATCAGCACTGACTATGTCTTTCAAAATTACAGGCCCTGTATATAAAAGGAACTGCCTGAACTCAGTAGCTTTCCATCTGTCGACTTCGCGGATACTCCTAGGCTTCCTTGTGAATTCAGCAGGTACACATACTTGTAGTGATTCTAAAGCAGTTGTTAATTTATCTACTTTGTTAGAGGGCAATCTGTACTTCAAATTACCACGCAACCAAAGATTTATTAACTTGCGGACTACACCTAGACATATAAGGTGCATGTAATCCAGTGGAAAGGATTCAACCATCTTGAGTGAAGAAATATCCTCGAGTGGAGATATACCTATATGGTGCTCGTTTTGTTTGCGTTCTCTGAAACTGATATCATCTCGTAAAGGAAGATTTGTTTCCAAGAAACACATTCGATTATTCAAATAATCTCCCTCAACTGTACATTTTGAACATCCAAAATATCCATTATGCCCTTTCGTGCATGTAATAAAGGACCTAGCTGGTGCATCACAAATAACAGCTTTTAAGGAAACATCAAAATGCTTATTATCATATATTATTCCCTCATCCAATAACACATTCATGTCACTGACAAATTTTCTTAAGAAATCTAATGTTTGTGGTTTTTGTTGCCCATGGAAAATACTTACAGGTAAGATAAAATGTAAGTCACTCACTTCTAATTTAATCAAAATAGGCCACAGTTCTGATTTTGCACTCTTTGCTAGAGGCAAACCATCAACATTAACCTGAATGTTAATTGTATTAAAAAAAGAAGTGTCAATTTCTTTTAATACACTGCATATACTAGTATTAATATCAAAATGTATGAAATCCCCTCCACTAATATTGGATACTTCCACTGATCGCGGAGTTTTGAGAAATGTCCGGGCATCTTTTGGTAAGTCTCCAATACTGTGATCTTTAAAAATGTGAAGGAGCCCTGTTAAAGCACTATGAGTAATCATATGCTTGATAGCCCATTCTTTGATATCTTCAATAAATGAATTTGATTTAGAGGATTTTGTACTTTGCAGAGGAATGTCTGAAAAATGCATTTCTGGATCTGTGGAAGCATCTGATTCACTAACATCAGACATAATTGGGCTTTCATTTGGAACAAATGGCTCATAAACTTCAAAAGGACTACTTTTGCTATCAGCGTCTTTATTAGAAAGCACATTATTTGGAGCTGTCTCAGTAGCTGCTTCTAAGGATTGATGCAAGTCTGCTTGAGAGGATTGTTCATTGAGAACTTGAGAGGACTGTTCAAAATCAAAGAGCTGTGAAAGCACAACTTTCTTCATTTTTCTATGAATATGTTGCCTTGTGTATCTTTTCAATCTTTCTTTATTCATCCCGGATTTTGTTTAATCCTAAAAAAAATATGCAGATACACACACACACGAAAAACATGGAACACAAATTTTTGTAAAAATGAATGAAATTTTTAAAATTTACCAACCAGAGGCAAATACTGATTTAATTTACAGATTTGGGGACCACATAGCACTTACAACTATAGGACGGGAAATAATAACAGCAACATTGTTTAAATACGAATTTCAGTTTTTTTCCCCTCATTTTTTAAAGCCTCCTACTGAGACCATGGCCCCACCCTGCATACGTGCATACACCTTATGGCGAGAAAAATTACTGAATGAAAGCTATCAGAAAAATGCATATGACATTGGAAAGTTATTGGATAACATAAGGGCTCCAGGAATTCAAAAACTGGTTGCCAGGAAAACTTTTGATAGCGAGTAAAAAAATTAACCCTCCCCTACAACTTTTCTTATGTTTAATTTGGATGATATATCAGGGAAACGCTTGTTTAAATCTCAAATCAAACTATAGTCCGTTTGCAGAGAATTGATAGTGAAAGTAAACATAAAGGGTTGCAGTTTTATCACCGATGTTTACCACATTCATGTTTTCTCACTGAATCGGTGATTCTGTTTATATTAACCGATGGTTAGCTTTCTCTGTCTTGTAAGTGAGTATAGTATGTGATAGCTGAATAAAAACTGTTCTCTGGATTCACTGCATTTATCTTTCCTTCCGAGGACATTATTCCATGCTTTCTCATTAAACACCTGAAGAAAGGAAAACACAGCTACGAAATAAACAAACAAAAAGAGAAGTTGCTCGCTTGTTGCAGAAAGGAGAGACTCATCAATGATATATATCATATGGCTACCTATATTAAGTGGTATTTGCAGACTACATACTACATTATATGGGAAATTAAAAATTAGAAATTTCAGTAAAAACAAAGTATTTTAACATGAAATTCAAAGGCAGTAAAAATTTCAAAAGCCCTGAAATCAGGGGTAGCCCCTGAAAAGTTTCACCCCTACTATAACTTGGTTCAATGAAACAAACTTGATAATGAACATTTATATAGAACAACAAAGTTACATTTTTTTTTTTTTTTTTTTTTTTTTTTAACTAAAATAGCACCAAAAAATTAAAAACTGGATCTACTCCTGACACAAAAAGACTAAAATACAGACAGTAATAACTTTGTTTTGACTTTCTTCAAAATCAAAAAGTTCAAATATGCGTAAAATATGTCAGTATCGATATTATCAAAAATTAAGTTTTTTTGCTTACTTTTTTTCCTAAACATATAAAAATACATTATTATTTGTAATATGAAAATTGTACAAGATATTTTTCTTTTGTTACTAACTTGTTTCAATTTTACACAAAATAACTTAATAAAATACAGAATAGAATGAAATAAGAATTTGTTTTACAAATTTAGACCACACCAAATAAAGAATATGAAAACAATTTAATTTTTAATTAATTATAATTACTATAAATTTATAATAAGTTTTCTTTTAGTCTAAAACTGTTCATTTTTTAAATAAATTTAAAATTCAGACAAAAACTCCCATTAAACTCAGAAAAACCCACTTAGGTTGGGTTTTTCAAAACCCCGTTTTATAAGATACCTATTCAATTCTCTGGGATCTGAGTAATTCCTTCAGAAATTTATGTACTGCCATGGTCAACTTCATAAAAATATATCAGGGTTCGCACTAAGGGGCAAAAAGGTATGGGATTCTCCCACTCTAACAAAAAAATTAAGTGGGATTTTGAAAACTTAAGTGAGATTTTTGAAATTTAAGTCAGTAATTACTGATTATTCAGTCAAAAGTCAACAGATATTTAATACAGAATTCCTTTTACAAAACAAAACTAATTTCTTTAAATACATAAAAAATTCTTTATTTTAATAATACGAGTCATTTAAAATTATAATAATTATTTTTGTAAATCATTGTTAATTTTCTCTCTTATTATTATTTTTTACATATATACTACATGTGTGTGAATGAATGATCTTGTTAATATTTGTTTTACACATTTAAATGCAACCATATAAATTTAGATTAGAGATTGTTAAAGAAATTATTAAATTGGAATTTATATTGACTTAATATTCTGTAGCATAATACATATTTTTTTTCAGTTTTCTGTAATTTTATACTTCTAATTAAGAAAAACTTTTCTATCAAATTCGTAAGTTTCACATCAATTTTATTTACTTTTTGTTACATTAATTTGCTGCTAAATATGAAGAAATTTAGCAAAATAAAATATTCTATGCAAGTTTGCAAATAGTATAATATTTAATTACTACACAAACTATGACAAATTGGTACACATCATTATAATGACTTGTTGAAAGCTGGCAAATATTAAGCATTATTAATTTAAGTAAAAGTGAAAATATGATCTGGGAAAAAAAAAAAAGACTGAATACAAAATTTTTTCCTTGCACAAGAATAAACGCGTTTGACGTTGAGTGAAATGTATTCCAAAATAAACAGTTTATAAATATTTACTATCTGATGAAATCTTGCATATTTTTAAAAATATAATGAAAATAGGAATACATAGTTCTATCTTACAGCTGAATATTAGAGTCACGATTTGGCGAATATTGCGTAAGTTACACGATAGATAGTAGTACGTACTATCTTTGAAACACAAAAATATATAGAAAATAACAAGAAAAAATAAATAAATAAACATTCATACACTGAATTTTTTTTTTTTTTTTTTTTTAATTTCCAAAGTATACACAAACACGTGTACTTGGAATAATTTGATAGATTTTAAAATATGTCTTTTCACAAATAACATAAAGCAGTTTAATTTTTTTTTTTTTTTAAACTAAGTTTTAAAAGTTTTACTGCAATAAATGTTGCAAAAAAACCCAAATCTATAAATAAAAAAAACAATGCCTCTCAATAATGAATATTAACCCTAATGTTACTCATGAATCATGATCAGTGAAAAGGAACTTGATGAAGAGGATAATAAGGATGATGAAGACGAACTGTTCTAAACAATATTGTCACATTTTAATTCTGATACGGAAGAATCCGAATTCGATGGATTTGAATAAATTTTGTAAATATATTTATTATTCATTTATAATTTTCTTTTAAATTCAATAAAGGTGTTAATCATTAGAAGTTACTCCAGTTTATAGTAATTTATATATAGAGAGAAAGATTAATAATAAGTTATAATTATTTGCTTTTCGTGATAGGTAAGTAAATTTGTTTGTTTATTATTTACATTTATTCGTATATTTGTTTATTATTTGTATGTTTTCCTACTTATTATTATAATAGCAATTAGTATTGAAATTACGAAAGGCGATTGCCAACCATGTGATTTTAGAAATGTGCGGTATCTTCTAGTGCGGGATATCTTTCAGTTATAATTATTTTTAGATAATTTTATGCTGCGGGTTATATACACGAAATTACGGTATATTAAAAACTGCACTTAAAGGGAGGTAAGTTTTTACATATAATTAACTTTCCTGGAATTTGCTAAACTAGCTATTAAATATTTTAAATAATGTGTATGTAATATTTTAAACAAACCACAAACATAACATAGGTATATAAACAATATGAGACTGACAATATCATTTCATACATTTATAATTTAAATTGGTGATTTTGCTTTATCTCTGCATCCAACAGAATTATTATAAATTCCCAGGGAGAAATTTTGAGCATTATGCTTTGAAATTATTTTCATGTAACTCATTTAATTTATTTGAATGCATACAAAATCAACAAATTCCAAGATACAGATGCAGACACAAGTTGTAATAATGCAAAATTATTAATGAGCTAATGATAAAATACTTGTGAAAGAAAAATTACATTTTGGAAGGTAGCTACAGCAAGGGTGTAAAATCTAGATACAAGTTGAGCTATTTCCTATGCCACAAAAGCCAACATCAGCTCAAAAGTTTCGTGAAGTGCACATTTTGCAGTATGTTTAAAATATAATTTATTTTAAGTATTTAGAAGCATATTATTATTAAAAGTAATTTACTAATAAGGTCTAGTGTACTAACTTTGAATAACTGAAATTAAAATTAACCAACACAGAAAATATTTCAAAATATAAACAACCAAAATTTTACAGTAGAGTGAAGTAAATTTTCCATTGCCCTAGCAGACTGGAACTCACCAAGGATGGTCTGGAGACATGACATCACAATTTTTATCCTCTGTGGTAGAAACCAAAATTTTAAAGAAATATCTTCAAATATAACATCGGTATGTAAAACCAAAAATATTGGGGATTCTTTCTTTTTCCCCAAAAATTTTTCCTTAAATTAAAGAATGTCGATGTAAACTACTAATAAGTAACAAACTTATAAATAAAACAAATAAATATAAAATTTTTGCTAAATTTTGTGTAAAACAAATCTAAAATTTCGATTGAAAATTTTTCAATGAATTTAAAAATTTCAGAACTTTAGGTAATTTTGTTTAAAAATATTTATTTTGTACACTAGAACAGCACTATGTTTACGGTCCTCACGATAAATCACGAAAATAATTGTTGAAAACGACCAGCAGCTATTCATAAATAAATGTTGGTAAAAACAAATACACTTTTTAACATTCATATCCACAAACATTAAAATATACTACACACATATTTTTTTTTACAGATATTTATGCAACACATACACGCGCACATGTTACATACATTTAATATGCACACAAAAAAACATTACACATATTTTAATAAAAATACACACACACATTCATTTTAATGTATTATACTACTTAACATTTAATTCTACTTTGTACATTATCAGTCATTTCATGGTTTTCTGATACGGTAACAGCATTCACGCTGAGGATTTTAAAGTTATGGATGTACCATTAAATCTTTCATAAAAAGTTACTTAACAAAAGTGAATAGAAAGGTACGTTATTTTTTAAAAACCTTTAGTAATAACTTATTTTTGTGCACACGGTCTAACATCTAAAAAAAACAGAACACATGAAGTACAATAAAGCAAGTTGTAAATTTCAGAATAATTAATTTCATATCAAATAATAAAGATGCTTACTTACTTATAATATTCAATATAACCCCGAAAAATAAAACAATAATAGCAACATATTAAAACATATCTGTAATCACCTTTGAATTCTGAACTAAACAACAACAACATAAAACTCGATTGAGTTCGTTTGCTAAAGAACGATTTATTAGAATAGCATTTAGATTTCTGCGCATTAGCTGTAATAATTCAGCCTGTGGATGTCCTCTGTATTATCTATGCACTTGAAACCCCCGCGATCCTACGAGTATCATGCATAAGGCATTCTCTGGTTGCTGTTTTATGACACTTACCGGATATGTCAGTTGTAGGATCTGTATGATATTTGTAGGACATCCAATGGATCCTTTTGGTTGTATGGGATATATATGAATAAAAGGGATAAAAATGACAGCTATAATCATAAAAATATTTGTGTAAACATAAACAATAAATTAAAAAAGAAAGAAAGAAATTATATACGTTATTTACGAAGGTAATATATTTAATACTTAAAAACGAATGGTTTCTTATACAAAATTGTTTAAAACTTACCTGGTTATATGCAAAGTTTAAATTTAAAACTCATTCATATTAGCAGACACCGTTACCATGTTATTGAGAGTTTAGTTGGTTCGTTGGTTTAATTGACAAACACTTGTAGGTAGGTTCTTTGAGACGATAGACGAAAGAGGCTTATTTACCAACAAATGTTCATGTTCAACAGGTATACTAGTGGCAAAATATTAATCCACGGGTGAGTCCTTGTCGTAGCGATGAAGGTTTAAATTAAATGAACATTCTATAGGGCAGTTGCAAACAGCTGATAACAGCATGGCAACGTGGACAGCGTGCCCTCCATCATTGGTTGCTATGCGCCGTTGCCATGGTGCTGTGAGCTGTTTTCAACTGCCATTTGCTTACTGTTCTAAAAATGGCGTCTATTTATTTTCACGTGGAGTTGATAGCCCTCCATCTACGTCACTATGACGTCATATGAAACTGCTCTATTTGTGGATTTTCCCCCCTCTAAAAGGGCCGCGGTAGCCCAGTCGGTAGAGCGCCGGCCTCGTAATCGGAAGATTGCGGGTTCGGTACTCGAGCCGGCCAAAGACCGTCGTGTACACTAATGGTGGCTGGTGCACGTAAAATCTGTCGTGGCCGCAAAGTCCTCCATGTTCCCATCAAAAATTATACCTCTGGGGGTCACCGAAGCGGGAGAGCCATCCCTTCCGTGGAGGATCAAAATTGTGATGGCATGTCTCCGGACCACCTCTAGGGGTGTGTCCCAGACCGTCGCCAATTGCCCATCTGCGCAGCATTAGTGCGACGTAAAACCCATCCACATCCACACCCCCCTCTAAAAAATTAAATATTTTAATAAGCAAACAATCTGTTGAAATATATATTAGTGTATAAATATATGATTATTAATAATTAAATTATATAAATATATGAATTATACATAATAATTTTTGCTATCGTTATTACAGATTGTAAAACTATCAACTTGAATCCATAGAATGAGAATATATTTTATTTATTACAGGCAAACAATATTAAGAATTTTACAAATATATATGTGAGTTTATGAAAAATTTTATTAATAAGTAAATTTTTTAAAGTTTAGCTTAATAATGAATACCTAAGTTAATTTTTATTTCTGAATTACAATTGTACTTAATGTAAATTAATTAACAATATAATTAATTTAAATTTTCTTAATTATCCTTATTGATGCTTTTTCTGTATAAATTTAAAAACTGTAAGTTAATTCAAATTGTTAAATGATGATGAATTTTCATTTATAATATATTTCAAAAATATAGTAAAAAATTAATTCATTAATTAATATGATATAATATTTCATACCTTTATTGGAAACTGAATTTAATAAAAACGTATAATTAATAAATAATTATAAATATTTTTTTGTTACAATGTACAATTATAAATATTAAATTAATTTGAAGTTTTTATTTTATTTTATTTTATTTTATTGCTTTGATTCGTGCTTTTTGTATCTATTTAGTGGCATCATAAGCGAAACTTATGCGTTCAAAATTATCTAATTCATATTATATTTTTGGGCCATTTTTGATTTTTATGAAATCGTATTATTAAAGCTATCTCCTAATGTATTTTATTATCGAATCTCTTGAAAACTTTCTGTAATGCAAGAGTTTAAAAATATGTTTCGTTAAATTTTTCGTAATTGGAGAAGGAGTAAGTTGTCTTAACACTTTCGCGACCGCATGTTTTTGTCTTTTTGACAGTAAGGTCTGCCTGTGGGCGTTATTCGCCCTAGTTACAATATTTCAGAACAAAATGTTCTATATTCTGATTCATATTACAAACGGATATACATTATAATTATACTCTTTCTAATCAAAGTATTTATATCCATAGCATATTGGTTGTACAAATATGAATATTGTGTATATTTTTAAGAAATAAATGACGTACAAATTGCGAAAGAAACGCTCACTGACGGAGTTATAGATTTTCAGATGCCGTGAATCTACGTCAGCGGTCGCAAAAGTGTTAATATATATTTTTTAATAAATAAATTAAATTAAATAAAAGTCGCTTCTGAAATGTCAAGCAAATGTTTTCAAGCCAAAATTATCGGGGCTTTAGGCTGGGATTGCGGTGCCTCGCTCAACACTATCTTACGCACAAGCTCTGTCTTAAGATGTAAACAAAACGTAAGTCGTATTGCAGTGCCTCACTATCTTACGACAACTTCAGAGCTATCTTAAGTTGAATCGTAACTGGATGCGCGCGCAATCACAACATAGCTCGCTCTGCGTCTCCCATTGGCTGGTTGGTTTTCTCTTACGAGGTCACGCGGAGGACTTACGCTTGAGGCACCGCAATACCAAGTTAAGATCGTCTTAACCACGCCCATCTACGAAAGTTCGTAAGATTTAAGATCAGACTTAAGAACGAGGCACCGCAATTCCAGCCTTAATATATAGTGTCATTAAGATTTTTTTTTTTTTTTTTTTTTTTTTTGACGTAAGAAAGCTGAGCAATAAAGCTCAGCTGCTTTTAAACCATTAAATGTGAAACTTCCAAAATCTCTCAAAACATTTAATAATATATATATATATATATATATTTTAATTTTTCTCACTCTACAATGTATCCTACTGTCAATGTTTGTTTCTCTCGAATGGAATGATTAGTCACTGAGCCTAAAGAACAGACAGACATCTTCTTTTATTACTATAGAGTAGCCGCCTTCAGACACCAGCTGGTTCACGACTTTTTTAAATTCTAACAGTAACAAAAGATCAGCTCGAGTTTTTGTTTTCCTTATGCGATGATCAGAAGAATTAATCCTATATATGTGTGTTCAAAATTAGAAAACAAGCTAAAATCATTTCCATTGCTTGACTTCTGTAGTCCGTAGGAAATGGAAATGCATTTGGTCAAAAATTTTATTTCGTGTTTTTTCTCGATATCCATATTTTAAGGCCTCCTGAGTAGAGATGCAAAAAACCCGGGTATTTAAAACCAAGGAAAAAAAAAAAAAAAAAAACGGGAGTTTGGGGGAAAAAACTGGGAAATTTAGAAACTTTGGGAATTTTGCGGGGAAAAAACAAATTAGAAATCTATAAAGCAAATAATAAGTTGTTTACTTAATATAAATGGCAATTTTAAGGACTTTGATATACTGATAAGCTTATAACATTATTTTAATTTATCATTTTATTTTCAATTTATCAGAACTGCAACCAAATCATAATTTGAAAAGAAACTTAAGTTCTCTTGATTAAATTAGCACTTAAGATAAATGTATCGGTACAATGTTGGATACAATTTCCATATTATACAAGCTGAAGAATTAAGGAAAGCAATGTAATAATAATCATAACATAATCCTGTAATAGTTTGAAAAGAGAAATAATTAAGATTTGAAAAGTTCTTTAAAAATTTCTATTTTATAAAACTAAAGAATTATTTAAAATAATGAAGTGGTTTTTAGAAAGAAGAGATGGCATTTTATGCAATTACTACAGTGGTATAATTTCTTTTACAAGTTATTTTCATAAATATTTCTAATTAGAGTTTGTAAAAAATGGATGTTAAATTTCCTACAATGAAAAATTTTTGATGAAAATTTATACACATATTGTTTTCCTGATTTTTATGCATAAAAAAAAAAAAAGTTTCTGCATTTCTAACACAACAAATGGGGAAAATTTTCGAATTACTTATATATTTTCCTAAAACAGATTAAATTTAAGAATTCTTCTTCTTATTATTATTATTATTATTTGTAATTGAAAAAAAAAAGAAGAAGAAGAAGAGAAAAAAATTATCAGGTAACAAAATAATTTCTTAAATACTTCATTTGAGTTTAATGAAATATTTATTTAGTTGACGCTCAATACTGGCGCTGTCAATATTGGGCCACTACATGTGAATCATCCGCTTTTGCTTTAAAGACCTATTTCTACATTGCAGTAAGTTCAGTTCATTACAATATCATTTTGCCTTTCAGGTCTGGGTGGGAACATGACGATCTAGCATGTCCCTTTATTAAATTATTTTTATAACAAATATCGACTTTGTAGTTTTTGGATTTGGATTATTATATTAATTTAGTTATGTTGCTTTTATGAAGCATTAATATTGCTATATCTAATTTACATGAAGATTGTTATATATAATTTGCCAGTAATTTAATCTTGATTTTGTTGGGAGTATGCTAGTTTCGCCATGTTTCCGAAACCTGTTAGGCCTCTTTCAATTTAATTTATTGTCTGTCCTGCTGCTCCCACCCACTGATGAGGAAGCGGAAGGGTGTTTTTCGCATGTAGTGTTGTTTTTACAATTGTTTTTCGTTACTATAATTCGTTACTTTTTTGAACGTTTTTTCTTGTTATCCACGCCCACTTGTCTTCAAGTTTCTACATATTTTCAAAATTATATATTTTTGTATAATTTTTAGTGCTGCCTTTGGTGCCTTTTTTATACAAATACACTTTTATTAATAAGTAATATATATATATATATATATATATATATATATATATATATATATGTAGGTAAGCGCACCAGTGATTGACACTTTTAGAGCA
Source organism: Salticus scenicus (assembly GCA_963930645.1). Lineage (NCBI taxonomy): Eukaryota > Metazoa > Arthropoda > Arachnida > Araneae > Salticidae > Salticus > Salticus scenicus. Next base: position 759,541 of record CAWVNO010000001.1, read on the forward strand.
ATCTCTGGTGTTTTTAATGTTCTAGTCATTAGAAAATTTTAGAAATCTTAAGTTAGTACATATGGTATGAAAGACATTCAAAACCACATATATGTTAAAATATATACGTCTGATAACATTTTTTTTAATGAATTTTTAGGAATTTTTATTTGACATCCAATTAATGTTCCAGTAATTGACACTGCCAGTTTTTCATTTTATCAGTAAATGACCCCCTTTGTTCCAGTGTTTGACGCTGCTAGTTATTCATTTTACCAGTTATTAGCACCCTATGCTCCAGTGTTTGACATAAAATGTTAAAATTCTTATATGTAAAATATATGATTTAATTATTTTTCTTATTTATTAATTATTTCTGATAGATGTCAATCACTGGAGCTCCTACCCTATATTTTATTAATATTATTAAAAATGAAAATATATATATATTCGACATCTTTTTTTTTTTTTCTTTCAAATTATCTCAGACACATTATTTAACCTTCGTTATAAAGGCGTTGACGATTTTTTTTTTTTTTTTTTTTAATGCTCATAATAAAAAAAAAAATTCTCTCCATGGACTATATGTGTGAGGAAAGAAGGGCGACGCTTCTATGTTTATACAAATTTTCCTAGTACACTATTACTATTAGAGGAGCGGTATGGAATAATTTCGTAAAATTGAATACCGTTATATCGTCCCTCTACGGTGCAAATTTCGAATAACTTACGAAGTTTTCAAAGTAGATAGTTTATAATTAATTATGTTCATGACAGCATCACAATTTATAGTTTAAAGCTGGTTGGTTCTGGTGCAGCGCAAATGCAGCAACGCACACAACGCTTTTACGTTGTACTCATGCCCCCTTTTCATTACCTGATGAGAGACTGTGCTTAATTGCATCGACAAAAACAATGGACTCTTCCCAGCGTCGTCTGCTCAATCATGTGATAGACGAAAACGAAGAATCGAATTCATTTAAATATTGTTCTTAAAAACAAAAGTGTTAATATTTAATATAAAATAAAATAAAATAAAAGCAATATTGTGCATTTGTAACCAGTAGAATAGTTGTATTTGTAAATTTAATAATTTTTAAAAAACATTTTATTTGTTTATTTATTTTGAACTGTAAGAACCGATTTTTGTATGTTCTAGTGTAAGTAACTGTTACATTAACTGATCTAGCAATAAATAATAGCTTCTTCGTGTGGAATGTTTATTGACTGAAATTTGAAATTTTAAAACGTTTTCATTTAATTTAATTGCATAAAGTTGTTACAACAAGTTAATTAACTTAGTTAGTGATCTAAATGGATTTACGCCGTACGATGTTGCACTGTCAATGATTTAAGTACCAAAAATCAAAGTATTTAACATGTTCTTCATGAACATCAATAAGAAATATAAACTAAATGATGATTGTAAATGTACACTGTAAAAAAAAACTCGTGAAAAAAACGGAAAAAAATTGTCAGCCCAGGACGCCAATCATATTCCGTTTTCTTTACGGGGAAAAAATGTTTCAAATTAACACAAGAAAACCGTTATTCTTAACAGAAAAACACTGTTATTTTTAAAGAGAGTTCTGTAAAAATTTACAGAAAAATCTGTAACTTTTACGGAACAAAAAATTTTTTCTCTGTAAAATTTACAGAATTATCTGTAATTTTTACGGAACAAAAAAATTTTTCTCTGTAAAATTTACAGAAAAATCTGTAAATTTTTACAGAACTCTCTTTAAAAATAACAGTGTTTTTCTGTTAAGAATAACGGTTTTCTTGTGTTAATTTGAAACAGTTTTTCCCCGTAAAGAAAACGGAATATGATTGGCGTCCTGGGCTGACAATTTTTTTCCGTTTTTTTCTTTGACTTTGTTTTTTTTTAAATTACAGTGTACTTCTGTTAACATAACGATATTCTTATGTTTATATAACAAAATTTGGCTGTTCTTAAAAAGTTTTATCCCATCAAGAAAACAGTTTTTTACTGGCGTCCTGGCTGACAGCTTTTTTCTGTAAATTTAACATTTTTTTTTTTCTCCTTTTTCAAATATATATAGTCACATTTTGATTGCTATTTCAATAGGAAAAATAATTTCAACAGAAGACAGAGAAATCTTTTTTCATTTAGCAAATGAAACATTATTAATAATAAACAATACAGATTTTTTTTATTTTGAAGAATTTGTTCTGATAAATACAAAAAATTTAAAAAGAAATATTTTTCTTTAAAATGAATTAAATAAAAAATAAATTGTATAATGGTTACTGCCAGGAAACGCAAAAGATTGAAATGTAAGAATAAATTTAAGAAAATGAGGCAGAAAATTCAATTGATAAAATTCACAATAATAATAATGCATCACTGTTACAGAATAAAAATGTTCAGGATCTACAATCATGTCAGTGCTTATGCACATTTTTTTTTTTTTTTTTTTTATGGAAGATGATGCTCCTCTAAACATTACAGGAGTGAAACTTCCCAACATGCAATAACTTTGAAAACTATTACTTGCATGCAATTATGTAAGACTCAGTTATGATATACCAAATGACTACCTATAATAAGTGATATTTACGGCAAATTAAGCATTTATAACAAGAAATTTACATAAAAACAAAATATTTTACCATGAAATTCAGAGACCAAAAATTTTCAAAATTCTTGAATTTAGGGTATGCACCTGAAAAGTTTCACTCTTGATATTAAGACAACCTGAAAAATCATGTGTCATCAATTATCACTTTCATAATCTGTGGTCTTCCCAAACCCCAGCCTTAATCATATGGGAATTTTGCCTTTGTGAGTTGGGTATTTGAAATATCTAATAATATATGAAGTGTATATTAAATGTTCAATTAATTACAAAACTCTCTGGTGACGAAATATTTTTTATTAGCTCAAATTAATTCCCATCTTCTCAATTCTATATACACAAAATTTTATAATTTTCTGAACATTGTTTTGTCTGTAGACAACTTTAAAATAGAGTCATTTAACTATGGACATTATTTTCCCCCCCACTTTTATGACCTGACACAACACATGCCACTTGGACTTTTTGAACCACCCTGTATATTCCAGCAAGAAAAATCTATATATTTTTTTACTCTATTCAAAATTTTGAAGACGCATAAAACAACAGGGGTCAATCTAGATTTTCATTTTTTGGGCCTACTTTTGGGAAAAATCAAAATTTTTCTGATTTTTTAATTTATTTTTTGTGAAAAAGAAAAAATATATATACACATATATATATAACACATTTTATAAATACTGTGAAAAGGACTATTTTATGGATATGAATTTTGTAAAGGAGGCCTTATAATATGGAATTTCGTGAAGAGGTATAAAAAAAAACTAATTCTTGTCTGGATTGACCCTGAGTAGGCAAATGAAATTAAAACATTTATTCGTATAAAATACATAAATAAAATATATAAAAATTAAAAATTCTTTTCTTCTTCCAAATTTATTTTGATCTTCGACTCCGATTAATTCCAAGAAAACACCTAAAAAGAAACATATTTACTTTAGCAAGTTAAAAAAAACATTTCTGTAAAATAAATGAATAAAATAGATAACAAATAAATATACATATTTTCTATGCAAATGAATAAATAAATATTGCAAATTGGAAATAATCGTATACATTCATTAACCCTCGCTTTCCTAAGATTTTGACCCCATTTTGAAGATGAAATTTAGTTTACCCCGCCTCATTCGAAAAGTGCACTAATTCGTCAGAAATAGCAAACATAATCAGTGGAGTGCTGCAACTTCTAAAAAACAATACAAAAAAGTGCAGTGCCGCACTGGTGATTTTCGGCAAACGTGCCGAGCGGCACCTGAAAGCAATTTTTCTGCAGTAATGCCTTGATCTTGGGAAAGCGAGGGTTAATTTCAAAATCCTATTTTCAAAATTAATTTATTTCATACAGGGGCATATTCAGGATTTATTTCGGGGAGGGCTGAGTTAAGTTTAATAATGTTTCCCAATGTACAGAATTCATGCATATTATTCTTAATCTTTATTTTTTTTAAACTTTCTGCAAAATTTTGGAAGGGGCTGCAGCCCATCGGCCCCTATATGCCACTGATTTTATGTCTTAAATACTTTAAAGCATGACTAATTTGATACACACTGGGTGCAATCTAATTTGGTATCAACTTTTAGCCACATTTAAAACTTAGTTAAAACTTAACTTTATCGAAATAGATAGTAATTTAAAAATAAAAATTATATACTTTAAGTAGTGTGTGTAGACCTTCCAACTGGGGCCCCAAACTTCATCATTGCTATGATGATCTTCCTCTGATTTGGTAAGCAACTTCTCTTCTGCTGTTACTTTCAGATAAACGAGGCAGCACCATTGCACATCTAAATTTTAGCTGTGTTCGACACAATCATATCTTTGTTCGTTAGCTAACATTTAGACTGTATCTTTATTGATTTAAAAACACTTAAAAACCTTGATAATTAAGAAGAAATATATTTATGCAATCACTATAGAAATGGTCAAAATTTTATCCAACAAATGTTACTAACTGTACCAAATCCAACCAAAATTTGGACATGATATGGTGCTGTGTTCTTGAACAAAAATAACAGCAGAAGCAGATTTGCCAAACCAGAGAAATAGCATCAAAGTGATGATGAGAGTCAGTTGTTCCCTAACTAAAAGATATATCCACATTATTTCAAGTATGTCACTTTTCGTTATTAAAATAACAAATATTTAACTTTATATATATATATCTAACAGTTTTGCAATATTTTTCCCTTGTTTTAATCAATTTTTAATCTTTTGTTTCTAAATAAAGTGCATACATTGACTAGAACCTGCCTATTTCTTTACGAGCTACTTTCTCCATACCAGAAAGACAGTATTTTTTGTAGCAATATTAGTTTCCGCTATCTTCCCCACAGCATACCCAACTCTCCATTTAAATTTAATATTCTTCTTCCTTAAAAGAATGATTTTATGATATTAATTACTGCCTTTTGAAAATGCTTTGAAATGCAACTTGCAAAAACTTTTTTCTACATTGCACGAAATGCGCTACCTCATGTTCAAAATTTAAGCCCTTAATTCTTATTTTAGATTTCGCTTTCCCTTAGTCCACACAAAACATGTACTAAGTTTTAACAAAATACATCTAATATCACATGATATATAAAGGTCTAAAAAGGTCACTTTAATTATAATCACCATGTATTTTTCTTAACATTTGAGCAGGCACATGAGCAAAAAGAAATTTAACATAATTAAGTTTTAATAAATATATAAAATATCAACAATTAACTATTGGGAAATATAACATTTAGTTACACATGTGTACGTTTCATAATACAATAATCTATGAACAAAAACAAGTTGCATCACTCAAACAAAATAACATACTATCTTAAATGTACAATAAACACAAATACCAATTAACAGGTTTTAACAGCAGGTACATGTTATCATCAGTTTCAGTTCACCCTCCTTGATTAAAATATAATCCTTACATAGATACTGCTTGTGTGTTGCACATGTGTTAAGATAATAAAGCTCATTCTTAGTCCTCTGATGATCAGTTGGAGTTGGAAAATATATTGCTCAAAACAATTAACCATCTGATTGTCACTAACGGAATACCCAGTCATTGAGTTGTTCTTTTCTGCCAGATACACTCATAATTCAAAATTATATATTTAAGAAATTTTAGCTTATTTTTCAGGTTTGAGAGCCTTTTATAATAGTCATGAGGAATATTATGATGTACACAGTTACATTTTTAATCTAAAGTTGAATTAAGCGTATTTTAATACATTAAAGAAACTAAGCAGCAAAAATAACATATTTTTGCCCTTTTCAAATGCTTGCTTTTCAATTGCCTGCTTTCCATGTTTTCTTCTTTTACTCATAACTTTTAAATGATAAATATATGAACATAAAATTTGGACGGCATGTTCATTATATCATATCATTAATTGGATTTTATACAACCTTAGCATAAGTATTAAAATTATAATTATTCATTTTTTCTCAAAAGTAAGCTTGGAAAAAATGAAAATTTAACTATTATAAGAAAATAAAACTTAATGAAAAATGGTGCTAAGGATGAATTATAGATGCGTGATGACACACACATCTCCAAATGTAAAACAAAATCCTGATTTTTCTTTCAGTATTCACTTTTATTTTACTTTTTTAATGGAATTTCGGAAAAAGTATAATTAGTAATTTGTAAATTAAGATAATCATCAGAATAATAATAATGTCGAGAAATAATTTAATAAAGAACATCTTATCCGATTTTCATGTTTGTATGTATATAGTATATACATTTTTTAAATTATTCACATGCAAAAATAAAAAAAAAAAAAAAAGAAAAAAAGGAGAAACAGAAAAATGAATACAGGAAGAAAAGTACAGTTTTAAACTAACACATGCATGCACTTGTATTTTCACCTTTCTGAAATGCCTCCTTAACACCATTTTTTATTAAGATTTCTTTTCTAAAACTATTGAAATTTTTCTTTTATCCGAAGTTTACTTTTAAAAAACTGACTAATTGTTAGTTTATACATTATCACTTACGTTAAAGTTATATGAAATACAATTAATAAATAATATGACAACAAACATTTTATCAAAATTTTATGTTTCTGTGTTTATTTGTTTAAAAATTACATGAAAAAGAAGAAAATGAGAAAACAGGTTACTGCTTTAATTTTGTACACCAGTATTATTCAAAGCTTTTGAATGTTTAAAAAAAACTACTAAATAAACCTTACTTACGGCCTGTTCCTGAATCATTTTCACTGGGGGCCTTTAGTTATCATTCAAAGGCGACCTTCTGTGGTAGCATACCTTATTCGAAGTGAGCTTGTGCCTTTGTTGTTTGTTTCAGCTGGATGATCCTCCAATAGGTGGGTTCCGGATTTTGTCTTTTCAGCACGGGGCTCATTGCCACTGCATGATTTAGAATTACTCAAAATTTCAATGGTTTCTCGGAAGAAAGCATATGCCAGGTTCTCGTAATCGGCAATTTCTGTTGTCTTATCGAATTGGATACTGATGTTTTCTTTTTGCAGGTTTTTTGCTAAGGCAGTAGTATTTTTGTGTTCTTTTATGAAGTTTTTCTTTTTTCGTCACTACCGTAACAAGCCACTGTCAGAGTTGGGTCTAGAGAAAAGAATATTATAAATCCCGACAGTTTCAAGGGGATAGGTTTGATTCTTATTACTACGGATTAGTTGATAAATATTGCAGTTGGGTTTAATCATTGTTTTTATCAACTGTTAGTATTACCCAATCACAATATTTATTAACTCATCCGTATTGATAAGGACCAATACCGATCTTTTTGAAACCACCAGAATTTACAATATCCATTTCTCTAGACCCAACTTTGACAGTGGCTGTTGCATTGGTGTTACAAAAAGAAAAATAAAAACCACATAAAAGAACATATTTCCAACATTAAGTTCAACAAAAATACTACTGCCTTAGCAAAAACTACGTAAAAAGAAAAGATCAGTATTCAACTCAGTGAGACAATGAAAATAGCTAATTACGAGAACCAGATGCATGTCTTCTTTCAAGAAGCCATTGAATGGCAACGAGCTTCGCGCTGACAGACCAAATCTGACACCACCTGTTGGAGGATTAGTCAGCTGAAGCCAGCAACAATGGCAATACACAGAAGGTCATCTTTGATAATACTAGGGGCCCTCGTTGAAAGTATCTCAGGATGAGGTCTTAAGTAAGGTTTATTTAGTAGTTTTTACATATGTTAGTAGGTTTCATTGTACGGATATTTTTGAGCTTTTAAATCTGTTAAATGGCTAGGTTGAGACATCACAATCATCAAAACAACATACACTTTGTGACTCTACTACCATTTTCTGCAAAAAAAAAAAAAAAAAGAAGTTTTCACATACGCCATTATTTTATATAAGACTTACAATACTGTTTAATTGTTTTGAGCAATGTAATATGCATCTGTATCATTGGCATCTTTAGAGTCTGTAGTAGGTTAAAGTATGATTTGAGAAAATTTCTCCCCTCCTCTTATTTTAAAATTTCTAAACAAGAACATTTTTTATTACAATGGTTAGAACATTTTTTTTTTTTTTTTTTTTAAATTTGTTTTCAAGTTTTTCCTTCTTTACTGGATGACCCTATAGAAAAAGTTTTATTTTATAAGGAGAAATGCATTTTCTGCAGGTTTAGCTTTAATTCATGATGCATGAACAGTAGCTAAACAATCAGAATTTTGCCATTTTCTCTAAGTAAAAGTGTTTTATTCTTATTCGTGACAACCAGTGGTACGTTATTTTATACCAATGAAGTTATATTTATAAGTGAAATGTTATTTCAATTAAATATATTCACCCACAAATTCACGAAACATGTTTTATTGTGCTCTTTTGTATAAAGCCTATATGCAGAACTACAAAACTTTGCATGGAGGCATGTTTTGACCTCTCCCAATGCATTTTGAAACCTCATTTTTAAATTTTTGTTTAGTTGACATTTATTTTATTTTTTTTTTTTTAAAGCACCATTGATTACATTTTAATTTTCCTGTAGAAAATGATGTCATAAAGTGAAAGAACAATTAGTAGAAACTATTTGCATGTTGGCAAGTAGAGTACCTTTACCAGCCTGAAGTTTTTAATTAATAACTTCATTAAATAGGATGACAATTTTTAATTAAGAGACATGTCTTCCTTGGAGTATTTGGCGAAAAGTTATGCCACTCATGATGCTGAGGACACATTTATTCACAAGGAGATGCAGTCGTAGAGAAAAAATTTCATGCCAGCAGCAGCAACTTCTTTTAATATATATAAATATATCTATATTTTTCATTTTAATTTGAAAAATGTTAAATGGTACATAAAGCATTAATATAATTAAATTATTAATGTAGTTAAATAAAGAAAGGTGAGAAAGAAACAGAAAAGAGTAAAATTGCTTAATAAATAGAATTTTAAATCATAGAAAATTTGGAGGAAAAGAAACACTTCATTAGAAAATTGTTTCTTTTAATACAACTTACATAATTATATCATTCAGTACAGGCATTGCAATTTAGCAATAATTTAGCTCAGTTTTTAAATAATACACTTTACTTTTTGCCTTTTCAGTACCTAATTTATTTTTTAGGTTGTCCTAAACCTAAACAAAGCAATATGTTGAAAAATATCTTTAATTCAAGCTAAGATTGGGCAAAAATTTTACAATTTAACAAATTAGTCACAAAAATTATAAGGTAATAAATCCCATTTTTTTTTCTCTCTCTCTCTTTCAAGTTGAAAAGAAATAGCAATTCTTAATCTTTATTCCCAACTCCCATATTCCTTTAAGTGGGATAATTTTATAGGTTGGCAGATCATTTATTAATCCAATTGATTCTCAGATCAATTCCCTCTTATTGCTAGTAAATAAGTGCTAGCAAAAGTCAATTTCTTTCTTTTAATATAAATATGAGAAGAAACAAGAACAAGAAAGTATTTCGTACACTATGATTATGGAAGTATTTAATTAAAGGAAGAGAAGTACTTGAAACTCTAAATATAAAAAATGGAAATTATGCAAATTGATAATGAATTTTGCATCTCAATTGTAACAGTGTAGTGAGATTAAAATAATAATAAATAATAAATTAGCCATGGTTTGCCTATTCTTGAAAAATTTCTTCAAATATTAAAAATTAAATATACAAAATTCATTGGTTCATTTACAGAGACATTTCACTTAAAAAAATTATTTCAGTATAATCATATAGTGTATTAAATATAATTCTTACCGATGTATCATTGCAGAAAACAAAGATTTGAATAACCAGATAATTTTTCGTTATTTATCCATCCATGAAATGAAGCTTTATTTTCCTGTGCAGAATTTTTCTATGTGAGAAAAACATAATATAATCAGCAATATAATAAAAAATTACAAATACATAATATTTATGTGTATGTATATATATATATGTAGAAAGATAGCTGAGAAAATAATGCAGGGGTCTGTCCAGACTTTTCAGACAGGGTCTTGTTTTTGTGAAAAATTCTACACATAATTTTGTTAATTTAAATTCAGTGTGAAAATAAAGTTCTTCTGAACTTTTCATCTAGGGTCGTATTTTTGTTAAATTGAAAAAATTAATTTTGCAAAATAAAATTATAATTAAGGTTTCAATGTTTCATTTTAGGCAATGATGGTTCATTTTTATAAGGAGCAAAACTCACACACATGCACAGAAACCTTTTATGAATTAGAAATTGAATATTAGCTTCTCTGGGAAATTAAGTAAAGCACGTCCAATTATTCAGTCAGCCTGATCGTTCTATGGAAGATTAGTTTTTGAAATAAAAAAGATTTATCAAAGGTCTATTTCTAACAGGCAAAATTTTGTGAAGGATCCTTTTTCAGGACATAAAACTTTGTGAAGGGTTCTTTTTCAGGACAAAAAATTTTGTGAAGGGTCCTTTTTTAAGATATAAAATTTTATGAAGGGTCCTTTAACGGACCCAGATTTAAAAACCAGTAAAAACTACAATGTCAGAAACGCCAAAGAAAAATATTTGGAAAGCAGACAGCTGTTTCAGTAGCCTTTAGCATACAGTCTTACGTGCATAAAAAAATCCGAGAGAAGTGCTCATATATATAGAAAAGGAACCAAATTCTGCTCAACCAATAGTATGTGGTTATGTGGAAGGCCGGGGGGGGGGGGGGAGGGAGTGGCCAATAGGAATTTCAGTAACACTAGTTGTGAAAACTGTAGAAAAATTAAGAAAGTATGAACCAAATGTAAAATTTTTAACAATCAGACAAATAGGGTACAGTGAAATTACAATTAACGAGATTTTTAAGATTTTTTATAAATTTCAAAAGCTTCAAAGAAATCAAGTTCATGAATGGATTTAGGCCAGCAAATATTATTCATGATAATTGCAGCTATCATTCATGATATTTGCAAGGCATATCATCATGGATTAGCATTAGACTTACAAATCGATTCATGAACTTGATTTCTTTGAAGCTTTTTATATTTTTAAAAATCCTATTAATTGTGATTTCGCTGTACTCTATTTGTCTGGTTGATGGAAATTTTACATTCGGTCCACATTTTCTTAATTTTTCTACAGTTTTCACAACTAGTGTTTCTAAAATTCCTATTGGCCACTCCCCCCACCTTCCATGTAATTCTATTAGTTGAGCAGAATTTGGTTCCTTTTCTATATATATGAACACTTCTCTCGGATTTTTTTATGCACTGAAGACAGCATACTAAAGGATACCGAAACAGCTGTTTGCTTCCCAAATATTTTTCTTTGGTATTTCTGACGTTGTAATTTTTATTGGTTTTAATAATACAGCGCCAAGCCTCCTTTTAACATCTGGACCCAGATTTCCTATAGAGAGACCCCTGTAATGTAAATCCTTTCGCTTTTTTTTTATGTTTTGTCATATACCTTAAAAAGTTCTTTAGGAATCGTTTAGAAACTTTGGTAGTGTAAAGAACATGTTATACCTTATATTTTCCTTTTCCAGTAAAAGTTGTGTCATGAAAAGGAAAAGGGGACAAGTAAAAAATTAAACAAAAATCAAAATGTTTTGGATTACCCTGTAATGCTTTAAATGTGTTTTGGCTGTAGAATGTGATCATAAGGACTTTTCTCTTTATCGGTATAAAATTTTATGAGGCTATCACATATATATTCATGGAGATATAACGGTTTCTTAAATAAACTGCAAAAGCAATTCCATTTTTTTAATTATAATACGTAAGGTATTAGACCCAGTGCAAGCCCATTTTAAGGAAATATGGCACACTACATTAGACACAGCACACAGCAATCAGAATGAAAAAATTTTAAATATCTTACGAAATACGAACACTTTTACTAAATAATTTTTAACTAAGCATGTGCAAGCTTTATAAAAACTTCCTCTGCATAATTTAATAGCCAAAGTTATTGAGCAACTTATATGAAAACACCAAACAAATATCATGTAAATTCAAAACATTACAAGAAATAGAATGAATAGAATTTCAATTCTCTCAAAATGAAAGCTAATCTATAAGGGGTTTTACTCACATTTTTATTTTGATTCAATCAATGCTCAATGATATTACAGTGCAGCCACATACCCTAAACCCAGCAGTGAGGACGCGTCCAAAATGCTGGAGGGATGCCAGCTTGACCGACAGTTTGAAATTTGAAGACATCCAGTAATTCCGCGCTCTGTTATTGCTCATTTTCTCTAAGTCAGATGACTGTCACCCCTATTTTACCATTGGACTCGTTGAGTTAGCACTTGCGCAGGTGTTTCCATGGTTTCATGAAATGTGGTCGAATAATACAGTGTTTTCGATGATTGTAAATAAATATTGATAAAACCTCCTAACATCTTTCTTTTTTAGAACTTAAATTCTGTTTATTTATCTCTCCTAACGTTTTGAATTTACATGATATTTGTTTGGGGTTTTCATATAAGTTGCTCAATTACTTTGGCTGTTAAATTATGTGAATGAAATATTTATAAAGCTTGCACATGCATAGTTAAAATTTTAGTAAATGTGCTTGTATTTCATAAGATATTTAAAATTTTTTGTATTCTGATTGCTGTATGCTGTGCCTAATGTAGTATACCATATTTCCTGAAAATGGCTTTGCACTGGGTCTATGTGTTATAATTAAAAGAGTAAAAATCGTTTTTGCAATTTTTTTTAAAGAAACCCTTATATCTCCATGAACATATATGGTAGCCTCTTACAATTTTATACAGATAATGAAAAAGTCCTCATGATCATATGCTACAGTCAAAACACATTTAAAACGGTGTTTTTTACAGGGTGATTCAAAACATTTTGATTTTTGTTTAATTTCTTCCCCGTTCCCTTTTCATGACACAACTTTTACTGAAAAATATGAGGTATAAACATGTTCTTTATACTACCAAAGTTTCAAGATGATTCTGAAAAACTTTTCAAGATATTTGACAAAACGTAAAAAAGCTAAAAGTGTTCATATTATTTTGTCAGCTATCTGTATATATACATTTTTTATAATAATATAAATAAATAAGTAGATAAGTGCTTATAAAACTTCAATAGGCACAGACCAATTAGTTTTTACTGGGGAAAAAACCTAGAACAAAACTTATTAAAAATATCAATAAAAATTTTTCTTTTACCACAGTATACTATTATGCAAAATTGATTGCTATCATTGTTGTAGTGAATACATTATTATTTTTTTATATGGCCTCATAAATAAGAGAAAAATCCCAATTAATATGCATTAAAAAACAGTAGAATTGTTATTGGTTTTTACAAATAATAAAATTACTAAAACTAATTTATTAAAACATATTAAACTAACTGAGTCATATTCGAAATCTATCTCTTTGCTTTATTAGTGTCATAGGTCATAATCTAAAAAGGGGTTTAAAAAAAGGGGGAATATCAAGAAATCCTATGAAAAGTATTTTCAGTAAATAAAAAGGTTTCTAAAGCAAATAATATATATATATATATTAAATATGAAAACATTTTCCATTCATGAATAGTTTGCAATGATAATATTAAATAAAATATTTATGATGGTTTCTATAATCTTAATAATCTAGAACCAATTCTCAAAAACTTGTACATCATTTGCGATGCAAACCCAAACAGATATTCTAAAATAATAATTGTAAGTTTTTCCCCCTTAATGGCAGATGCTTAGTTTTTAGAACAAAAGGGTCCCAATTTTTCCCTTGATTGACCCCTGAACACAGAAATATTTTTTAAATATAACTTCATAAATTGTTCTTTAAATATAACTTTACTAATTTAAACATATTATTCAGAAAGCTATTAATGAATTATTAAAAAAGGCGAATCAGCTGTTTAATTTTATATATATATGTGTTACAATTTTAGCATTTTAAATTAATTTTAATTCCACTAAACGGTGGAACTGAATATTCAGCGTCATTTGCTGAATATATCGAATAGTCACTAAATATTCAGTGCAACTCTACTAGATACAAGAATGAAACCAAAAATTTAAATGGTATTAACAAAATTACTTTGAAAAATTTAAATTTCCTGAAGATGCAAATGATAGTGACAGGTTGCCTAATAAATAATGAATTAGTATGATCAAATGAAAACCATTTATTAGCAATTAATAAAATCTGTAAAATGTACAAGGAAAATAAATTGTGAATATACAAGAATGGTTATTTTGAGACATAATGCAAATCATATGTAAGTATTTTCAAGTTTAGTATTTCTTCTTGAGATGTTAAATTAATTTGCAAAGCTGATAGCTTTTCTGCACTGTTTCTGATACTGGATAAGTGCATATTTTTATTAATTTCACAACTTAAAAGTGTGTGCTAGATAGGGAAGGGAGAAATTTAAAATATAAATTTTAATATTTATATATTTATAAATTTTAAGATATAGCTAAGAATTACAATAAATAAATAAATAAATAATGTTAAAGAAAGGAGTTGGGGGGGGGGGGGGGTAAGGAATCGATTGTGCGTACTTCCGAAGCTGTAAAATTATAGGAAAAGAGACAGGCAGGAATTTAAAAATTAAAAAATGTGTTCGGTAGTGAGCAAACAAGCTGTAGGTACCTGGAAAGAAAACAGAGCACTGCAGATACTACTACTTAAGAGCTTAGTGATAAGATAAGATTTTCTGTATAATGATAAACACTCATTCATAAATTAGTAACAAATAAAATTACAATGCAAATAAAGTTAAAATTTAAAACTTTCTTACATCTATGCGTTAAAATTAAATTTAAAAAAAAAAAAAAAACTTTTTAGCTTTTAAAACCACTAAATGCACAAAAATGGTAGATTTCATAACAGAACAATTGTTTTTTGAAGCAACATAATGTGAAATAAAAATAATTAATTTCACCGTCCCTACTCTCCTTAATAAACAGTAATCCACTGGCTACAATTTAAGGTTTTTAAATAATTATGAACTGATAAAAAAAATTTATAAACTGAAATTTTGATTTTTGAAAATTTTCTGCTAACTGTTAAAACTGGATGCTTTATTTTTAAATTTCAACTCTCTAAATAGCTTTTTTTTTTTTTTTGTAAGTGAGGAAAAAATGTGCAGTTTTTAAAACTGAACTAACTGCAAGTGTCTCCTTATTCTCTTTGTACAAACATAGCAATTTTCAATAGAATTCAATGTGCAAAATTTATTTTTTACCTAACATGATGTACTAGTTTATAAATATTAATAAATATTTATAAATGCCAAATATTACAAAAAATGAAATAAAAATTAACTTACTCTGGTATCTCTTCATCTGCAAATGAAAAATCTAAAAGGCTATACCGGGGCCGCCACGAATAGGAGATTACACTTTGCTCTCCGGGCCTGGCTGGGCACTGATATGATGATGCCACGCTAAGCGATGGTACTCACCTCACACATGCATTCCGCTTGCTTTATTTATAGTGTTTGTTGCTGTACTTTTTCCTTTTTTACTTTTTCAGACGCTACTCATTCTGAAAACGATTATATACAATTTATATAAGTCATGAGTATCTCACCAATATATTTTCTGTAATAAATAATTTTTCTTCAAACTTGTATTTTATTTTAATGACAACAATTCAGAAAATAATCTTCCAATTTGCTGTGAATGTTTTGTGTTATCACAGGTTAAAATATTGATTTCTTTCTTTTTTATATTTTAGAAAATATTTTCCCCTATATATCATAAAGTGTATTTTAATATAATTCCAAACAGAGCTGAAGTGTGTTTATGACTTCGGTTTGTGTGTCTGGCCGTGTTCTAATTCCTGCAGGTTATTTTTGAACTGATATAATCTATTCAGGTTCACAATAACACGTTTCCTGTTAAAAGTAGTATGAAGAATAAAACTAATAGTCTTTGAACAGTCTCACAAAAGAAATCCAATACACTACTGTCTGAAATAAATATATTTCAGAAAAGTTTTATATCCTTTATATCGCACAAAACACGGCAAAATTAACATGCATTATCCAGATGTACACGAGCATGTCTCCTTTTGC
This sequence comes from Salticus scenicus, assembly GCA_963930645.1. NCBI lineage: Eukaryota > Metazoa > Arthropoda > Arachnida > Araneae > Salticidae > Salticus > Salticus scenicus. The sequence continues at coordinate 775,592 of CAWVNO010000001.1, forward strand.
ATGAGGTACAGTAAAATTGGTATCAATGTTTTTATTACAGGGCCTCACAAAATATTCAGGTACATTGTATTTTTGACTGATAATTTCTCAAAAGGCATTTTCAGCAGCAATTCTTGATTATTTATACTATTATAATTTTTTAATACATTATACGAGAAAAATTATGTTTTTTTTTTTTAAATACATATGGTATGCAGAGCTATATAAAAGCAACCTATTTTAAGATTCATCTAAAAAAGCAAATCTATAAATTAGAGCTGTACCGAGTACTCGGTAGAACACTGAGTAAAAAGAGAACAATGCTTTAATAATTTTTTGACAAGTTTTCTTTTTTTATGATAAAGATCTCTGATAATTGGAGGGGGGGGGGGGAGTGAAAAATAGCAGCAATTGCAAATGGAATTGTGATACTGTGGTTATTTACAACCCTGTTTAAACAATCCTAAAGTAACATTAAAATAAAATTGGGGGGGGGGGGGACAACTTGAAATGTTTACAGTTATGTATACTGCAATTTCTGTAACAAATTTCCTGGGTTATTTGCAACTCTATTGAGAGGGTTTAAAGTTAAGATGCTTATAGTTATATATACTGCAAGTTCTATAATAAGTTTAAAAATAAAATATATTACAAGTATGTTGCAAATTTTGACTAAGTAATATTTTGCATTTTACAGCTTCAAATTAAAATATTAAAAATTTTAGATAACAATAATCAATTTAACAGGTTATAAAATTTCTGAATGTGAAAACAGAAATTAGAAATTTATATTAGTTAATGAGTTATAATAGGACAAATTCCCCATAGAATAATATTAGCTTTGGCTTTTCCAAGCACGTCTTTTTCTTTTTCTCCTCCTCCTCCCTTTTTTTTTCACCTTTTAGTATGAAATTCAAAATAATATTAATGGATAAACAAAGTGTGCGATTAATACAAGACAGTTTAAACCATGGTTAAAACCGTCAGGTCATAAACCTCCTTGTCAAAAATGTGAAAAACCTATATTTAAAATTTAACTGTCATATAAAAACTTTTCTTTTTTTTTTTTTTTTTTTTTTTAATATAGTTTATAAAGATTTTTTGAAAAGTAAACAGATTGATGTTCTCTGAAAAGCACATTGTTACAACATTTTGATTAATATAAAAAACAAAACTTTAGGCTTTTAAAATTTTTTTATGATTTATTTCTATGTTCATTCAAAATATTATGCTGTGATACTTTTATATATTACTAGGAAATTTATTTATAACTATGCTTAATATAGTTCATGTTATACTTAGTTATGTGATACTTTAAAAATATAGTTGTTTTTGATAAGATATCATTTATAAGTATGTTTTAAAAGGTAAACATATTAATGTTTTTGGAGAAACATTATTATGACATTTTGATTAATATAAAAACAAAACTTTAGGCTTTTAAAAATTCATATTATAAATCACTGATAGATCATTTTGATTGATAAATCATTTTATTTTCAATACAACATTGTACATTTCAATTTTTTTAGTATTATGCATTTAAATATTTTACAGAATTTTTTTTTTTTTTTAATGACTGCTGACATTGCAAGTTTTTAAGAAAAAGCAATAAATTCTGAATGTTAAACAAGATTGAATTGCGCCTGATAACATGAGAAAAGAGAAATATGAATGCTTTCTGGACATGCATAAACTGTCATAAATTTAATAGGGGCATACAGATTTTAAAAAAAATTATTATTCTAAGCTGTAGCAGTGGCGGATCTAGGCCCCACCCCCTCCCCCCCCCCCCCAAAAAAAAAGCTGACATTCACAATTTAATCTCCACATCACTAATTATACATAATATTTACACTATCAATCACCTTGCTTAAATTATAAAAATATAAATAATATTTCTTTAGAAAAAATGCATGTAAGCATGCATTTTGGATATTTTATTTACTGAAATATTTTGTTACATTTTAAAATTTATATTTTTTAATTTACATAAGAAATATTAAAAAATCATTCTTTTAAAGTTTGATAAACAGTTTCATTCCATTAAAGCCAATAACTGATAAAAAAAAAAATTAATTAGTGATTTAAAAAATATATATATATTGATTTAAATTACTACAACACTGATAAAAGTGAAGTTAATAGTGTTTTACTAAACAAAGTATAGATCAGTGGCGGATTTAAGGGGGGGGGGGCTAGGGGGCTGAAGCCCCCCCCAAAACACTGACATTCACAATTGAATATTGCAATTGTAAATTTTTTATTGGTCTAGAATAACACTTTGAAAAATCTTAGCCCCCCCCCCCCCCCAAAAAAAAAAAAAAAGTCAAGTTCTGGATCCGCCACTGGCATAGGTAGCAATTATTTGAAATAATACTTACACTGAAAAATTTTAATTAAAAAATAATAATTATTATTATTATTATATACCTATCTCGGAATAACGATAAAGTGAAATCGCTATTTTTATTAATTTGAATTTTGTGAAGGAACTCATTCTACAAAATTAAACTTTGTGAAGGGGACCATTTCATAGATTTAAATTTTGCGAAGGGTCCCTTTATGGAACAGAATTTTGTAAAGAAGCAGCAAAAAGGCCCCAACTTTTGTCTAATTAGGTTAGTGCTGTCACTTACATTGACAAACTATAACAAAAAAATTGCTACTATGAACATAACATTTCGATGGTCGAATGTAACATCAAGTTGACGTAACATTTAAAAATAAATTTAAGGATTAAATTATTCGGTATTCTAGAAAAAAATTGCATAAATCCACCTTTATAACAAAAAATACAAAGAAATGAAAAGAAAAGAAATCACTTACCTTCACTCTCACAGACGAAGACGACTGTTTATCCACTGTAGATGTAGAACATCATAGCGTCATCACGTGACTTTGTTTACGAAACGGAAGAGAAGTGTTGCCAATGGCGGGAATTTGCCTCTTTTCGTAGGGATTTTTAGCTGTTTTATCAGGAAGGCATTTCGAAAACGCAGGGATTTTGCGGGATTTTTGTAAGAAATTTCATAGAATTATGCATGGATTATGTTAATTCTTCCCAAAGTAGGGACTTTATTAAGGAATTTGTACAGCTAGTTTAATGATATAATGAACGGAATTTCGAATTGTTTTTTATTTAATGATATAATGAACGGAATTTCGAATTGTTTTCGAACATGTTATTTCATTAATTTTCCTTTGTTTAAAAGTTGAAAAAAAAAAAAAAAAAAAAAAAACTTTATAATATGAAGGAAAAAAAAAAGTATTAAAATGTATTTTTTGTATTAAAGTCTCTCTCTCTCTCTCTTTTTTTCCATGGTATATAGAATAATGGTGACTGAAAAAAAAAAAAAAAAATGATTCAAATATTTGAAAATGATGGAGGAAAAAAAAAATATATTTTCAGGTAGTCTAAATGAATATTCAAGATTCAAGATGTAATTTGCATTAATTCATTAAAAATTTTTTTTAACTAAAATACATACACAATATATGTATATAGTATTTATTATTTTCAATAAATTAAGAACTTCAAAAAATAATGATAATAAGAAATTTATTAAAAAACTAGTATGTTGTGGCCACCACAAGACTTTCTTCTATATTTTCCTATACAAATTCACTCAGTAACAAAAAAAAAAAAAAAAAAAAAAAAAAAAAACGATTTTTTTCCAAATTCTTTTTTGTTAAAAGTAAAAAAAATGGATAACTTAGTTTTAATTATCACATATTTATAGTTCAACCATTCGTTTTAAAGGTATTGACGAGACCTTTCGAAAGATATCCATCTTGAAAATTTACCCCCCCCCCCAGGGGGGAAAGCGATGCACAATTTTTTTCCTTATTAACTACTACTATTATCAATAATTCATGTTAATTTTACAATCACAGGTTAAGATTAACTCTCATTATGTACATTTTTACGAAATTTTGTCCTATACTGCCATGTTAAAAATTTAGAAAAAATACGATCACAGCGTTGAGCGATTGATTGTCACACCTGTTGAGCGATTGATCCCCAAATCTAATTGGCACCAGTTTATGTCAGGGGCCAACTAAATACCAAGTTTGGTTAAATTTCGTTTAGAAAAAAAAAAAAAAAATGTACCTTTTTTTTTCGTTAAAAGTAAAAAAAAAATCGATAACTTTGTTTTAAATTATCCCAGATTTATAGTTAAACCATTCGTTTTAAAGGTATTGACGAGACCTTTCGAAAGATACTCATCTTGAAAATTTACTCCCCTCGAGGGGGGAATTCCCCCCCCCCCAATGGGGGGTGACGAGGCTCCTACACATACAAAAAATTTCTCAGTTGACTATCTCTATTCTGAATAATTCTTGTAAATTTCAAAATTATTACTAAAAAATAATTCTCTTTATGCACATTTATACAAAATTTTGTCCTATATCACCATGTTAAAAATTTAGAAAAAGCGGGATGGCAACGCAACCTGTAAGGCAATTTTTACCAAACGTTGATAGACACTAATTTATGTTAAGGTGCAACTGCATACCAATTTGTATGAAATTCTGTGCACTAGTTCCTGAGATACAGTTCCCACAACATTTTGCCACACACACACACACAGAGACAGACAGACAGACGTTTTTTAAAAATGGTCAAATCGGGTTCTACAGCTCTCAAAACGTGTAAATCCATCAAAAATCCGAGGTCGAAAATTTTTACGAATCCAATACTTTCTTCTATTGAATATAGAAGAAAGTAAATAATCTGGTGTGTCACTCACACGGCTTTCTCTTACCCTGAAATTTAATACTATAAATACAGGTTGCAGATTAATAGGTAAGATAACGAGTACTGTTATGTAAACCTATGTTAAACAATTCATGTTAGGCTTCTGAAGAGTTTTATATGATAATTAGTTCTGTGTGAGGGGGGCTACCGCCCCCCTCAACCCCCCCGTTTCATTAATGCACCTACATTTATATAGAATTTAATTCGGTTATTAAAAAATATTTCTCTTTTTAAAAAATAATTTATTAAAATTATTATTTAAAAAAATTATCTTTTATGATAAGGCAGACGATTTCCGTATTAGAGAAGTAGTTTAACACCAAATATCCAAAAAAAAAGTCCATTTTATTCTCAATAAAAAAAAAAAAAAAGTTTTTTTTTTTTTTTTTTTTTTTCGTTAAAAGTAAAAAAAATCGATAACTTTGTTTTAAATTATCGCAGATCGATGGTTCAACCATTCGTTTTAAAGGTATTTTCGAGCTCTTTTGAAAGATACCCATCATGACAATTTACTCCCCTCGAGGGGGGACTTCCCCCCCAGGGGGGGGGGGAGGCGAGGCTCCTACATACACAAAAATTTTTTCCCAGTTAACTGTCTCTATTACAATAAAAAAAAAAAAAAAAAAAATTGTTTCATTTGGTTTAGTGCAGTCTATAGACGTTAAACTCGATTTTCCTGCAATTTCCCCCATAGACGTAATGTATTAGAATTCTCTTGATTGTCCCTGTACACGAACCATTTGCTTGATCTTAACGAAAAGCTTACTGTAGCATCCCTATATGATACACATTTAGAATACCAAGTTTGAACTTTCTGCCATAATTTGTTTTTGAGATATGCTGATAACAGACAGACACACACACACACAGACACACATACACACAGACCATTTGCTAAAAACATGATTTTCGTATTCAGGGGACCTCAAAACGTGTAAATATAACAAAATCTCGCGTTCGAAAATTTGAGCCAAAAACAATACTTTCTCTACCTTATGGGTAAGAGAAAGTAAAAATTAAGTTTGAATCACATTTGGCCCTTAGGTTACCAGGGAGCCCATTTGTTATACCTCATATATGAAATTATTTTAATCTAAGTAAACTTTTGAAATCTGCTTATTTGTTCAGCGAATTTGCTTTTCTTTTAAGAAATTTTGGTGTACCCAGACTTATGAAACAAATAATATATATATACTATATTGTATGTGTGTGTGCGTGCATGTGTTCGTGTGTGCGTGTCTGTATTATTCTGACATAAACGGAACACATAAAACGTGATTTCTGGTTTACTGACAACATAAGAAAATTGGCGATTTCTTCTAATTCAGTAGACACACACCCTCTTCTGACGTCACGACTTCATACTGCGTTTACAGTTTAGAAATTTTTTCACCCGCAAAACAGAAAAAAAAAAAAAAAAAAAAAAAAAAAAAACTGTGTCTTCTTCAAAACTGATTTTTTCTGTAACAAATACAGTTTTCTCTGTAAAAAATTACAGATTTTTTTTTTCAGCGTGCTGAAAAACAGAAACGGGAGGAAAAAACAGAAAATAAAAACAAGAAAGGGAAAAAAAACAAAAAAACTCTGTTTTTTCTTTAAAATTGCTCTTTCCTGTACGAAATACAGATGTTTTCTGTAAAATCTACAGATTTTTTTTACAGTGTATACAGCAAACAAAAGATGGTGAATAATGATATAAAATGGATTAAAAATGAAGATGTATAAGAAAATAACACAGATTAAATACGATACATCAAAAATAAGAATAGAAAATACGTTATTTCAGCAATCGCTATAGATACACAAGACTTAATCTGCTATTTGTTTTTCATCTATCTAACTAAGGCTCCTATATGATACGAGCTGGCGCAGTGTCCCCCATTTTCTAGCCCATCTGGGAAAACGTTGGCGGTAGGAAAAGCTAGGTTACCTGATTAGCGTTGTTATCGCCTTTAAACTTCTACACAGATCATGTGAACTAGAACTTCTTATCACGAAACAAACAAGTTGGCAATTTTAAGAACATCGCCAACATTCTCAAAACTGCAACCCTTCACGTTAAAAGAAGTGTAATTTTAAAGTTAATTTTAAAAGAATAAAAAAAAAAAATAAATAAAAAAAAAAAACAGTACATTCATTTAAAATTTGTCAAAGAAATTTGAAAATAAAATTAAATAAGTTGAAAATAAGGGAAATCTTGCGCTACAAAGTTGTACTCCTGCTCCGGGTATCCACGAGTTGCATCTGCAGTTTATAATCCACTTTTTCCTTCTTACTCGATTAGAAGACTAGTTGGCATAGGTGGACTCTGCTCAGTTCCCCACCATATTTATGGTCTCATAAATTTCTAGTGCGAGATGTATTATAATCATGCTAAAAAAAATGAATTTGACCAAAGCTTGATACAGTGACAGAAAGAAATCCCCTCCTAATAGGCTATCCATTGTTCACTTCGATATATTTATCTTATTCTAATCTATTAATTTATATTATCAGGGTCAATTCCGTTGTTTATGTTTCATGCTACTATTTCCAATGCAATAATCCTCAAAATTCATATTTATATGAAAAAATTACAATTTCGCTATGTTGATAAAATCGTAAATTACGAATAATTTACGAAATTTTCCTATTAGAATATTTGTATTCAATCATGTTCCAAAAAATATCATAAATGTAATTTTGAAGTTGTCTAATGTATTTATGATTCTCAAAATGGAAGTTTATGCTCAATTTTGCCTTATTCTGACATGTTAAGTAAATCATAAATTCCAAATCACTTACGAATTTTTTAAATTGGAAAAATCATAGTCTATGATATTCATGCCAGTAACCTAAATAATATTTCGAAAGTGGTTTGACATCTTTACGATGAATATATCCCTCAAAATTGACGTTTGTGTGAAATTTTGCTCTATTCTGCCATGTTAAGAAATTCGTAGATTTCCAATAACTCACAAAATTTTTATATTTGAAAATTCTTAGTCATTAATATTCATGCCAGTGTCCTAAATAATATTTCGAAAGTAGTCTGACATCTTTACGATGAAAATATCGCTCAAAATTGACGTTTATGTGAAATTTTGCCCTATACTGCCATGTTAAGAAATTCGAAAATTTCCAATAACTTGCGAAATTTTCAAAGTAGCGTATTTATAGTTACTGATGTTCATTCCGGCATCAAAACGGATATTTTAAAACTGGTCTGACATTTTTACAGTAAAAAGTTTCCATTTAATGCACGTTTAAGTGAATCTTTGTCCTATTCTCCCATGTTAAGAAAATCGTAAATTTCTAATAACTTACGAAGTTTTTAAAATAGAATGTTGCAAATGAATAGGGTTCTTGCCAGTGTCGAAAGTAATATTTTAAAACTGATCTGACCTCTCTGCGACAATTTGTTCTTGAGATATCGTGTAAACAGACTAACAAACTAACGGACTAATTAACACACTAACGGACTGACACACTAACAGACACCCTACAGACAGACACCATAGAAATTTTGTCATTTTCGGATTCCTCACACCTGAAAACGTGTAAAAAAGTCAAAAAACCGAGGTCGAAAATTTTCACGATTACCTAAGTTCCCCATACCTATAGTATGATGGGGAACTAAAAATATAAACAGGCGGTGCCTTTTTCTAAAGTTATTCGTTCAATTTTTTGCCAAAAAATCACCAATAATAAATCGTCAGCCGGTCTTGTGGGCTAGAAAATAGCGGATGCGTCAGCCTATCAATGTAGGAATTCTACATCTATCATGTGTCCTCTGACGTCAGGTGGGAAGGGCCCATTGGTGCAGATTTGCCCAAATTATGGTGGTGGTTTAGAAATATTTTATTCATCATTCACTGACATTTTCTTAATGTACTTAAGTAAATTATTCTCACTAAATTTAAAAAATGAAAAACAATTTAATAAATATTTAAACAAATTTATTCGTAATATGAAAATATAAAATACATTTATTTAAAGGAAATACGACTATAAAATAGTCTTGTTATTAAACAATTTATTTTTAATATAAAATATAGTTGTAATGTGAAGATACAAAATACATTTATTCAAAAGAAAGACTATAGAAAGACTCCATGGTTGGTAAACATCCTCAGACAATTTCTATGGGGACGATTCCGCAGATAACCATTTCATCATTATCATCCTTCAAGTCCCATTTGACGTCGAGTCTCATCTGAAAAGAGAGAGAAAGAGAGAAAAAAAAATGCGATTAGAAAGACAATAACTTGGTGTAGGGTAAGTGCACCAGTGATTGACACTTTTAGAGCAATCTCTCATGTTCTTAATGTTCTAGTCATGAGAAAATATTTTTAGAAATCTTAAGTTAGTGCATATCGCATAAAAGACATTCAGAACCACATATATGTTAAAATATATACATTTGATAACAATTATTTTTTTTTTTTATGAATTTTTATTTGACACCCACTCAATGTTCCAGTCATTGACACTGCCAGTTTTTCATTTTATCAGTCATTGGTCCCCTACGATTCAGTGTTTGACACTGCTAGTTATTCATTTTACCAGTTATTAGCACCAGGGACCGATTTACTCACTTGGAGGCTCTGGGCACTCATGTTCAATGGGCCCATTTTTCTTGCTTATTTCCGATTCAGCCATCTAAAAATTACTTCACTTCATTTCACTTCACTTTTTATTTTGCTGATTAAGGCTCAACAAGATCCGTCGTTTGTCTATCAAATCGACGTACGTTACCCCCATGTATCTGCATTGCGATGCGTGCCTCGGATTTAATTAGCCTTAGTAAAAGTTCGGAATGCAAGTATCAGTAGCATGCAGTTATATTTGCGTTTAGCAAAAGTATTGCAATTTTTCCAATGAGTTGATAGTTTCCTTGAAAGATCATCACGCCGATTTATAAAACAGTGCAGTAATTCCTCCATCCATTGACGAAAAACAAAAAATAACGATCATTATAGCAAAATTTGGAAATTTTTTCATTTAAAATACTTTTTAAAATGTATGATAAATTTCTTGGGGACCCCTTCACTGTGAGGGCCCAGGGCACGTGCCCCGAATGCCCTGCCTTAAATCAGGCACTGATTAGCACCCTATGCTCCTGTATTTGACATAAAATGTTAAAATTCTTATATGTAAAATATATGATTTTCTTATTTTTCTTATTTATAAATTATTTTAGGATAGATGTCAATTACTGGAGCACCTGCCCTATAACTCACATTTCTTCCTGTTAGCAAGTATTTTAACCCTTTAGCATTCATCTAATATTTTCTTTCGAAGTTGCAAAACTAATTCCGAAAATGAATATCGTAGCCTTGACGACAGTGTGTGGGCTCCTGTGGTCGCCCTTCCCAAACTTCGGTTCTTTATCTCGTTTAATTTTTCCTGCGTATTTTGCTGATGTTAGCTTTTTTCATATACTTGTGACTGTGCGTTTTTTCTTTCTTTTTTTCCAATGGTATTTTCCATAAATTATATATATGTATATATATTTTCGTACATACATTCTATAGAACGGAAAATAAAAGCTAAAAAAATCAAAAATCCATAGAAAATAGCATGGGAAGAAAAGAAAGAATGCACCACCACAAATGTGTGTGAGAAAGGGGGAAAAAAAAAATCACCCAGAAAATGCGGGGAGAAGAGACGAGTTAAAGAAACCGAGACTGGGGAAGGACGGTCATAGAGGACCTGACATTATCATCGAAGCTTTCCTACGTCTCATCTAATAGATTTGCTTTTATAACTATTTTTAAAAGAATAAACTATATACTTTAAATTAAAATATTTAGTTAATAAAAATGTATTTCTCTTGAAAACTGGTAAAATTATTTCTGAAAGTAACAAATTCCTGTAAAATATTATTTGGAATATATATATATATTTTTCTTTTATCTATTTTTTGATTAAAGTTTGTGAATAGATTCTATAATATACGTTCAAACCATCTGCACGTTAACCTGATTAAATGCAACAAATTAATTCATTTAAGATATAACTAACTCTGTAAGTAAACACTGTAAATGGCAAAAAAAAAAAAAAAAAATAAATAAATAAAAAAAATCGCAACAATTGTTTCAGGCGAAAATGATGGCACAACCCTTCATCCGGTAGAAAGGCAGCAAATGCAATTTTCCTTCTACTTCCTACTTCCTTTATTTATTTAAAGATAGTTTCAGCAACCCAACCATACATATGTATATAATTTGCGTGCAGCAATCAATCTATGCCCTTGAAAAAGTATTGAAGTTGTATGTTTTAAATAAAGGTTTCGTAATTCTTTCAGAAATCTTTATTCATGTTTTATCTAATTCTTCGTGTGATACTTGGATTCATTTACTGAAATGTTTGAAAAGGTTTTTATTATATATATATATATATATATGTAGTATATGAGCTGGGCGTCTAGGGGTGGGGCAATGAAGAAGTGCGATTAAGATAACTAAAAACATTTATTACGTTCACAACACAGTTTACACAAAGATAAAATGATAATAATAGCAGGGTTTCCATCAATAACATTTGCTGGTTTCGAGGCCTAATACACATAACAAGCTCTCTTCATTACTAGGACTAACAGAAAGTATCATATATGAGCACTGACTCGCTCTACAATTCACATTAGTACCTACGCGTACTATTTCTAATAAGTGAGATTATGGTATAGAGCTCTCCATGGCTCTACACACTTATACAGAGCACAACAAGCTCTAATTAGCAGAAAAATGAGCCTGTCAGCCTACGCGCTGAAGGTCTCAACCGATCTCCACTGCAGCCAGATCTCAACTCCTCCGTTTGTCATCTCGTTCAATGATAAGCATCAGAGACAGCGCCATCTGTTGGCTCTGCAAGGAACTTCCCACAACGCTCTGCCATTCTGATGTTGCGGTGACCTCACCGTAAACCAACCTGGGATACTAAAGGATATCTGCAAAATACAATTAAAAGAAAAAAAAAACAAAAAAGAGAAACAGACATTAAAAAAAATTATGTACATAAAAATTCACAGTTAACTTTTTTTTTGTAATGTTTATCAGTCCATTTAGTTCAGTCTATTTAGTTTGTGGACCATAATTTCATATGGTCTGCAGAAGTACTAGTATGTATAGGTCCTTCATGATCGCCTATCTTCTCGACTTCATATCTGTCTTTGGACTTTACTCGCACAACTTTATAAGGACCTAAGAATTTTGGTCTTAGTTTCATGCCGGTTCCAAACTGAGTTCGCTGGATGGCAACTAGATCATTAATTTTATATACATGGGCTTTCTTTCTCTTCTTGTTGTAACATCGGCGATTTTCTTCTTGAATCTTAAGAATGTTTTTTCTTGCTTCTTCACGAATGGTGTTAAGATTATCAAGCATGGAATTTATCCTTTCCTCTTCGAGAAGTTCTAGTATTCTCTTATCTTCTTTCCTTCTCATTGTTACTCCAGTGAGTAGTTCAAAAGGAGTTCTTTTGGTACTTCTCGATGTGGTGGAATTAATAGTTCTCTGAACAGCCTCAACAAACTTGTACCACTTGTTAGGGTCATTTATACATAACTTGGATAATACAGGAATGATTGTTCGATGAAGTCTCTCAATTTGACCATTCCCTCTTGGGATTCCGGTTGTGATGGTGTCATGTTCGATTCCCTCTGATTTACAGTAATCTGCAAACTCCTTAGATATGAACGCAGGTCCACGATCGGATATTATTCTTGCGGGGTTACCAAAAATACCAGCTTGCTGTTTTAATTTTTGCAAGGCGTCTGCTGAAGAAGTTGATTTGACTGGATATAGCCACGAAAATTTACTAAATCCGTCGATTACTGTAAAAATGTGATTGTAGTTTTTATTAGTGGTCGGTAACGGACCCACAAAATCGATGTGATACGTGGATAATGGTATGTCCCCTTTAGGGATAGGGTTCAAAAAACCTTCTCCTTTTCCCTGTTTCTTATTTACAAGTATACATTCTATACAACTTTTTACAACGTTATCTACGCATTTTTTCATATTAGAAAAATAGTAATCTCTTTTTACTAACTCTTCAGTTTTATTAGCCGAAAAATGTCCTAAGGCATGACATTTCTTTACGACCTCGAGTTGCATGATCTCTGGGACAATTAGTACATCCCTATCATTTAACACTTTATATAAAATATTATTTTTTAACACATATTCGTCATTTTGGTTTTGTTGTAAAAGAGATTTCATAGTATTGATAAACTCATCATTTTCTTGAGCAGTAGCAATACGATGAGTAAGGGTATCAGTATTTACAGCCATTACAGGGTGTCTGCTAAGAGCGTCAACATGCTGCATTTGTTTACCAGGTCGATGTTCTACTTCGTAGTCGAATTCCTGTAGCAGGAAAGACCACCTGGCTACCTTAGGTGTCAATTCACGTTTATCTAAAGTTTTAGTGAACGCTTGACAGTCAGTATAAATTTTAAATTTACTACCTAACAAATAGTTCCTAAATTTTTTAAGGGCTTCTACTATCGCTAATACTTCTAACTCATAACTACAGTATTTTTCTTCTTGTACAGAGGTCTTTTTACTCATATAATGGATTGGATAGTACTGTCCATCGTCATCTTGTTGTAATAGGATTGCACCGAATCCTAATTTAGATGCATCTGTATGAACTTCTAACTTATAGCCTTGCTTAAAAAGGTGTAAGACAGGTGCATTAGATAAAATGTCCTTAAGCTTTTGAAAAGCTAATTTCTGCTCTTGCTCGAATTTAAATGGAGTGGAAGCACGTAATAAGTCACTGAGTGGTCTTGCTATGTTGGCATATGAACGAATAAATTTTCTAAAGTAACCCGTTAAACCTAAGAAACTCTGCACTTCCCTAGCATTACGGGGTTCTGGGAAATTTTGTACTGCGAGAGTTTTTTCTACTGAGGGTTTAATCGTGCCATTCTCAATTATGTGACCTAAGAAATCGATCTTACGTTTCAAAAACTGACATTTCTTTAAATTTAACTCTAGACCAAATTTTGATGCCGTTTCTAACACACGTTTTAATTTATCTAACCCTTCATTCTCATCTTTAGATGGAATAATTATATCATCTAAATAAATAATTACAGTACCATCTTTTAATAAGTCTTTAAACACATAATTTACATATCTTTGAAATACTAAGGGACTATTACATAATCCATAGGGAACTTTTAGAAACTCATACTGGGCATTATCGGTCACAAAAGCTGTATATTTCCTACTTTTTTCCTCTACATCAACTTGTAAAAACGCATTCTTTAAATCTAGTGTCGAAAAAACTTTACCCTCCCCTAATCTATCAAATAAATCTTCAATATTTGGCAACGGGTATTTATCTTTAATTATTTTCTTATTTAAAGCACGATAATCACAGCATAACCTTATTCCTCCATCTTTTTTCCTACACACCACTATTGGCGAAGCATAATTTGATGTACTTTCTCTAATTATACCATCCTTTAACCACTGGTCAATTTGTCTGTCCACCTCTGATTTCTCTACAAATGATAATCTGCGAGAGCGTGAGCACACTGGTATATCATCAGATAAAATAATGGACATTTTTAAATCAGTACTTTTTGTTTTAACTGGCTTATAACTTTTTATTAATTCGCTTAATTTCTCTTTTAACGACTTATCTAAAATATAACTGACATCGAATTTTTCTTCTTCTGAAAAATTGCACATACTTGAAAAAAAAATATCTATTTCATTTTCCTTTCGATCGAATACAGGAAAAGAACACTCATTTGCTTCATCGAAATTGCTTTCCCCCGAATTTAGAAGACTATCTTTCCCCCCTACGCTGGAACTCGAAACATCTGCTTCCTCTTTATTTTGTTGTTTCAAAATATGAAAGATATTATTAGGCAGAATTACGTCGCATGTCAAATTGTTGCATAAAGCACCGATTATGTTTATTGAATCATGATTAGGTAAAGATATTTTAAATTCAGTCAGATTTGCATCTTTCTTTTCATTAAAGCAGCTAACTAGAGTGGTTGAAGAAATAACATTTTTAGTCTGTGGAATGCTATTTTTATTTACAATTAGAATCGAAGAACCAGAATCTTTTAACCCTTTAAGTGGAATATCATCCACTAAAATATCAACATATTCGAGCTCATTAACAATTAGGTTAATCGGACTTGTTTCGGATTGAACTACTGAATTCGTAGGAAGATTTTCACGGAATTCTTTTTTCTCAGCAATACGTTTAGGACACACTCGCGCGAAATGAAATGTTTTCCCTTTTGCACCACAAATATAACACATTCTTTCATGCTTTTCGTGAGTTTGATTAGATACCGAATTACGTATTATGGGATCTTTATTATTATAATGTGTCTTTCTAAAAGGAGTTTTGTTTACAAACCGCTTATTCTCTGAACTTTCGCTTCGCGTATTATTATTAGTTTCAATTAACGATTTCCCTCTAGAAGAGTAGAATAAATCACACTCCCGACCTAACTCGTTGGGTTTAAACCAATTTTGACCTTCTCGAACACTAATATGTTCCTTAGTTCTAGAATCCAACGTTTCATATATTTTATCGGAAACTATAAGATCACACAATTCCTTAACATCGTTAACCCCTCTCAATCTACAATAGTAATCAAAAGAAGCGCTTAGACGCGAAGCGAATTGGACATGAGATTCTGACGGATTACGCAACGCATTTTTAAAATTACTTAAACATTCACGCGGCGTTGGTTGGAACTGTCTTAAAATTAATTCCTTAACTTTTTCATAATCGTTAATTTCTTCGGTGGTTACGTACGCAAGAACCTGATTACATTTATCTCCCAATAAATTAATCAATATTTCCGATTTAAATTTAGGGGGTACATTTTTAGAAACGAATGCTTTTTCAAGGGATTGAAAAAATAAGTGCAAAGCTTCCGGTTTCTCAGGTACTGAAATGGTTAATGTTCGAATACTTCTAATTAAATTTTCTAATGATTGTGAAGTAGTTTCTGAATTTGATTGCTCAACATTATTACTAGAATTATTTGCTGCAGCCTGTAACTTTAAATTCTGTAACTCTATTTCTTTTTCTAACTGGGATAATTTAATTCTTTCTATCTCAATTTTGGTTTGTTCTTCTACAGATTTCAACTTTTGTTCTTCTACTAACATTTTAATAACACCTCTAACAAATTCTAAATCATTTTTATAAATATCAGAGCTCTCAATCAAAGTTTTGATTTCAAGTACCTTAGCTTCCGCCGGAACAGTTAGGCCTAATTCTTCAGCAATTGTTCTTAAATCGGCTTTTCTAATGCCTTGTAACACGTTTTGGGCCATTATAACTCTAAATAATTACTTATACCAAAAAATATTTCAATATTTCTACCAAATTAATATCATACTTAAATAGGAACAAAATAATATGAGAACATATTTCTTAAAAATGATTCTATGCTTTTTGTTCTCAAATCAAAATTATCATGATTTTTAAATAAACACATTCAGAACAATTTATACCATTTAATAGAATATTTAGAACAACTTATATATTTCTTAATTATTGCTATATACACATATTTCATATAATATCACCATTATCATTATTCTTTCTTTAATTATTGTTTTCACTTTCGTTTTAAAATAATATTGTTATAATATTGTTAAAATATTATTGCAAACAGTAATAAGCAAAATTATAAAAGATTACTCAGAATATTTTTTCAATCATAATTCTTATTTCTATTCATTCTTTTCAAGTAATATATTTATTTAATTTCATCACACAGTGAAACCAAAAGTGTTCTCAAATATTTCACCATTAATTTCTAATTCAAAATAGTAACTCAAACTCTTTTTGCTCAATGCATTAATCATTATTATGTATTATCAAACACAATGATAAATATATAACAATAACAGTTACCTTTTTTAACTTGTTGGTGGTAATATCGCGGCAGAGTCCCCACTTGTAGTATATGAGCTGGGCGTCTAGGGGTGGGGCAATGAAGAAGTGCGATTAAGATAACTAAAAACATTTATTACGTTCACAACACAGTTTACACAAAGATAAAATGATAATAATAGCAGGGTTTCCATCAATAACATTTGCTGGTTTCGAGGCCTAATACACATAACAAGCTCTCTTCATTACTAGGACTAACAGAAAGTATCATATATGAGCACTGACTCGCTCTACAATTCACATTAGTACCTACGCGTACTATTTCTAATAAGTGAGATTATGGTATAGAGCTCTCCATGGCTCTACACACTTATACAGAGCACAACAAGCTCTAATTAGCAGAAAAATGAGCCTGTCAGCCTACGCGCTGAAGGTCTCAACCGATCTCCACTGCAGCCAGATCTCAACTCCTCCGTTTGTCATCTCGTTCAATGATAAGCATCAGAGACAGCGCCATCTGTTGGCTCTGCAAGGAACTTCCCACATATATATATATATATACATTGAATTCTCCAATGGTTGGTTAAAAATATTTCTCATTGAGTAAATTTATACAAAATATTGTTTTATGATGCCATATAAAATTTATTAAAAAATGGGACGACAGCGCCGCCTGTTTAGTGATATGCACCAAAAGTTGATAGGCATCAATTTATGTCAAAGTGCAACTTACTATATATAACTTTTTATGAAATTGTGTGCATTAGTTCTTTTGATAGAATTAGTAGAAATTTTTTTGTCATGCACACTGAAAGAGGCGCAGACGGACATTTTCCAAAAAAAGCCAAATCGTGTTCAAAATGTCTCAAAACATGTAAATCTATCGAAACTGGAAGTCGAAAATTTTTATGAATCCAATATGTTCTTGTATTGAATAATAAATAGGGGGAGAAAAGCTTTGTGAAACTTAAGAAAAGAACAAAAAACGCACTAACACAGTAGTTTTATTGATAGCAATAAAATTAAGCAGAAAATTAAGATGAATGAAGATGCATAAAAATAGCTTAGTAGGTACAGGAATTCAGATTGTCCTTTTGATATCCCATCTATTATATGATTTATTAAATGAAAATTATGGATGAATTATATGAGGAAAATATGAATTGATTATATGATAAAGATGATTTATACGACCCATTAAATAAAAATTATTAATTTTAATTGGATGCCAGAAAAAATGAGTATTCTATCGGAACTATGAATTTGGTGACGATGCAAAATGCAGATAAAAAGAAATATATTTATGGCACTAAAAGTTCGGTTAAGTCTACTTACTGGTGGATAACTGTCTCGAACAGTAAAGGTGTTTTCTACGTCATAGATCTGTCCCTTTTGGATGGGACATTCGATGTCATCCGTTTCACAGGCGTTGTTGTTGGGAAGTGGATAGGGATAGGAGACGCCACCGATGATACCGTACACACTGGCTGTTAACTTCTCACTGTCTGTGACTAAAGGAAAAAAAAAATATATAAATATAAAAAATAACTTAAAGTGCACAATACATTTCTATTTTTTTCTTTCAAGTTAACCAGCATCCATAGTTTCCAGAAGCTCTATTTTTGTATGGTAATCTTCAGTTTATATCCTTGTAGATAATTACAGTAAAGCACCGTTTATACGTCTCTCGTTTATACGTCTTTTACATTTATACGTCTTTTTAGTAAAGTCCTATTCATTTTAATGCAATCATTCTTCGTTTATACGCCGCTAATATCGGTTATAGGTCTTTTCCACTTAACTAAAATTCGCAAAATTTTTCGACCTGTCATCATTTTCCATTCTAAATAAGACGGATTTTTGCTAGCATCTTAAATGGAGGAACACAGGAAAGATCGAAGAATACTGATCAAAGAGTCGATTGAATTCACAGTAGAATTTTTAATATTCATAGACAAACAGCAAATCATACGAATATTAAAGATTTTTAATGTTATTAAATAACTATCTGTATAGACATAAATCGTATGCTTATTATTAAAGATACGCAATATATATAATTAATATTCAAAATACGTTTTTAAGAAATGTAATACTCAATATATGATATATGTAATTAGTACCCAGTCATGCATTAATAACATGATTTTTCTGACTTTTTGTAATAAATCTTTTTTTTTTTACTTTTAAATTAATTATTGTCTTAAGAAAAGTATAATATATAAACTACTAGCTTAAGAAACTTTATTAATTAGTATTTTCATAAACATTTTGCTTACGTGTCATTAAATTTGTAGTAATCAAAGTGTTATTAATAAAATTTCGATTATACGTCTTTTCATTTATACGTCCTTAAACGTCAGTCCCTTGAAAGACGTATAAACGATGCTTTATTGCATTACAAAACAACACTTGAACACATGGTACAAAATAACACATTTGAAAATAAGGGTTCTACAATACAATGATGTTGGGCGACGTGTTAATAGATGCCGTGGTAAAAAATAAATAAATAACGTATAATAATAAATATATATAAAAACATATTATAAGTAAATTGATACCCTGATAATCAAACAATTATATGCTTGTAATAGCTTCCTGTATCGATTTTATACGTTGTCTGTGACTGAAGAACATAAAATATACAGATTTAAAAAAAAAAAAAAAAACTTAAAATACATATAAAAAGAAAATAGTATTTTAATTTAATCAGGAAGGTTAACGTCTCGTTTTCCAGAATCACTTTATATATATATATGTGTACAGTCGGTAACAAAAGTGTCCGAAAACTAGCAAAAATTCCTAAGTAAAAAAAGTACACTTCATACAGTTTTGTTAAATAAATCCTTATCGAATCATGTTCTTTGACTGACTAAGAACAGGATTCGACAAGGATTTATTAAACAAAACCGTACGAAGTGTACTTTTTTACATATGAATTTTTGCTAGTGTTCGGACACTTTTGTTACCGACTGTATGTATGTATAAGTATACACTTTACATCTTCGTAGATAAATATTAGTAAAAACTGGAAATAGTAGTTATGAAGTATAAGGAGATCTTGCTAAAACATGTTTTGAAGAAAAATGAAAAGTATTATTTAACAAAGAAAATTCGGTAAAAAAAAAAAAAAAAAAAAAAAAAAAAAACTAGTTAGCATAGGTGGTCTCTGCTCAGTTCCCCATCATATGTATGTTCCCATAAATTTCTAGTACAAAAGGTATTATATTTATGGTAAGAGAAACGAATATGACCAAACGCTTGACAAAATGGCAGAACGGAATCCCCGCTTAATAGGCTACCCACCGTTCAGTTCAATATAATTATCTTATTCCAATCTATTAATTTATTTTATTGGGGTCAATTTCATAGTTTAGTTTTATGTTACTATTACCAATGCAACAATCTCCAAAATGCGCATTTTTATGGAATATCGCCCCCATTTTGCTATGTTGATAAAATCTTAAATTTCGAATAACTTACGAAGTTTTCGTATTAAAATATTTGTCGTTAATCCTGTTCAAACAAGGATCATAAATGTATTTTGAAGTTGTCTATTGTATTTATGATCCTCAAAATGGACGTTTATGCTCAGTTTTGCTCTATTCTGCCATGTTAAGTAAGTTGTAAATTCAAAATAACTTACAAATTTTTAAATTAAAAAATTCATAGTCAGGGATATTCATACTAGAATCTTAAATATTTTAAAAGTGTTCTGACATTTTTACGATGAAAATACTTCTCAAAGAAGTTGCTTATGCGAAATTTTGTCCTATTCCACCATATTAAGTAAAACGTAAATTTCCTGTAACTTTTTTAATTGGAAAATTCATAGTCAAGGATGCTTATACCAGCATCTTATATAATATTTCAAAAGTAGTCTGACAACTTTACGATGAAAATATCCCTCAAAAGGGACATTTATGCGAAATTTTGCTGTATTTTGCCATGTTAAGAAATTCGTAAATTTCGAATAATTTGCGAAATTTTCAAAATAGCATGTTTCAAGTTAATGATGTTTATCCCGGCATCAAAACTGATATTTAAAAGCTGTTCTTACATCTCTACGATAAAAATATTTCTTTTCATACACCTTTAAGCGAAATTTTTTCCTATTCTTCCATGTTAAAAAAATCGTAAATTTCAAATAACTTCTGAAGTATTTTAATTAGAATGTTGCGAATAAATAGGGTTCTTGCCAATGTCATAACTAATACTTTAAAACTGGTCCGACCTCTGTGCGATCAGTTTTTTTTTTTTTTCCCGTGAGATATCGTGTACACAGATTAACACACTAACGGACTAACACACTAAACACACTAACAAACTAACAGACGGACACCATACCCATTTTGATATTTTTGGATTCCTTACACCTCAAAACGTGTAAAATAGTCAAAAAATCGAGGTTGAGAATTTTCACGAGTACCTAAGTTCCCCATACCTATAGTGTGATGGGGAATTTTAAAATTTAACGCGATTTTACTAATTTTTAAATATTTTTGCTTCTTTACTTTTTTTCTTTTTTCAGTGTTTCAACGGGAATATCAGATTTATAGTTTTCTTGTTAGTCTAGCCATATCAAATAATCGCCAACTACGCTTTTTGGCCACCCGAAAAATTTTGTCGAAATTTTTATTTTATTTAACCCTCGCATTCCCAAGATCAATGCGTTACTGCAAAAAAATTGCTTTCAGGTGCCGCTTGGCATGTTTGGCGAAAATCACCAGCACCGCGCATTTTTGTATCGTTTAGAAGTTGCAACATTTCACTGGTTACGTTTGCTATCTCTGGCGAATTAGCGCACTTTTTGAATGAGGTGGGCTTAACTAAATTTCAACTTCAAAATGGGGTCAAAATGACCCCATCTTGGGAAAGCGAGGGTTAATCAGAGAAAACTCCTACAGAAATATATAAAAGGTTTTATAATTATTTTTCGGTAGCCAAAAAGCGCAAATGTTGGCAGCTATGCGTACTGATATCGTAAAGTTTATTAAGTACTAAAATATTTTCTTAAATGCTACTTTGCATATTGATTGATCATGATGCCTATGTAAATAATGTTGCAGATTACTGATATTAATATGGATTTCCTTGGTTATAAGAACCTGTAGATTGAAATAATCCGCAAAACCTCTTTAATTCTTTCATATGTAGACATATCGTAACGTTTTAATAATTACTAAAAGAAATAACAGAGATATCTGCAATTTTCTTCGGGCTGATTTATCTTTGTGCACATAATGTTGTACCATTTCTTTGTCAACATTTTGGTATTAACGCTCTGGCCTCCAGTTAGCAAGCACCATGTTCGAATCCTGGTTCCTTTTTGTAGTAGTTCGGCATCCGTTTTAAGCCGTAGGTCCAAATCTACTTTGCCTTAGTATGCAAAAAATGACTATAGAACGCAAAAACAAACCAGAATGTTGTAAATTACAGTTTTTATGATTAATTTGTTGGATTTCAGGAAGCTGTAACATTAAAGTAATCTATATCCGATCTATTCCACATTGCCGTCCTTCGAAAGGCCGGGGAATGCTGGGAGAAATGTATAAACTCTAGATGCTGACTATGGAGAGAAGTTTAAAATTTAACATTTAGATGTAGAATAGTATCACTTTTTTAACATGGCCAACATGCAAATTACTCATTATTATTATTATTTTTTTTTTTTTTTAAACTTCGTTTTCACATTTAGAGATTTCACGAAAGTTAATAATAATAAAAAAAAAAAAAAAAAAAAAAAAAAAAATCATTTTTTGCATTTTTATTATTTTATTTTGAAGCTATATGAAGGTGCAAAATATACACTTAGTTCATTACCATGTTTTTATTAACTTCTATTCTTGTTTGTTTGTCCAGTACAAATCTTGCAATCAAATTTTAAATAACTTCCCTACTAACTAGACATTTGAAACTTTCACAGTAGCTCAGAACCCGGTAACAACAAAATACTTCGAAGTCCGATTTTCGAATAGTTTTCTTATAATTAATTAAAATATGAAAATAATAACATCCTAATAGCGTTAAAATAGCCATTAAAATATTAGCTAAAATTTAATTGTTGCCAAAAAAAAATCAGCAGTTCATTTTCTTTCCACATAAAAATAAATACATTTAATTAACACATTCGCTGCCACTGACGCGCTGGCGCGTCAGCATGGCGCTACCTCCCATGCCGGTGACGCTCTGGGGCGTCAATCGAGTATGATAAGTAAACTGCTTTAGTTTTAGTTCGGATTTGGAGGTTGAACGATGAGGTTTTTGTGGCACGTTAGTGAAGCATTATTTTTATATTTTCAGTGCGTGGTTTTTAAATTTTGTGTTTAAATTTTTTTTTTGTGCAGCCAACGTTTTTAATCATTAAAACACTTTTTTTTAATTCGGCTTCTGAGGATGGATATATAAATTTTGGTGGCAGCGAATGTGTTAAACGTGAATGTTAAAAAATTATAAAAAGTTAAATTATGCATCTCACAAAAATGGACGTCATTATCACTTTAAAAATTTTATGCACATTGATAAGAGCTCTATGATTCATCAGAAAATTTAAAACATGTTATATAAAAAGTTTTTTTTATCTTATAATTATTTTTACGTAATTTAGAGTTTTGAAGCCAAATGTCAAAAAATAAAAATAAATAATTTTCTGAGAAACGAGAGTCAATTTCTCTAAATGTATAAACGGAATTAGAAAAAGAAACAATAAATAAAAAATACGTTAGATAATCAATAATTCTAATAACAAATTTTCTCACAGAATGACTTGTTGGGTATTAGGCTATTGGAGAAGATAAGGGATGTGACCCTTAAAAATAGGAAATACAAATTAAGTTACTATCTCAATAATTTTATAGTACTAATTAAGGCTTCACGAAATTCCTATTTAACCCGTTAACGCCCGAATTAATTTTGCAAAATATTATTAGCTGATTATTTCACTTCTAAATCAATATAGACAACTGACAGTAAAATATATTTACTTAAACAATTCTTCTGATGGTTTTAAATTTAAAGCCTATCCTCATTTATTGACGTTTAGTGTTCTAGAGAGAAAACTTCGAGATAGAAAAACTTTGAGATAACAGATTAATTTCCTATTATATGTTAACAAAGATCTCGAAAGTAAAGTATTATAATATATATTATTATTATTCAGCTTGATTTAAGTTAGCGTACCTGCGCAAAAAGCAAATATAGGTGCGACGAATGAAAAATCATAAAATGACTATCCAAATTTTGAAATAATAATGAATAGTAGGTACATAAAACTTTCAGGGATCATTTAGAGTGACGCTAAAAACTGTCACTAAAAAGCAGACATCATTCCAAGAAACTAAAAAATATACGTGCCATTTTATTAGCTGTCCTCAAATGAGGACACTGGGCGCTAACGGGTTAATGGTTGATCCTATGCTGAAGCGTACCTAAACATTATTTAACCGAGAATCAAAAACCAATACTTACATGATTCGAAAGACATGCCGTAAGTGTAAGTTTCCCCTCTTTTTAATTGGCAGACATCGGTGTCTTCACATCCACTGAGTCTTACATCGACAAATCTTCCAGTTTTGGAACCTGTAACGACAAAATAATGAAATATATTTAACATATACAGAAAACAAATAAATAAAATAAGATAAAAGTAACTCTGTCAAAGGCAGAATTTAGTTTAGTACGGAGGACTATCAATTTCAATCTGTAAAATTTTTATTGTTATTAGGACGGTGGACGATTAGTCTCAATCGACGGATTTTTACGATACCAGTTTTACGATAGTTTGAAATTTATCGAAATCGAAAATATAATTGAATAATTTGAAAGCGATGTTATAATTTGAAAAGAAGAAGAAGAAGAAGAAAATAGTCCTCCGTATTAAACTAAATTCTGCTTTTGCCAAAATTTCATCAAAATCGTTTTCTTTTCTTCTCTTTTCTTTCTTTCTTTTTTTTTAAGAAAAAGAAAAGAAAAGAAGATCAATAATAATCAATTTCGAAACGGACAGTATCGAAAAAGTTTCTTTTAATAATTTTGAATTAGGAAATAAAAAGCGGGCGTACAAAATGAAATAAAAAATAATACAAGGTAAGTAAAGTTTGAGTTGATAATTTAATGATGCCATTAATATAGTAACTTTTATTTAAAATAATGATAAAATTTGTTTTTAAAATTATCGAAAAGAAATTATTAATTATTTTTTTCTGCAATCCACATTAACAATTCTATTATTTTATTTTATTTTTAAGGTTTTTATTTATTTATTTATTTTTTATTTTTTAGAAGAGAAAGAAATTTGTAAAATTTAAACAGTTTTGCTTTACAGCTTTAGTATATGACCCCTTTGGCGACCTATGACGACTTTAAAATGTTTGACCCTATTTGGCGATGAATATTTTGACATAATTTTTTGTTAAAAAAAAAAAAAAGAAAGAAAGAAAAGAAATGGAAACCTAGGACCTAATTTTTCTAATAACTTTTTATTATTTATTTATTTTTTATCTCATTTTTTGACCGTAAAAATGGGCCACGTACTTTTTAAAATGACTAAAATGAATTCAAGTGAAGTGTGTTGCCACCTAAATTTTATATTTTAGTTCATTTTAAAAATAACTGTTTGCACCCCTGGATTCAGAAAAATCGTCCCTTTCATTGGGTACCGAATTTGTAACGAGAGGACTGATATTTTTAATTTATTTTGGTGTTATACAAAACTGGTCAACAAAAAATCCAGATTGAAACCAATAGACCTTCGTCCTAAAAAAAAAAAAAAAAAAAGAAAAAAAAAAGAAAGAAAGAAAGAAAGAAAAAATATTCAATTCGCATAAATTATAAAACATTTCCCAACTGTATTTATCTGTTTTATCATTTAACTCTAAATATACTTTAGCTTGTGCTGATATATACATTTAGGGTGCGTTTGTATAATAGGAAGAAGAAGAAGAAAAAAAAAAAAAAATACGCTAAAACTATCTTTATAATTGAATTCTTAAAGATAGACCATAAAATTGATTGATTTTGATTAGTCCTGTATAACGATTAGAATATGAATCCTATAGTGAACTAAATAAGTAATTTATATGAATAAATAAATAAACTAGTTGGCATAGGTGGACTCTGCTCAGTTCCCCATCATATTTATGTTCTCATAAATTTCTAGTGCGAGACATATTATAATCATGTTAAAAGAAATGAATTTGACCAAAGCTTGATATAGTGACAGAATGAAATCCTCGCCTAATAGGCTATCCACCGTTCACTTCGATATATTTATCTTATTCTAATCTATTAATTTATTTTATCAGGGCCAATTCCGTTGTTTAGTTTTCATGCTACTATTTCCAATGCAATAATCCTCAAAATTCATATTTATATGAAAAATTTACAATTTCGCTATGTTGATAAAATCGTAAATTACGAATGATTTACGAAATTTTCCTATTAGAATATTTATCTTCAATCATGTTCAAACAAATATCATAAATGTAATTTTGAAGTTGTCTAATGTATTTATGATCCTCAAAATGGAAATTTATGCTCAATTTTGCTTTATTCTGACATGTTAAGTAAATCGTAAATTCCAAATACCTTACGAATTTTTTAAATTGGAAAAATCATAGTCTATTCATGCCAGTATCCTATATAATATTTCGAAAGTGGTTTGACATCTTTACGATGAAAATATCCCTCAAGATTGACGTTTATATGTGAAATTTGGCTCTATGCTGCCATGTTAAGAAATTCGTAATTTTGCAATAACTTACGAAATTTTTATATTGGAAAATTCATAGTCATTAATATTCATGTCAGTGTTCTAAATAATATTTCAAAAGTAGTCTGACATCTTTACGATGAAAATATCTCTCAAAATTTACGTTTATGTGAAATTTTGCCATATACTGCCATGTTAAGAAATTCGTAAATTTCCAATAACTTGCGAAATTTTCAAAGTAGCACATTTATAGTTACTGATGTTCATTCCAGCATCAAACCTTATGTTTTAAAACTGGTCTGACATTTTTACAGTAAAAAGTTTCCATTTAATGCACGTTTAAGTGAATTTTTGTCCTATTCTCCCATGTTAAGAAAATCGTAAATTTCTCATAACTTACGAAGTTTTTTAATTCGAATGTTGTAAAAGAATAGGGTTCTTGCCAGTATCGAAAGTAATATTTTAAAACTGATCTGACCTCTCTGCGATCATTTGTTCGTGAGATATCGTGTTAACAGACTAACAAACTAACGGACTAACAAACTAACGGACTAACACACTAACGGACTGACACACTAACAGACACCCTACAGACAGACACCATACAAATTTTGTCACTTTCGGATTCCTCACACCTGAAAACGTGTAAAAAAGTCAAAAAACCGAGGTCGAAAATTTTCACGATTACCTAAGTTCCCCCATACCTATAGTATGATGGGGAACTAAAAGATAGAATAAAACGTCCTTGATAAAACAGTAGAAAAGGCATTTACTTATATCAAATACTGCATCTGAAAAGTTTTACATTTTTCTTTTTTTAATAGACTATTATTAATGCTAATTATAGCCTATTCTATAGAAAGTATACTTTTGAACACCTAAACAATGGATGTAATTTATGATTTTGTTTCTTTATTTCATTGTGTCATATGCAGCTTTATAGGTAATAAAATACATAATATACGTTCAGAAATTAAACGGGAATGTAATTTTTAGATGAGAAAAATCAGTATCAAATATCGGAAAAAAAAAAATGAACAAAAATTTTAAAGTTATTATTATTATTACTATTATTTTGTAGCTTCTTTTAAAAGCATTCGAAAATTAAACTGAGAGTGTAATGAAATTTAACGCAATCCGTTTGCGTGAATGCAAAAGCATCGGATGTTAAAAAGAGAAATATGGTAGTGAATGCATATATGCATTTTCAACATTAATCCTTTTAATATTGAATTTCTACTGTGTAAGGTAATGAAACCGAACCCAAAGTTCCGACTTTTACAGTGGAAAGATGTCAAACTTGCATTTTCCTGCTTAGTTAGAACATAAATAAAAATGAATTCAGAACGTCTTAAAACATATAAATACACCGAAATCACATAGTCGCTTTTTTTTTCCAATATATATATATATTTTTTTTCCCTACATTGTAATGCTCGGAAAATAAAGAGGAATATATGTATATATACGTATTTACGTTAGAAAACATTTTATGAAAACCAGATATCGAAAATAAATGTAAAAGTTTTAAATAACGGACTAGGAAAAAAAAAAAAAAAAAAAAAAAAAAAAGACTGTTTTTGCAGCTTTTTTTAAAAGCATTAAAAAAAAAGAGAGAGAGAGAAAGAAAGAGAAAATTTAAGAATGTAGTGATTACAATAAATATACACACAGACAAACAGCTACAAGCTTGATTTTCGGATTCAGGGGACCTCAAAACGTGTAAATATATATATATATATATATAACTCAATTGCGAAAATTTGACCCCAAAACAATGCTTTCTCTACCGTATATATGAGCAAAAGAAAATAAAAAGGAAAGAGAAAATTCTTTTTAATTACTTTGAAAAATATTGGTAAAGAAATTAAGGGAAATAATGATATACGTACCACAATCCGTCAGTTTTAAGGCTAGAGCCTCAGATGCAAAAAATAGAACTACAATAGTAAGAGTGTACATTTCGAAAAGATAATCCTTCGAATCTTGTCCGATTACTGCTGGGAAAGGTATTTGATGAACACAGCTAAACTCTTTCACTTTTATAGCGGAAAAATGTCGGGCCCGCATTATTATTAACCGCTTAATCGAGAATTAATTAATTTTCTATTATGATGGATTTTTTGAAACGTGATTCGGTTATTTCTTATAGTAAATTTTATGATCCCACATTATTTCATGAAAGGCACAAGTTATTAAAATTATTTATGAAGAGATAATTGCACTAACTCATCGCGTATATGGGTTGATAAAGGAGGGTGATTGTACTATTTGCAGGTAACTACAGAAATAAATGGCGTTGGATGATGCGGAATAAAAATTTTACTTATAAAACACCCTAAATTGTAAATATTTCAACAATTGTTTCGGGTCGAAATAAAAGAGCGTGTTTCTCCATCAGGCGGAAATGTAAGTCGGTAGTGTGAGATTTAAGACAGATTGTCTACAAAAAGAGCCAAGGACTGAGGAAATGCGTTCTTAGGAAAGAGGGAGGGAATCTTTCTAAATTATTCTAATCTGTATTGTCAGGAGTTTCCGAGAAAACCTAGGTTAACTTTGAACGACTGGTCATTCGTAAATACTATAAATTGTAAAAGCAAAAAAACAAATGTTTTGGTTCGAAGTGAATTAATATTATTCTCAGGGTTCCCATTCCCAGCATGAAATATACTCAAAAATAGTTGCTTTAGTAGCCTTTGGCGTAGAAAATAGTAGCCTTTAGAGTAAAAAATAGTAGCCAAAATAGTATCCTTTAGAGTAGTACCTGGGGTTCCCAGCATGAAAGACGATCAAAAATAGTTGCTTTATTTATATTGTTTAAAGTGTAGTTGCTTTACTCGCCTTTAATGTAAAAAAGGAGCATCAAAATAGTAGTTACTACGATCTAAATAGTAGTCTTGGATTTAAAATAAATAAATAAATACACAACATAAATATTTAAGCAGTTTTTTGGAGATAATGTGGTCAGAAGATATAAAATTGAACTAAGAAAGTAGATACCTAATAATTTTCTTGTAAAAGAAAACTGACACATGTGTAAAGACATATAAAACAGAGTTCATAAAGCAAGATTATATATATATATATACATATGTATATATATCGGTCGAGTCGTTTTTTGAGGCTTCAATTTTTCGATGTTTAAAAGTGACATGCCTAATCAGGATAATTGTTAATATTCCTGTAATATCCACATAACATATACAAAAATATAACTAAAAAGGGGTTTATATAGCAATTGTTAAGAAAATCGTTAGAGCCGTTTTTGAGGTACTGACTACCACCAAAACATGGCAAACTCAATTGTTGACCGGAAAACAACAATTACATACGAAAGGATATCTAAAACGGAGTTAATATGGCGAATTTGAAAAAAAAAAAAAAAAAAAAAAAAAAAAAAAAATCATACAGCCGTTTTTAAAGGAATGCACTTGCAAGACTTCAAATTGACCTACTTATACAGTATGATTATCAATTTTCCTGAACTAATAAAAGTTTTCCTGAACTACCTACCAATTAATAGATGCAAAAGGGTATTTAATAGTATGTTTATGTACAATCGTACGGTCCCACATTCAATTTCCAATGTACCACTTCCGATATTGCAATTTTCATCAAGAGTTGGAAAAATCATCATCTATACACCAAACCTGTGTCAATTATTGTAGTTTTATAGCCCTATCTTTATTAGTTTCAGAGATATGATAGTCAGAAGATTCCCCACACACAAACACACACTAACCAGTTGTCGAAAACCAAATTTTTCGGAACAGGAGACCTTTAAAACATGTAAATCAGATAAAAACTGAATATTGATTTTTTTTTTTTTTTTTGACTAAATACAATAAATACTCCCATTATCTACAATAGATGGGTAATGGAAGTAAAATGCAGTGAGGGAGCAGAAAAAAAAAAAAAAGGGAGGGGAGGAGCAATTTTTTGTTCAAAATAGTCTCCATTTTCCTGAAAATAGTGCTGGATAACCTGAAAATAGTAGCTTTTAAGCCAGTTTTACATAAAAAAAAGTCGCCATAGTAGCCGGGGTTCATTTTAATAGCAAATAGTTGCTTTTTAATCGTCGCTGGGAACACTGTATTCTATGAAAAAAAAAAAAAAAAAAAAAAAATTAGTGGTGTGAGATTTAAAACAGATTATCAACATAAAGGTTCTAAGAATTGGTAAAATGCGCTGTGGGGAGAGGGGTTCTAAGGAATTCTAGTCTGTTTACCCGCGAGTTAAAGAAAAAAAATAAAAATATGAAAATTTCTGAACGACTAGACTGACGAATAGGATCTGGGTTCGAACCCGGTGCTAGAGGTCTGCGCGGGCCGGGCTTATGGCCCGATCCCGAGCCCGGCCCGGCCCTCGGGCCGGGTTCGAGCAGAATTTTTGAATTTGCTCTCGGGCCGGGCCGGACTCGGGCTCAGTTTTTTTGTGAATATTCGGGCCGGGCCTGGATGAAATTTTCTCCTTGCCGTGTCGGCCCGAATCTTTTTCTGGCTTCCTCGTTAATCAATGAAAAAGGAAAATTATAAAATATTTCTTCAATCATTTATTTTACATAATTTTACAGGCTTTTATGTCACATAAAGTTCTATTTTGTTAAAAATTGTCTGTAACTTCAATTTAATTGTGGTTGGATTAACATTAAAGTTTTTTTTTTTTTTTTTTTTTTTTTTTTTTTTACTGAAGCACATGAAGGATTCGGATACATTATGGTATATAAGAGGAAATGGTTGAAAGTGCATTTTTAGTAGTATTAACCATTTTAAATACCTTCCTATATTGTTTGATGAATGCTAACATTTTCGATTTGACTTTCTTGTTTGTCTTTGTGCATTGTCTATAATAATGAATTTCTGATTATATATAATAATCTTGTAAAAGTTCAGCAGTTTTGTTAAAGAACGTACTATTGTTTGGTTATATAAAATCTCTGCAAAACACATACTAAAAATCTTTTTCATAGAAAGTCATTCATTTTTTTTTGTTGTTGTTGTTGTTATTTTACATATTTTTGAATCGGGCCGGGCCTGTTTTTATCGTTTTTTGTCCAGGCCGGGCCCGGGCCGCATTTTTCGACGTCGTAACGGGCCGGACCGGGTAAGCAGAGCTTTCGTACGGGCCGAGCCGGGCCTCGAAATTCCGGCCCGTGCAGACCTCTACCCGGTGCCTCCCGTGAACTAGCTTTAGGAGCAGATCTCTCGTTCATTGGTGAGGCAAAAATTAATTACGTAAGATGTGCAACGTGAAAAACAGCAATGCACACTGCAATACATGTAGTGAGAATTGCACTCAACGTAATTTAACAAAATAAATTTAAATTGAATTAATGAAAGGAATTAACATAAAATTAACATAAAACCTAAATTGTTTAATTACCATAATAAAAGAAATTTAAATTAAAAAGTGAGTTATACTGATGTGATTTGAATTAATTAAGTTTAAATTATATATGATTAGTTATTTTCAGCGATCAGTTGATTTGCTTTTTTTGTGAAAATAAAGTTTAAAATCTTTAGTGCATTCAACCACCGAACGTTTTACCTCCCCACCTCTTCTCCTTGGAAGTGCTGAATACTTGAAATTTTTAAAAATGGTTTTTAGAATTTTGTATTTACTACATTTTAAAGCAACAACTTTAAGAATATTTTTTCCCCATAAAATTAATAAATAAATAATAAACAAATGTAAAAACACAACCTTGCACCAATTTGGAAAAATCCTGAAATTTCTGATATTAATTCTTAGGAATTAATCATTTTTACATTTTAAAGTAAGAAACTTACTTATATGCATGCATGCATGCATACATACATATGTATATACATACACACATATGTATACTTTATTATGAAAAAAATTGGTGTTTGAAGTTTAATATGTTTATTTCTCTCGTGGTTTTTTCCACTTCATAAATTTTTTATGAAAAAATTGGTGTTTGAAGTTTAATATGTTTCTTTCTTTCTTGTTTTTTTTTTTTTTTTTTTTTTTTTTACGTCGCACTAGTGCTGCGCAATGGGCAATTTATTTATTTCTTGTTTTTTTCCACTTCATAAGTTTATTTCTCTCTTGGTTTTTCCACATATTATTTGAAGTTATTTTAAAGTCTTTTAGGTGACCTCGGGCATTGCATGCTGTAAATTTTTAGTAGTTTGCATATAGCATGATATAAAGATCACCTAATTTGCATACAACATTCATTCAATGCCCTTGAAAATGTAATGAATTTGTATGTTTCAATATCAAGTTGCTTATTTTTTTCTTTTCGTCAACTTTTTTTTATAGTTCTTCATGTGATACTTTGTTTCATATAATGCAATGTTTGAAATGGTTTTCAATATATATATACTCCCTTTTGTTTCAAATATGAAAGGATATCAAAAACACGTTTCGTCTCTCCCCCTCTTTGAAGTAAAATTCCTGGACTATGCCTTGGGTCTTAAGCCTAGATCAAGTGCTTTTCGTAAGAGTCTTTCTCAGAAAACCTGGTACGTATTTATGCGACTTTTGGAGAAAACCGCAGAAAAGTCTGAACGGCTAGACTAACAAGCGCGACCTAGATTCGAACAAGATGCATTACGTTTACCAGCTCGGCCACTAGTGGGGCACAAAAAGTCCTTAAATTCGTTTTTAGGAATTCATATATGTTACATTTTAAAGCGGAAACATTAGTTGTTATTTTTTTTTTTTAAGCCATTAAAGGATAAATAAAAAAACATGTGTTGTCCCCCCCCCCCCTCCCTTTACCAGGAGGTGAATTACGGAAATTTCTAAAATTGATTTTTTTTAGTACAGTCGGTAACAAAAGTCTCGAACACTAGCAAAAGTTTCTATCTAAAAAAATTCACTTCATACTGTTTTGTTTAATAAATCCTTGTCGAATGATGTTCTTAGACTTACTAAAAACATGACTCGACAAGGATTTATTTAACAAAACAGTAATAAGTGTACTTTTTTTACATAGGAATTTTTGCTAGTGTTCGGATACTTTTGTTACCGACTGTACAATATAGAACCTAATATCCAAAAGATCGGAAATTCAGAAACATTTTAGATTTTTACTTCCAATACCCTACTACCGTAAGTAATGGAAGTATTGTATTCGGTCTGAAAATTCGATATCGGGTTTTCACCTGATTTACACGTTTTAAGGTCCCATGAGTCCAAAAAAGTGGTTTTTGGCAATTGGTCAGTGTGTATGTATGTATGCGTTTGTGTGTGTGTATGTGTGTGTGTGTGTGTATGTATGTGGAGAATATTCTGGCTATTATAGCTCAGAAACTAATAAAGATAGAGCTACGAAACTTTAGAATTGAAATACGTCTGGTGTACAGATGAAATTTCCAAATTTTGGTGAAAATTGAAAAACCGGAAGTGGGACCGTAAGTCCGTATCTCAAAAACGGCTCTAACGATTTTCTTCAAACTTGCTATATAAACACTCTATTAGATGTCCTTTCGAATGATATAGTTGGTTAGTTCAGGAAAACTAATAGGCGTTCTGTATAAATAGCTCAATTCCAGGCCTCGCAAAGGCGTTCCTTTAAAAACGGTTGTACGGATGATTTTTTTCAAACTCGCCATTTTAACTCAATTTTTTTTTTTTTTTTTTTTTTTTTAACTCGTTGTGCAAACTCTGTTTTATACAATATGTCTTTACACATGCGTCAAGTTTCTCTTACTGGAAAATTTAAAAAAATGCATATAATATCTCCAAAAAATGTAATACGTGTAATAGTGGATAATGGAAGTCGTGTGGTTGTTTCACACCAGATTTTTCTTCTTTTTTTAACGATTTCAAAAGTATTCTGAAAATCGGAAATTAAAGCACAATTTATTTTTATCTGGAGATAGATCAGGGGTGTTGTGGTCCGGGAATCATCGGATTTTGCAGCCAACATTATCAAAATTTACTAGTTTTATCTGATGATCAATTTTTGGGCAATTTTAATTTCTTGACAAAACAGTTTTATTTTCTAAAAGATTTTTTTTAATTGTTCTGCTTTTACGATCGAATCAATAATTACATTTATTCATCGGTAATGCAGCTGCCACGCCACTGATGGCAAGCGTCGTCGCATCGGGCATAGGACAACTCCGCCGAAGCATAGGACAACTCCGCTGAAAATTTTATCAGCTGTTTCCCCCAGCAGGACAACTCCGCCGCATTTCTTTCTGCCGTTTTCCCTCGATAGGACAATTCCGCCGAATGAGGGGGGGAAGGCATTACCTTTGGCGAAATAAAAGTTGGCGAGAATGCTAAAACTTCAGGCATTCAACTTTTGTTAAAAATAAATACACAAAAGAATGGTAATAATCTATAAATTAATTCGCAAACATAAAATTTGTTGTACGTTTTTAACATATTAATTATGGGGGTAGAGGATTGAAAGTAGCATTGTTAGAAAGTTATGGTTAATGAGAATTTAAGGGAAAAGAAAATCTCTTATTAGAATCTCAAAGAGGCATTCAAAAATACCTTTATTTTTATGCACTTTTTCATTGTATACACGTAATCTTTTGTATTAAAAATTTTTATAGAAGAAAGTTGTTCAATTTGTCAATTTCTTAAAATTCAATGAAAAGCATAGGCACAGTAATTTGTATAGATGTAACTTCCCTATATTTTCAACTACAGATTTTTCATTTTATAAGGCAACAACCTTTAGAGCGTTAGAAATGCTTATTGACTAAATGAATGCAAAACGGTAATTTAATACTATTGAACATGGAGGCAAAAAAAAAAAAAAAAAAAAGAAGAAGAAGATTTCATTTATGATTTATTAGTTTTTTTTTATTATTATTATTTATTCATTTATTTATGATGCAATTATTATTATTATTATTATTATTATTATTATTTTTTTTTTTTTTTTTTTTTTTTTTGTGATTTACGTCAGCTATAAATGGAAATATATATTAATATAAAACGTAATGCATTCTAATTAACTGAAACTTGATTACTTATTTTTGAAAAGTGTATTTATTACTATATGCTGATTCATTATAAATGCATATAGGACGAAAAACGACACTGCTATGTACTGCAATTTAACTCTATTTACGGAAAGACCATATCAGCTTTTATGCTATATACCGGCAACAAAGTTGCTATATAAAATAGTTATCATGAAAGATAGTAGAGAAAATACTGTTTTTGGGTCAAATTTTTGAAATTGAGTTTTTGTTATATTTATACGTAGTGAAGTCCCCTGAATCCGAAAATCATGTTTTTGCGGTTGATCTATGTGCCTGTTATTAGCATATTCTAAGAACAAATAACAGCAGAAAGATCTAACTCGATATACTAAATCTGTATCGTATAGGAAAGCTGCACTAAAGTTTTCGTTGAGATCAAGCAAACGATTCGTGTTAGTATTCCAATTAGATTCCAATTAGTATTTTTAGTATTAAATTGTGCGATAATTTTTTTTTTTTTGGGGGGGGGGGGAGGGGGTATTTTTCGTGGTAAAATTTTCTGTTTTTTTTTTTTTTTTCAGTCTCCCAACAGAAACAGCTATGTTACTAAAACCTATCTCCTGAATGTTCCTCCAATATCAACTAGTATGTTGTAACCACCATGAAACTTTCTTCTACATTTTTTCCATACAAATTATTTAATAAATTAATATTTATTAAAACTATTTTCCACGATATATACAGATGGAGATGATTTTCATCACACAGAATTATTACTGTTGTTATTACTGTTATTTATCACTGTTGAATAAAAAATTTAAGAAATTAAATTAAAGAAAATAAGTAAAGAAAATTTAATATAAGTTAAGTAATATATATTTGAATATTATGTTAAGTAAAGAAAATTTAATTTCTTATTTATCCTTTAATAATTTTGTAAATGTAATCGGAATAATTTAAACTAAGATGTAAAATTTTCTTAAGTTAATTTTTACTTGAATTTTATGATATTAAAGTGCTACACGAAAACTAGAAATAAATCTATTAATAGCAGAATTTATTAATACGATTAAATAATTGTCAAATAAAAGAACATATAATAATAATGAAAAATAAAATTAAATGCATGTTTATCAGTAAAAATTTTTACTCATATTTTGGTTAAAATCTACTTTACTTTTACTCAGCTTTCCAAAGCGAGGGGGAAGGGCTCTTATATAATGCTCGATGTGCCGCCAAAGTGCAATGCGTCGCCAAAAATGGAAATACTGCTGCAGACCCCCTCTTCTCGTCTCAGGAAAATGGCGCGGCGGAGTTGTCCTCTGTGGGAAAAGGGGGGTTAAAATTCTCGGCGGAATTGTCCTATGAGGGAAATAGGGGATTAAAATCTCGGCGGAATTGTCCTGTTCCGGTCGCATCGGCAGTAATGTGTATGTGTATATGTTTATTATATTATGTACTAGCAAACCCGTGCGAAATATTCACATTTTATTTCTTTTCTTATTTACCTTTAATATTTGAAACTCATAAATGTTATACTAATTTCACCACCAAATTAAAATTAAAATTTTCCAGAAGCCGAATTATTAATAAAACCAAATTAATATTGTACAATAGTGAAACCAAAATCATTAAAAAAGAAAGGTTTCAAAATAAAGTTCATGGTTCACGACCCAATTTTCTCATACTTCCACAGGCAGTACAGTTTTAATATAGGACTCCCGTGACGCCTTTTAAATTTTTGTCGTCATGTTGGCGATGACTTTTTATTAATTTTGGTATAATTTTTTTTTTAAATAAATAAATAAATAGATAAAATAAAATAAAGTAATTCCTATTCTATTTATATTTTTTACGATCGTGTTTTTTAGTCAATTTATGACACAAAAGTTCATATTCTGTATGTATCTTTAAAATATTGCTTAGGTTTAAAATGACGCTTGCAAAGATTCTGAAGACACAACTGTTAAAAATACATTTTTTTTTTTTTTTTTTAAATAATCTTATCAGACAAATGCCGTCATTTTTTCTTATTAGTCCATTGAGTTAAGTCCGCGTGCTTAAATATTGTTCATGTATAAATATTATTTTTTTATCCTCGCGTATCGTATCGTTTCGACAAAAAATGATTGAAACTGGTCTACGTTAGAGAAATATTATATAGATTATAGTTATTTTTTATTGTCTGCTATATTCAATAGAAGAAAGAATTGGATTTACAAATGACTTCCGGTTTTCGATTTATTTACACGTTTCGAAAGATCTAGAACACGATTTGACTGTTTTTAGAAAATGTCTGTCTGTGTGTGTGGCAGCTCTAGTTGAAAAATTAAGGGACAGAATTTCATAAAAATTTATATGCAGTTACACTTAGACGTAAATTAGTGCCTATGAGTTATTGAGTTATGTTTTATAATTCAAGGAAATCAGTAATGGAAAAAAAAAAAAAAAAAAATCCAGAAAATTTCGAAATCCGGAATACTTTTTCTCTATGGGTTCCAAATAATGGGTTTTAAGGGCGTATCAGACTGGACGACTTTACAGGCGATTTTAGAGCCAACCACTGATTAGCGCCAATCTTTCGGAAAAAATTGTCTCTACTCCCAGTGTGATAGCGCAGACCGAAGTTGCCCAACTTTTTCAGAGCTGCCTTGATAAAATTGTCCGTATACTCAATTTCTCCTCGGATTCGTCCAATCAGGATGCGCTATTTTGATACGTCATATTTCCAAGATGGCGGAACACAGGAATCCCTTCAAGTGGAGATTTGAAGAAGAAATATTATCGTTAAGCACGTTTATTTTACCGTTAAATGATAAGAATTTTCAATTAATCGTTTTTATTTTCGTATGGCGTTATGACAATAGTTGTAAAAAAGATCAAAATAGAAATAATAATGCGATATTTTACACAAATGAAAGGGAATTTTAACGCTAATCATTGCGTATTTTATTCGCGCCAAGAAAAGTGATAAGCGTCAGAAGTTAGTCTTCTTTCATCCAACTTTTCACCCGACTATTGTAACCTCTACGGTGTTTTCGTCGAGGAAAAATCGGCGCTAAAGTCGGCTCAAAAATTGGTTGTTTCTAAAGTTGCTGAATCTGATACGCCCTTTATACTGTGTTCGTATTTGTTACATTTTAAAGAAACAATTTTAATGGCATCTTTTTTTTTTTTTTTTTTTTTTTTTTTTTATGAAAATGTATATTAAATCACATTTTGCTGACTGCCCCTTGGAGGGGGAGGGGGTAAATTCCTAAAATTCCGAAAATTTGTTTAGATGTTACAAAATTTAATAAAGCATTTCCATCAATTACATCGGATAGAGTAATTTTCGATTACCTTCGTATATTGTTAATAAATTGCACATGTAAAATTTAACGTGATTCAATTTAGCACTGTAAAGAATTAAAAAAAAAAAAAAAAAAAAAAAAGAAAAAAAAAACTGCATAATACAAATTGAAATACAGTTCGAGTAGTTTCCAACTATAGTTCTTAATGTATCAAATTTATTTTTTCTTTTGGTATGCATGCATATGATTCTTTAAAGGAATGATGAATGGTTTATACTGCATATTATAAGAAATGTGTTTTTATGTGTATTAAAAATTAACATGTATGTTATTTTAATAAGTATTTAGTGCAGTCTAACGATATTAAAATGCATCAACTAGAAATTCGGCCCATAGGCATAATTTAGTTGATTTATTTTGCATGTTCCTTTACACGAACCATTTGTTCTATCTCAGTAAAACGTTTCAAGTAGTGTTACCATATAATACAAATTTGGAATACCAAATTCGTACTTCTTTCTAAAATCTGTTTTTGAGCTATGTTGATAACAGACTCAATGACACACAGACAAACTGCTATAAACTTGGTCCCCCACCAGTAGCCGAGAGTCTCTTCAAGCTGGTACATGGGAAGGTTCGAAACCAAGTCGCACACGTCAGCCTAGCGGCCAGCAATTTACCGTGGTTTTTTTTCCGAAAATCGGAAGAATGGTCTAGGTTAACTTAGAAAGATCCCCCAGAGGCCATCCATCACAGCAAAAAATGTTTTGCTGAAAAAAAAAAAAAAAAAAAAAAAAAAAATTGTTTAATAAACTTTTATTTATTTAATTATTTATTTGGTATGATTTTAACAATACAGGTCTGTGACGATTTATTTATTTATTTTTCTTCGAGGTTATAGGGTAGGTGCTCCAGTGATTTTATGCTCCAGTAATTGACATCTATCCCGAAATAATTAAGAAAAATAATAAAATCATACATTTTACATAAAACAATTTCAACATTTTATGTCAAACACTCGAGCATAGAGTGCTAATAACTGGTAAAATGAATAACTAGCAGTGTTAAACACTGGCACATAGGGAGCTAATTGCTGATAAGAAATCTATAATAATAAAAGAATAATTAATAAGTAAGAAAAATAATAAAATCATACATTTTACATAAAAGAATTTTAACATTTTATGTCAAACACTGGAGCATAGAGTGCTAATAACTGGTAAAATGAATAACTAGCAGTGTCAAACACTGGCACATAGGGTGCCAATTGCTGATAAAATGAAAAACTGGCAGTGTCAATGACTGGAACATTGAGTGGGTGTCAAATAAAAATTCATAAAGTAATAATAATAATAATAATTGTTATCAAATGTATATATTTTAACATATATGTGGTTCTGAATGTCTTTCATGTCATATGTACTAACTAAGATTTCAAAAAATATATCCTGATGACTAGAACATTAAAAACATCAGAGATTGCTCTAAAAGTGTCAATCACTGGGGCACTTACCCTATATTTTTCTGGTGTATTTTTGGGTGCTGGTTAAAAACAAATATATTAACAAATTTGTATGATGTACTTGTACAGTTTTGAGAAAAGTTATTTTATTTTATTTTTGGCAGAAATGAATTTAAAACTCCCCTTTTTAAAACTCCCATCTTAGTTATTTCCCGTAAAATCTAGGCGACGTGGATGGAGAACAAAGAGAACGATTTTGTCAAGACATCAAAGAAATGAAAAGAAAAGATCATACCCAATAGATTGTTATTGTGTCAGCAGATTATTGTTGGATGCCGCATAGAGAGGGTTCGCAATCCTGCATAAGAGAAAAAGCTTATAACGGAGCTTCGATGTAAAGCAACAGAGACATTTAAAAGATACTTTATAAATAAAAGCCTATTTTATTTTATGCATAAAAAGTTTCGTTTCTGTTACAGCCTCTGAGCCAGTTCTTCATATTTTAATCTTTACTTTATGGAAAGCCTTTACATGATAGGAAGGAATGGCAAGCATTTTTGAAATTAGTGTATCAATAAACGTTTAGAAACACCCAAAGCAATGAAAATAATAATAATAATAATGAAAGGCAAAATTTCGAACCCTGCGCAATTTTTAGTTCCCCATCATACTATAGGTATGGAGAACTTAGGTAATCGTGAAAATTTTCAACCTCGATTTTTTGACTTTTTTATACGTTTTCAGGTGTGAGGAATCCGAAAATGACAAA
Source organism: Salticus scenicus (assembly GCA_963930645.1). NCBI lineage: Eukaryota > Metazoa > Arthropoda > Arachnida > Araneae > Salticidae > Salticus > Salticus scenicus. The sequence continues at coordinate 816,365 of CAWVNO010000001.1, forward strand.
ATTTGTATGGTGTCTGTCTGTAGGGTGTCTGTTAGTGTGTCAGACCGTTAGTTTGTTAGTCTGTTTACACGATATCTCACGAACAAATGATCGGAGAGAGGTCAGATCAGTTTTAAAATATTACTTTCGATACTGGCAAGAACCCTATTCATCAGGGGCGTAGCGTGAAAATTTGATTGGGGGGGGGAGACCCGACGTTTGGCGCCCTTTCGTATTCCTCATCTGAAAATGCCACCCACATACTTTCAAGAGTGTTGCCAACCAACAAGAGGGCCTGTGCCCCTCTCGTCGGTTAATACGTACCCCCCCCCTCCTCCTTCGGGGCATTATTCCTAAAATCTGCGAAGAAAAAAAAAAAAAAAAAAAAAAAAAGGCTGATTTTTTTTTCCCTCTATTTAGTAGCTTTTTTTTAATACTTCTTTGGAGCATTTAAACTATATTAATTAAAAACGAAGTGTTGAATTACTAAACTAAATATATGAAAAAACCTTTACAGACTTTGTTGGGGCTTACAAGTAGTATCGTTCGAAAAATATGGTTAATGTGCTTTGCAGAAATAAATACATTTATATATATTCTCGTATGAGACTAAGCAAAAGCATCTTTCTTAGGACAACCAGAGTATTGGTTTGAGATAAAGTAGAACAACTGAAAAAGATTTTTCCCCCTTTTCCAACAAGTTTAAAGATATTACATTATAATTCAGGTAAAACATAAAACTTTCAAAATAAATTTTAAGAAATGAAAGTAGTAACTGTTCCTAAGGAAAGCAACTTTATGTTTTTGGAGTGGATAATACCTAATCTCACCGACAGCCGTGGCCCATGTTACTCTATGGGAAAGTTTGATTTCATGATTACTCATTACATAATGTATATTTAAATTCTGTTTTCACATTCAAAAAATTTACAATCGTTTATTTATTTTTAATGTAATTCTAAGTTCAAAAATCTGAATTTTCAATATGTGCATTTTTCTCTTTCTTTCTTTCTTTTCTTTTTTTTTTTTTTTTTTTTAACCGCAAAATGAAATATTAAAAATTTATCAATTTTTGGGAAATGAGTAAGAAAAACATAAGCCTTACACATTTGTTCTGATCTGTCTAGTCTTTCGAAATAAATTAATTACTTAAAATCTCTTGCTCTTTCTCGAGGCTATAATCACTCTATTATTAATAAAGCTTTATATAAATTCAAGAATCTAAACGTTCTGATACCAAATTGAACGATCACAGTCTCATTCCAGTTGTTTTACCTTTTATTTATCCCTTTCTTTTAAAACTTCTAAAATTCTCTTTCCGTTTGGTTTTAAAGTCATTTAGAAACCCGTCAACAAAATTAAATTATCTTCTCTTAAAGATCCCATTCCTACTGAAAACCGTTCTGGCATTTATTTAGTCTTATGTTCGTTGTGCAATTTAGTTTATATTGATCAAACAAGAAGGTGTTTGAAATATAGAATAAATGATCATCATCGAAATGTCCGTAATGAAGAGATCTCTAAATCTATTGTTTCCCACTGCTGGGCTCATAGTCATCGTTTTGATTTTTCTAAAACTAACATAATTTCATCTCCTGTCTTCTCTTCCCATTTGAATATCCATGAAGATTTTTACATATTTAAAAATTCGAAAAATCTTCTTAATGATATTTGTTCCACTTCATTCTTGTCTGATGCTATGAAATTACTCACATTAGTTCAATTTTCCTTTAATTTTGAAATTTTTAGATTTTGTTCCCTTTTTTAATCTTATTTACTTGGTATTTATTTGCTTTCTTCTTTTATTTCATAATTATGTAGGGCTGACACTAGGCTAATTTGGCATGGTGCCCTTTTAAACAGTTTTTAACACCTTTGGCCCTTTTTCAACATATTTTAGCACCTGGCGGCCCTTTTTAAAAAAAGTTTGGTATAAAGTAGCCTTTTCTAACATTTTAAATGTTTGGAGGCCTTTACATTTCCCCCCCCCCACCTGACTTTTAAACTTTCTTAGCAGTAGTTCTTCAGCATTCCTGGAATAACAAATGCATACAGCCTGGAAAATTAGTAATTTACTTAGTTTCGTACAAAAATCATAACATAGAACACCGCAAATTATGCAAATAATGCCCCTTTTTATTGAATTCCCCCAGGCGGCCCTTTTAATTTAGAGTCAGCACTATTCTCCTCACACCAGCATTTATGTTTACATTCATCTGTATATATTTTTGCTGCTCACTTAAAACGATTTTGTGTGTTCCTGCTTTGACTGCAGCACTTGTGCCTACTTTTTTCGCCTGACGAAGGATCGTGTGTTCTTTCGAACCGAAACAATTATTGCAAGTTTATTGAATTTTATGGTGTTTAGTCAAAATTTTTTAATTATTGCTTTTAAACGCCAGGTCTGTGGTGTTTTCTTATTATGAAATTAGGTATTGTTCACTCTTAAGGAAAAAGAAAATCAGTAATTTATTTATTATTATTATTTTGCATATTTAAACCAATTAAAAAACGTTTTTCTTTTTTCCCATATTGTGTGGAAAATATTTTAAGAAATGTAGTAGCCATTGCTAAGGAACGCGACAGAATTACCGCATGCCTTTATGTGGAAGAACAAACTAAAAAAGAGTCCCATTGTCCAAAATTAAATCTTTTTTATACAGAAATTTATATCTTACTTGGGAGTTGGTGTCGGTGTTTGGGAAAAATTCCGAGTGACTGTTCTAGGGTCCTAGGCCTAAGGGGGAATGCCTTCTGTGGAGGCCTTTCTATGGGATCCTAGCCCGTATTTACGCAAGTTTCGGAGAAAACCACGGAAAATTCCGAACGACTAGGCCGACAAGCGCGATCTGGGATCGTACCCGGCACCTCACGTCTACCTGCTTGACGGAAAGATTGTGAATTCAATAATCGAGCCAATTGAAGATTATCATGAAAGTCAGTCTCTGGTGCACATAAACTCTGTCGTAGCTGCAATATCCTTCATGCTTCGTGCAAATAATACCTCTGGAAGATACTGAAGCGGGGGAGCCCTCTTCTGCAGAAGATAAAAATTGTGATGGCTTGTCTTCGGATCGCCACTGGGACGTTAATCCCAAACCGTCGCCAATTGCCCAATATGTGCCTATTAATGCGACGTTAAATCAGCTTCCTTGCGCTATTTCATGTCACGAAACACTAGTTGAATTCTATAGACTTATAAATATTTCAAAACCCATAAGCGATGAAACTAAAATAAAAAATTTGCTTAAAGGATCACTTAGAATCAAAAATTGTTTGTGAGAAATCGTTATAACTAAATCAAACCTTATCTAATTTCGTTTTTATACAATAGCCATAACGTACTTTTTTTTTTTTCCGAGCTAAGGTCTTGAAAAAACGTAATTCTAAGTCTTTGGAGGTGAGAAAGCGATTGTGCATACTTACGAGTCAGTTATAAGTATCTGAAATGGGAGAAGGGCGCCGCAGTCACCACAGAGCGTGAATTTGCTAAGGTCAGAATTTTCAAGGGTCGTTGCATGGTAAGCGAACATGCTGTTGTAGGTGCCTGAACAGGGAAGGGCGCCGCTCAGCTGGAGTTTGCTGCAAACTTATTCTTAACCCTTTATCTACTGCATTATGATACAGATAAAAATTGTGTTTGAAACATATATTTTTAATTAGTAAAATGCATTATTTAAAGATATATATGTTAAAAATTATGCATATCACCTCATCATAATAATTAATGAGAATTTTGTGAGGTCGTACTTTAGTGTACCACTGGTACATAGAGGTCGAAAAAATTATTTCGACATGAAAAAAGTGTAGAGAAATATTTACTCTTTATGTTCCTCATATTTTTTCCAAGATTAGTGGGATATTCTTGAAATAATATAGTAATTAATTGTAACACACATGAAGATCGTGAAAAATATCATGCAAAAACAGTAAGTGCACTCCATAAAATCCCTTATGAAATAAAAATGGCTCTATGTATAGTCTAATGCTTTGTAGTGACATTAAAGGGAGGTATATCTGTTCCATTCTTATAAATATCTTTGACATTTTTTCTATAAATTCGATTTTATACTCTTTTTAAAGTAATAGTACTTTAAAGTACCGTCAGTAGATAAAGGGTTAAAGTGTCCTGAATACGATCAAAGTTTACAACAGTCTTTTGCATGGTAAGCGAACAGACTATTGTAAGCGTTTGAAATGGGAAATCATGCCATAGGCGCCCCCCAAACAGGAATTGGTTATAATCAGATTTTTTTAAGGGTCGTGATAACGAAGAGAATTTTCAAGGATAGTTTGCACAGTAGGAAAATTGGTTGTTATACACGTTTAAAAAGGCTGTTTTTGGCGTCTAATTAGTTAAGAGGGCGCCACCTAACGGGAGTTTGCTACAGTCAGACGTTTTAATGCGAACTTTTTTTGCTGGTCGGTGAACCAGTTGGTTGCCGAAGGAAGCTTCTGATGCATAAAAATCTTAAGTGTTTTTGGTAACTAACGATAATCAACAAAATTATGATCCACTTTCAAATGAACTTCAAGGCGCAAAACAGCGCCCCAGAAACCTCATTATGCCTTTGAAGGTGCCTGAACAGGGAAGGGCGCCGTTCAGCTGGAGTTTGCTACTCTTAAAGGGTCCCGAATACGATTAGAATTTTCAACTGTCTTTTGTACGGTAAGCGAACAGGCTTATTGTAAGTGAACAAAACGGGAACTCATGCCATAGGCGCCCCCAAACAGGAATTCGTTATGATCAGATTTTTTTAAGCGTCATGAATACAATGAGAATTTTCAAGGGTCGCTTGCACGATAGGAAAACAGGCTGTTTTAGGCGTCTAACTAGTTTAGAGGGCGCCGCAGGCGCCACCAAACGGGAGTTTGCTACAGTCAGACACAACTTTTTTGCTGGTCGGTGAACCAGTTGGTCAGCTTGTGATACATGAAACTCTTAAGTGTTAAGGAACCCGGTGGAAAAGTTTAACGGCAAGCAACGAAGTCAGTAAAGGTTTTTTCATGTATTTAGTTTAGTAATTCTTTGGAGCATTCTAAATTTTTTCAGCGAATCTATATATTAATACGCAGACATGAAATTCCTCTTACATTTTTAGCCTATTCAATAAAAGGAAGGGCTTACAAGTAGTATCGTTCGAAAAATATGGTTAATGTGCTTTGCAGAAATAAATACATTTATATATATTCTCGTATGAGACTAAGCAAAAGCATCTTTCTTAGGACAACCAGAGTATTGGTTTGAGATAAAGTAGAACAACTGAAAAAGATTTTTCCCCCTTTTCCAACAAGTTTAAAGATATTACATTATAATTCAGGTAAAACATAAAACTTTCAAAATAAATTTTAAGAAATGAAAGTAGTAACTGTTCCTAAGGAAAGCAACTTTATGTTTTTGGAGTGGATAATACCTAATCTCACCGACAGCCGTGGCCCATGTTACTCTATGGGAAAGTTTGATTTCATGATTACTCATTACATAATGTATATTTAAATTCTGTTTTCACATTCAAAAAATTTACAATCGTTTATTTATTTTTAATGTAATTCTAAGTTCAAAAATCTGAATTTTCAATATGTGCATTTTTCTCTTTCTTTCTTTCTTTTCTTTTTTTTTTTTTTTTTTAACCGCAAAATGAAATATTAAAAATTTATCAATTTTTGGAAAATGAGTAAGAAAAACATAAGCCTTACACATTTGTTCTGATCTGTCTAGTCTTTCGAAATAAATTAATTACTTAAAATCTCTTGCTCTTTCTCGAGGCTATAATCACTCTATTATTAATAAAGCTTTATATAAATTCAAGAATCTAAACGTTCTGATACCAAATTGAACGATCACAGTCTCATTCCAGTTGTTTTACCTTTTATTTATCCCTTTCTTTTAAAACTTCTAAAATTCTCTTTCCGTTTGGTTTTAAAGTCATTTAGAAACCCGTCAACAAAATTAAATTATCTTCTCTTAAAGATCTCATTCCTACTGAAAACCGTTCTGGCATTTATTTAGTCTTATGTTCGTTGTGCAATTTAGTTTATATTGATCAAACAAGAAGGTGTTTGAAATATAGAATAAATGATCATCATCGAAATGTCCGTAATGAAGAGATCTCTAAATCTATTGTTTCCCACTGCTGGGCTCATAGTCATCGTTTTGATTTTTCTAAAACTAACATAATTTCATCTCCTGTCTTCTCTTCCCATTTGAATATCCATGAAGATTTTTACATATTTAAAAATTCGAAAAATCTTCTTAATGATATTTGTTCCACTTCATTCTTGTCTGATGCTATGAAATTACTCACATTAGTTCAATTTTCCTTTAATTTTGAAATTTTTAGATTTTGTTCCCTTTTTTAATCTAATTTACTTAGGTATTTATTTGCTTTCTTCTTTTATTTCATAATTATGTAGGGCTGACACTAGGCTAATTTGGCATGGTGCCCTTTTAAACAGTTTTTAACACCTTTGGCCCTTTTTCAACATATTTTAGCACCTGGCGGCCCTTTTTAAAAAAAGTTTGGTATAAAGTAGCCTTTTCTAACATTTTAAATGTTTGGAGGCCTTTACATTTCCCCCCCCCCCACCTGACTTTTAAACTTTCTTAGCAGTAGTTCTTCAGCATTCCTGGAATAACAAATGCATACAGCCTGGAAAATTAGTAATTTACTTAGTTTCGTACAAAAATCATAACATAGAACACCGCAAATTATGCAAATAATGCCCCTTTTTATTGAATTCCCCCAGGCGGCCCTTTTATTTTAGAGTCAGCACTATTCTCCTCACACCAGCATTTATGTTTACATTCATCTGTATATATTTTTGCTGCTCACTTAAAACGATTTTGTGTGTTCCTGCTTTGACTGCAGCACTTGTGCCTACTTTTTTCGCCTGACGAAGGATCGTGTGTTCTTTCGAACCGAAACAATTATTGCAAGTTTATTGAATTTTATGGTGTTTATTCAAAGTTTTTTAATTATTGCTTTTAAACGCCAGGTCTGTGGTGTTTTCTTATTATGAAATTAGGTATTGTTCACTCTTAAGGAAAAAGAAAATCAGTAATTTATTTATTATTATTATTTTGCATATTTAAACCAATTAAAAAACGTTTTTCTTTTTTCCCATATTGTGTGGAAAATATTTTAAGAAATGTAGTAGCCATTGCTAAGGAACGCGACAGAATTACCGCATGCCTTTATGTGGAAGAACAAACTAAAAAAGAGTCCCATTGTCCAAAATTAAATCTTTTTTATACAGAAATTTATATCTTACTTGGGAGTTGGTGTCGGTGTTTGGGAAAAATTCCGAGTGACTGTTCTAGGGTCCTAGGCCTAAGGGGGAATGCCTTCTGTGGAGGCCTTTCTATGGGATCCTAGCCCGTATTTACGCAAGTTTCGGAGAAAACCACGGAAAATTCCGAACGACTAGACCGACAAGCGCGATTCTGGGATCGTACCCGGCACCTCACGTCTACCTGCTTGACGGAAAGATTGTGAATTCAATAATCGAGCCAATTGAAGATTATCATGAAAGTCAGTCTCTGGTGCACATAAACTCTGTCGTAGCTGCAATATCCTTCATGCTTCGTGCAAATAATACCTCTGGAAGATACTGAAGCGGGGGAGCCCTCTTCTGCAGAAGATAAAAATTGTGATGGCTTGTCTTCGGATCGCCACTGGGACGTTAATCCCAAACCGTCGCCAATTGCCCAATATGTGCCTATTAATGCGACGTTAAATCAGCTTCCTTGCGCTATTTCATGTCACGAAACACTAGTTGAATTCTATAGACTTATAAATATTTCAAAACCCATAAGCGATGAAACTAAAATAAAAAATTTGCTTAAAGGATCACTTAGAATCAAAAATTGTTTGTGAGAAATCGTTATAACTAAATCAAACCTTATCTAATTTCGTTTTTATACAATAGCCATAACGTACTTTTTTTTTTTTTTTTCCGAGCTAAGGTCTTGAAAAAACGTAATTTTAAGTCTTTGGAGGTGAGAAAGCGATTGTGCATACTTACGAGTCAGTTATAAGTATCTGAAATGGGAGAAGGGCGCCGCAGTCACCACAGAGCGTGAATTTGCTAAGGTCAGAATTTTCAAGGGTCGTTGCATGGTAAGCGAACATGCTGTTGTAGGTGCCTGAACAGGGAAGGGCGCCGCTCAGCTGGAGTTTGCTGCAAACTTATTCTTAACCCTTTATCTACTGCATTATGATACAGATAAAAATTGTGTTTGAAACATATATTTTTAATTAGTAAAATGCATTATTTGAAGATATATATGTTAAAAATTATGCATATCACCTCATCATAATAATTAATGAGAATTTTGTGAGGTCGTACTTTAGTGTACCACTGGTACATAGAGGTCGAAAAAATTATTTCGACATGAAAAAAGTGTAGAGAAATATTTACTCTTTATGTTCCTCATATTTTTTCCAAGATTAGTGGGATATTCTTGAAATAATATAGGAATTAATTGTAACACACATGAAGATCGTGAAAAATATCATGCAAAAACAGTAAGTGCACTCCATAAAATCCCTTATGAAATAAAAATGGCTCTATGTATAGTCTAATGCTTTGTAGTGACATTAAAGGGAGGTATATCTGTTCCATTCTTATAAATATCTTTGACATTTTTTCTATAAATTCGATTTTATACTCTTTTTAAAGTAATAGTACTTTAAAGTACCGTCAGTAGATAAAGGGTTAAAGTGTCCTGAATACGATCAAAGTTTACAACAGTCTTTTGCATGGTAAGCGAACAGACTATTGTAAGTGTTTGAAATGGGAAATCATGCCATAGGCGCCCCCCAAACAGGAATTGGTTATAATCAGATTTTTTTAAGGGTCGTGATAACGAAGAGAATTTTCAAGGATAGTTTGCACAGTAGGAAAATTGGTTGTTATACACGTTTAAAAAGGCTGTTTTTGGCGTCTAATTAGTTAAGAGGGCGCCACCTAACGGGAGTTTGCTACAGTCAGACGTTTTAATGCGAACTTTTTTTGCTGGTCGGTGAACCAGTTGGTTGCCGAAGGAAGCTTCTGATGCATAAAAATCTTAAGTGTTTTTGGTAACTAATAGGGCTGTGCCGATTAATCGATTAATCGGTTCGGTTAATCGATCAATGCTTAGTCGCGATCAATTTTTTTAATCGAGTTAACCGGATCGATTAATTCGATTAAAAATTTTCAAAATCCGATTAAAATTTTCAAATTATGAATTAAAGTAAAAATGCTGTTCTGCCTACAAAATATTTTTTCACACATTTTGCTAACAAACATTCTAAGAAACATTCATCAAATAATGAAATAGCAAAAAAATAAATAAATAAAAAATAAAAATAAATAAATAAGTATATAAATAAATAAAAATAAAATCTCTCAAAAGAAGTTGTTGCACTTTTGTTGATAGAGAAAAGCGGGAGGACAGTTATTAAACAAAAAGCCGCTTCATGTGCATGCGGGAGCAGCAACACCACCTGTTTGTAGCCTTCTACAGAAAGTGTTGGCTAGGGTAATAGTATTCTCAGAAACAAGACTCTTTCAAAAAATGGAAATGCTAAAAAAAAAAAAAAAAGGATTGAGATTTCCACCATCCCTCTGATGGGGGAAATGTCAACAGAGTTTTACAATATCTTTAAGCGTTGTCTGTTCAGAATTGCTGATAGTAACTATTGAAGTAGAAACAGAAAATAGCATTCTGTGTTCTAGTCCGAAGTGACAAAGAAGAACTGAAATATAAGAATTTGAGATTTTTATGATAATGATATGAAATTTTGAGAATTCATTTAAAAATAGTGACAAGCGAGATGGACAAAGCCTGCAAATGTAAAACTAAAATTTGTGTAAATTCATTTAATGTTACTTTAAAAATTAATTGAAAAATTAATTTATTTAAAATAAATTGAATAAGTGAAATATTTATATAAAATTAACACTCAATGTCACCAATCATTACTCTGAAAATTGATTTAAATTTCAGCTATGAATCAGATGTAATTGATTAGACAAAAATTTTTGGGGGGAAAAAAAAAAAAATCAGTCAAACTTATGTATATATATACACACACAATATGAGAGTTTTATTCATCGTTGAAATAAAATTATATAAATGAAAACCGATTAAAAATCCGATTAATGAACTACGATTAACCCAGTTAAAACTCTTGATCGATTCCCACCCCTAGTAACTAACGATAATCAACAAAATTATGATCCACTTTCAAATGAACTTCAAGGCGCAAAACAGCGCCCCAGAAACCTCATTATGCCTTTGAAGGTGCCTGAACAGGGAAGGGCGCCGTTCAGCTGGAGTTTGCTACTCTTAAAGGGTCCCGAATACGATTAGAATTTTCAACTGTCTTTTGTACGGTAAGCGAACAGGCTTATTGTAAGTGAACAAAACGGGAACTCATGCCATAGGCGCCCCCAAACAGGAATTCGTTATGATCAGATTTTTTTAAGCGTCATGAATACAATGAGAATTTTCAAGGGTCGCTTGCACGATAGGAAAACAGGCTGTTTTAGGCGTCTAACTAGTTTAGAGGGCGCCGCAGGCGCCACCAAACGGGAGTTTGCTACAGTCAGACACAACTTTTTTGCTGGTCGGTGAACCAGTTGGTCAGCTTGTGATACATGAAACTCTTAAGTGTTTTTGTTAAATAACGATAATTAACAAAATTATGATCCACTTTCAAATGAACTTTAAGTCGCAAAACAGCGCCCCCAGAAACTTCAATATGCCGCCCTATTTTTTAAAACATTGGGGGGGGGGGAGACTCCCCCCCCTCAAGCTACGCCCCTGCTATTCATTTGCAAAATTCGAATTAAAAAACTTCGTAAGTATTAGAAATTTACGATTTTCTTAACATGGGAGAATAGGACAAAAATTCCCTTAAACGAGCATTAAATAGAAACTTTTTATTGTAAAAATGTCGGACCAGTTTTAAAATATCAGTTTTGATACCGGAATGAACATCATTTACTATAAATATACTACTTTGAAAATTTCGCAAGTTATTGGAAATTTACGAATTTCTTAACATGGCAGTATAGGGCAAAATTTCAAATAAACGGGCAAATAAACGTCAATTTTGAGAGATATTTTCATCGTAAAGATGTCAGACTATTTTTGAAATATTATTTAGAACACTGTCATGAATATTAATGACTATGAACTTTCCAATATAAAAATTTCGTAAGTTATTGGAAACTTACGAATTTCTTAACATGGCAGAATAGTGCAGAATTTCACATAAACGTCAATCTTGAGGGATATTTTCATCGTAAAGATGTCAAACTACTTTTTAAATATTATTTTGGATACTGGCATGAATATCGTAGACTATAATTTTTCCAATTTAAAAAATTCGTAAGTTATTTGGAATTTACGATTTACTTAACATGTCAGAATAAGGCAAAATTGAGCATAAACTTCCATTTTGAGGATCATAAATACATTAGACAACTTCAAAATTACATTTATGATATTTGTTTGAACATGATAGAATACAAATATTCTAATAGGAAAATTTCGTAAATTATTCGTAATTTACGATTTTATCAGCATAGCAAAATTGTAAATTTTTCATATAAATATGAATTTTGAGGATTATTGCATTGGAAATAGTAGCATGAAAACTAAACAACAGAATTGACCCTGATAAAATAAATTTATAGATTAGAATAAGATAAATATATCGAAGTGAACGGTGAATAGCCTATTAGGCGGGGATTTCATTCCGTCACTGTATCAAGCTTTGGTCAAATTCATTTCTTTTAACATGATTATAATATGTCTCGCACTAGAAATTTATGATAACATAAATATGATGGGGAACTGAGCAGAGTCCACCTATGCCAACTAGTTTACTTTCCATAAGGTAGAGATACTTTCTCTACCCATAAGGTAGAGAAAGTATTGTTTTAGGGTCATATTTTCGAAAGTGGGTTTTTGTTATATTTACATGTTCTGAGGTCTCCTGAATACGAAAATCATGTTTTTAGCGAATGGTCTGTGTGTGTGTGTCTGTCTGTCTGTGTGTGTGTTATCAGCGTATCTCAAGAACAAATGGTAGCAGAAATTCCAAACTTGGTATTCTAAATGTGTATCATATAGGGATGCTACACTAAGCTTTTCGTTGAGATGAAGCAAATGGTTCGTGTACAGGGACACTCAAAAGTATTCAAATAAATTACGTCTATAGGGGAAAATGCAGGTAAGTAGAGTTTAACATCTACAGACTGCACTAAACCAAATGAATCGAATATATATTTTTTATATGCATAAAAAAATGTCTCATGTAGAATAGGGTGGGGAAATCATTGACTGTTCGTTTACAGGGCTACACAAAAGAACTAGATAAAAGTGCGACAATCGTTGCAAATTGATGGAAGTGTATGTCAAGCTGGGCCATGTTTGATTACTATAGGATTATATTTAGATGCATCATGTGGACTGTATATAATCTTCGAAAGATATACAGGGCTAAAAATATTTAAGCGATAACATTCTTTTTGTTGTTAGTGGATGTGCTTTACTAATAATATTTTACCATTTCCAGGAAAGCTGTTCGGAAATTGAAATAAATTCCTCATAGAGATATGGTAAATAATGTATGTTTTAAGCTAAATATTCATCGCTTGTTTTTTGTATATTTACACGTTTTGAGGATTCCTGATTATCGTAGTCAAATTTTTTAATGTTTGATCTTTGTCTGTGTCTCTTAAAAACTTGAGTGACTTAAAAACGAATAATTTTAGGAGATCCAATTTTGAAGTTAATGTACGTTTGTTGCTGGAAAAGTTTGATCAAGATTGATAAGTTTCAAGGAATGTTGCGTGTGAGAATTGTATAATTTTAATAACAGAATTAAATTCTATATAAATGTAGGTACATTAATGAAACGGGGGGTTGAGGGGGGCGGTAGCCCCCCTCACACAGAACTAATTATCATATAAAACTCTTCTGCACACAGAAAAATAAATTGGTCACAGTGACCTGCCAAAATGCTCAGCTGACTATACAGAATTGACTAACCAAAATAACTGACTAGCCAGAAAGTGTACTTGCTGAACTAGTCTCCAAAACTGAAAAGTGTACTTGCAGAACTAGTCACCGAAACTGAAAAGTGTACTTGCTGAACTAGTCTTCAAAACTGAAAAGTGTACTTGCTGAACTAGTCACCAAAACTGAAAAGTGTACTTGCTGAACTAGTCTCCAAAACTAAAAAGTGTACTTGCTAAACTAGTCACCAAAACACTACTCCAGACTAGGAAGGTTAATATTATTAGACAAAGAAGGCTAGTCGATAATCATAATTATCTGACCAGGAAGGTTAGTCAACAACCGCAGTTGCCAGACAAGGCAAGTTAGTCAGAATCTGCACTTGATTAAGACGGTTAGTCAGCAGCCAACAGGTATTTTACGAAGCAAGCTAGTCAATTTTCAATGAATATCTGAAGAGGCAGGATAGTCAAGACTATTTACCTGACTAATCTGTCTGGTAATATTTGAAAAGGAAAACTAGTCTCTATTTGACTAAGATGCCTCATAATATTTGTGGAGGAATTTTAGCCCGAAAAAAAAAAAATATTTGACTAGCCTGTCTCATAATATTTGAGAGAGATTAATCAAAAAAATTTATTTGATTAAAATCCCTCATATTTTATGAGGAAGTGGCCTCATACTTGTTTGCAGGGGCTTTTGTAAAAGCATTGTTGTTAGTCTTAACCTCTTTACTTTTGTAGTTGTTTAATCCCCCCTCCCCTTTTAAATGTTCAACCTTGAAAAAATATTTAAAAACTTTTCTGAAAAATATTACTTGTCCATCAACTGGATTAAAATACTCATAGCTGCCAACTTTTTCAATTTATTCCGGAATGTTGTTAACATTCGCCCTTTTCTTCTTACCATATTCTTAATAGAATAATTTTCTTTAGCATGTAATTACAATTAAATATGAAGATAATTACTCCTCAAAGAATATGGTTTGAAGATAGGGCTAACAACATTCCGGAATCAATCAAATAAAAGTTAGCAGCTATGAATACTGGAAATTTAACAAACTACTGAAACAAAGAATTTGCTAGTTCAATCATTCTTCCCTACCTTTATTCATCATTAACGCACGCATTTATCCAACACTTTTTTATCAAGGCATTCCAAGAGGATTGTGGCGCCACATGATTTAGTCCACTTTTTATGCACATCCTCATATATGGATTTAGAAATATATATATATATTTTCTCATCGGTGCTTTAATTTTATACGCTGTGGTTACAAAAATAAATGTAAACTTTTTTTTTTTTTTTTAAGTTCCTTTTTTTAATATCTAAGCCACCTGAATATATGCATATATTTTTTTAAATAATGGATTTTTTCCACCTGATTAAAATTACAGATAAGTACGACGATACAATGTGCTTTAACAATTGATACAGGTAATATAAACAATATGCACGGTATAGACGATACAATGTACTAAACTATAAATAACATCGAACTCAAATTTCAGGTTATTTAAAGTTTTAAAATCATAAATATTAATGATATACTTTTTTTTTTTTTTTTAAGATGAGGGTGGACATAAAATTTGCATAAAAAACACTTTAACATATATAATAAGAATTTTTATTTTTAATCATCTCTGTAAATTTTATGCCCAGAGAAATTTTAATATATAACAATAATTTATAAGTATTTGATCATCCAAAATAACTCTTACTTACCTGATAACATTACTTTCAACATTCTTCAAATCATGAATTTAAGTGGCTTATTTAAATAAGATTTCTCCTTCATTAAAACTATGTAATTGAAATAATACATAAAAGACAAATTCAAGATAAAAATAATTTTATTGAAAATTATAAATGTTTCATATACATGAAGAAGATTGCTCTATAATTTACATAAAAATTAATCATAATAATAATATAAAAGCACAAATATAATTAGGTAATAAAACGTAATTTTTTTATGCCTAATAGCTCTCCATGATAGCAAGCCACTGAAAATTGTAAGAATAGCACCATCTTTAACAATTGGTTGGGACTTCATATAACTTTCCTTCTTTTTCATCAAAATATGTTATTGTTTGTATAATTCCATCAGGTTTAAAATAGGGCTCACAAACCTTAAAAAAAAAAAAGAAAAAGAAAAAGACATCAGGACATTATTAAGAAATACGTTATATGAGGTGTAAATTTCACCTCATTGCATAGGTTGCATTCAATTAAGAAGTTGCATATATCATAGATGGCTTCATTGGAAATCAAATAAATCAATGAGGAGACGAAATATTCTATCAAAACCTTTCTTAATCTATGCATAAATTATTATATATATATATATATATATATATGTGTGTGTGTGTGTGTGTGTGCGAAAACAGGGCAGTTTGGAATCGCCTAGCAGAGGCCTTCATCCTGCAGTGGGTTGATAGACGCTGAAATTGGTAATGATGATATATATATATTCTCATATAACACCATACCTTATAATTCGTATGATTACTTTAGAAAAGCAAGCACGAGATTTTTTTAAAGATCGATCTGGTTTTATTGATTTTTTTTTTTTTTTTTTTTTTTTTTTTTTATTGAATTATTATTATTTTTTTAATGAATATATCCCTGTTAGAACACTATTGTTAAGCATATTTGAAAGTTGACAACCATATTATAAATGCTATTGCTGCATAGCAGCGCCACCTTTCGAGCGATTGATACCAAAAGTTGATAGGCACTAATTTAGGTCAAGGTGCATCTACATATAAATTTATATGTAATTCTGAACAGTAGTTCCGTAGATACAGTTGCCACAAAATTTTTGTCACACATACATACACACACAGACGGACAGACAAGACATTTTCTAAAAATGGTCAAATCGTGGTCTAGTCTAACCTCTCAAAACTTGTCGAAAACCGGAAATCGAAAATTTTTACAAATCCAATACTTCCTTCCATTAAACATAAAAAAAAAAAAATAAAAAAAAAAAGATGTAATTACTAATTGTATTGCGTTAAAAATCTGAAGGAAAAAAAAAAAAAAAGAGACTAATAATAATGTTTAAACACATATGTGAGTTGTGAACTTCAAGATTGCAAAAATTTGCTTCAAGGTCAGTGATAGTAGTTCATTGTTTAATGCTTATATTCTGAACAAAAAAAAAAAAAAAAAGTATCTTTATTTATTGCATTTGTTTGACGATGTGTTTATTTTATATTGTTTTTTACTTTCTTCTGTATTCAATAGAAGAAAGTATTTCAATCGTAAAAATTTTCAACTTCCGCTTTTCAATGGATTTACACGTTTTGAGGGCTCTAGAACACGATTTGACCATTCTTAGAAAAATATGTGTCTGTGTGTGTGTGAGACAAAAATTTTGTGGCAACGTATCTCAGGAACTACTGCAGATAACTGCATATAAATTTATATGCATATGTACCTTGGCCTAAGTTAGTGCCTATCAACTTTTGGTGTTATTTGCTCAACAAGTGGCGCTGCTAGACCGCAATTTTCGCAATTTCAGGAAAGGCTATATCTCAGAAACTACTAAACGAATTTGCATAAATTTATATGCAGATAAACTTTGACGTAAGTTAGTGCCCACCAATATTTTTTGTCAACTTCTCAACAGTTGGTGCAGCTATACATCGACTTTCGCGTTTTCAGGGAAGGCTGTATCTAAGGTTCTGTAGTGTATAATCAAACAAAACTTGACACGTATCAACGTAGTCATTATATGACATTACGCAGATTCAATTTGGATGCATATCAGCCAATAAGTGGCGCTGGTATACTGCAATTTTCTCTGAGAACAGGATATGGCTATATCTCAACTTCTGTGTCATATAACTGTACAAAACGTGATATATGAGGTAACCATTATGAAGAAGCATTTTTTAAGACTTTATTTATAGAGAATTAAACTGTCTTTCTTTTCTTATTATTAGTGTTAGTTTTTTCTAAAATGAAATTATCTGCATTCATTATGGTAGATAATTTTAATAAATAATAGTTTTAAGAAAATATTTTTACTGGGCGAATGAATTTTCCTATAGGAAAATATAGAAGAAAGTTTTGCGGTGGTCACAAAATAATAGCTTTAAATGAAATCACGACAAGTATTTCCTCTATATTTGCTTTGAAAATTTCGTTCACATAGAAGCGAGGATTGAATTTTATTAAAAATAAAGGTATTTAAAAAAACAAACAAACAAAAAAAAGTATGTTGTGGCCACCACAAGACTTTCTTTTTATATTTTCTAATACAAATTCGCTCAGTACAAATAATTTATTAAAGCTCTTATTTATTTAAATTACCTACCATACTGAATGCAGACGATTTTCATCTTTGAGAAAAATTGCATTGAAAGTACAAAGAAAGACAGCTTTATTCTCTATAAATAATATATTAAAAAATGCGTTTTCATAATGGTTATCTCACATATCAAATTTTGTACTATGCACCATAGAAGTTGAAATATAGCTTTTCCGTTCTCGGGGAAAATTGCAGTACAGCAGCGCCACTATTGGCCGATATGCATCCAAATTCAATTAGCATAATGTCTGATAATGGCCTTTTCACATATCATTTATTATTATTATTGTACGCAATAGAACTTGAGATATCTCTTTTCCTTAAATTATGGAAATCGCTATATAGCACCATCACCTATTGAATTATTGATACCAAAAGTGGATGGACAATAATTTATCTCGAGGTAGATCCACCTATAAATTTATGTGTAGTAGTTCCTGAGATATAGCCTTCCCTTGAATTGTGAAAATCACTGTATAGCAGCGCCATCTTTTGAGAAATTGACATAAAAAGCTGATAAGGACTAGGTTATGTCAAGGTGCATCTGCATATAAATTTATATGCAATTCTCTGCAGTAGTTCATGAGACATAGCATTCCCTTAAATTGTTGAAATCGCTAGAGACCCTGTATAATATAGTTTCCTAATATATGGTCTCTAGAAATCGCTGTATAGCAGTACCATTTCTTGATGGATGGGCACCAAAAGTTGATAGGCACTAATTTATGTCAAGGTGCATTTACATATAAATTTATATGCAATTACGTGCAGTAGTTCCAGAGTTGCAGTCGCCACAAAATTTTTGTCTCTCTCACACACACAGAGGCATATCTAATATTTTCTAAAAATAGTCAAATCTTGTTCTGGAACTTTCAATACGTGCAAATTCATCGTAAAACGGAAGTCGAAAGTTTTTATGAATCTAGTACTTTCTTCTATTGAATATAGAATAAAGTAAAAAAAAAAAAAAAATGTAAATTGCGAAATTTTTTCAATTTCCAGGATGTAAATACGAGGTTATACTGTATTTATTTAATTTATATATTAATAACAGTCAAAAATGATTTATAATACTTTTCTAATTTTCATACAATTTCTACAAAAGATACATATTAGTTTCGTTGAAGAAAAGAAAAGAGATCCATACTAATACGGATCTATTTTTCTGGATACGAATAGGGAGCTCCGATACATGTCTAGCATGTGTATAATGTTTAAATTAGTTACAGAGTTATAAATATGCCTACAAATTTAGATTTATAATTGTAAAAAATATTTTGAAAGGTGAGCAGTACGATAGCTGTGAATTGCAGTCGTAGATCGAATGTGCGCTATCGAAGATAAACAAACACAGAGAGAAAAAACACACAGAGAGAGAGAGAGAGAGAAGTTTGGTCGTCTGTCTGTTGTTTCAGAAAGAAAATAAAAAAAGGTTTATCAATTATTCGTACCACAGAACTGGCGTTGCAAAATAATCCTTACAAAACTTTGAATAAACACCATAAAAAAAAAAGAAAAAAAAAATGCAACAATGGTTTCGGGTCGAAAGAGCACACGACCCTTCGTCAGACGACCAAAGTAGGCACAAGTACAGCAGTCAAAGCCGTGCATTACCACTTTGACTGCTGCACTCGTGCCTACTTTGGGTGCCTGACGAAGGGTCGTGTGCTTTTTCGACCCGAAACAATTGTTGCGAGATATTTTATTTTTATGGTGTCAATTTAAAGTTTTGTAAGTATTATAATATTCATGCCCACTTAAATAAAGTATTTTAAATTACTTGTTGTAAATTATTAAAAAAAGTTTTATTGTTAAATTGGAAATGTTTGCCATTCATACCATTAATGATAAACTTTATATACCTTTTCCGTGTCTTGATACTATTGTGGGGAAAAAATGTTACGTATTAATGAATTTAAAAAAATTTCTGGGGGAACTATATTTGACAATTTATAAGTAAATCATTCATAATTACCAGTTGCAAATTACTAACATATATTTAACCCACTATATCTAAAATTAGTATATGCTGTAGCCATGACAAAATTTTCTTCTATTATTATTTAATATAATAGCACCATATATCAGTTACAATGCACAAAGTAATTAACACAGCTTCTCACAAATAAAGATTTTACAAACTAATTTAACAAATAGATGCTGAGATACTATAACTATCTGGAAATTTACAAAGAGTAATAGTAGCGCGGCACGTCATCTGATGTACACCCAAATTGATTCGGCATAGTTTTTAAAAAGCTAGTTTGGCATAGTTTTTGGATGTATGACATACACCTTACATATCAAATTCGGTGCATATACATATCATAGAAGCTGAGATATGGCTCTCCTATAAATAGAGAAAATTGCACCATGCCAACGTCACCTGTCGGCCGATATGCGTCCAAATTAAATCAGCATAATAGTTCATAATGGCTGTTGCACATATCAAGTTTAGTGCATTTATATATCACAGAAGCTCAGTTACAGCATTTTCTTAAATGTGAAAAGTTGCAACATACTGGCATTACCTGATGACCGATATGCACCTAAGTTGAATAAACATAGTCTTTCACAATCGACTATTTGAACATTAAGTTATGTGAAGTTCTACACAATAGAAGCTAAGACATAGTCTTTCCTTAATTGTGGGAAATTGCAGCATAGTAGCGCCACTTCTTAGATGATTTTTCAGGGTTGCCAACTTTTCAAAAACAGTTTGAGGAGTATTCAGAGAAATTTTGAGGAGCATTTTGGCTACTTTGAGGAGCAATTTTAAAAATACATAAAAAAAAGAAAAGAAAAGAAAAGAAATAAACTACTCACAAAAATAAATTAACAATAATCATATGAAATTTAGAAATATTTATTGATAATCAAATATATTTAGCAAAACAGTGAAGAGAGATAAGAATGGGAAATGATTAAGTCTGAATATAAGCTTAAAACCCAAAAGTAATTTGTTTTTTGCATAATGGCATATTTTCCATACATAAATAAAGGCAATATATGAAAGTAGATTATTCAGTTACATTAAAAAAAAGAAAGAAAGAAAGAGAAACACAAAGGGAAAAAGAAAATTAATTTCCAACAATTTTCATGAATGTCAAAATAATTATACTACCACATAAAAATCTAAAAACAAAATCATATAAATGTGTAAATGATCTCATCTCTAAGTCAACTCCCTCTAATCTGCATAGCTTGGGACCATATGTTTTGTAAACTTTAGAATTTTTCAGATTATTGGTCATAATTTGTTTACTTATTTTTTTTCCCAGATACAAATGAAGATATGATAATAAATCATTAATGCTTTAAGTGAATGATAAAATAAAAGCATAATTATTTCAAATAAATCTTAAATAAAGCGTTGTCAATCGGCCTTAAAGTTCAGTAGCTTTTAATCCATTATTTTTATCGATAAATAATTAAAATAAACAATTTTTTAATGATAACTGAAACATTGATACAGTTTAAATGAAAATCAAAACAGCACATAATCATAGCATTTGGTTTATTTCTTCCCCCCTTTCAGCTTGTGGTTTTAATTAAACACACTCTTAGCTAATGTAAACAAATACTTGTTCCTGTTCTGAGTCAGCAATATTTCGATCACTAGAATGTTTTCTTTCTTTCATTCTTTTTTTTTTTTTTTTTTAACTATTTATTTATGAGTATTGTAGGATGAAGCGTGTGTCAGCTAAATTGTAAAAGTTAGTTTTATTTATTTATTTATTTATTTATTTTTTTTTTTTTGAAGATACGTTGAAGCGCTTTCATGGATAAAAAATAAAATTCAGAGAATAATGTTTTATGCGGCAACTGTTGGAAATGCAAAATCAAAAGTTGATAAGGATTGGACAACGATTTCTGCCTAGATGTGTGCAAGGAAAAAATAAAAAGAAAGAAAGAAAGAAAAAAGAAAAAAAAAAGTTTTTTTCAGTGTCTGCCACTATTCAATTTTATGTATAAAAAATATTTAAATAGGTGGTCAAGACTGAATTTGCGGAGCATAAACATTACTTCGCGGAATTGCGGAGTTTTAAAATTTTTTCGGAGAAACTCCGCAAAAATCGGAGCAGTTGGCAACCCTTGATATGTACCAAAAGCTATTCAGCACGAATTTATGTGAAAGTGCATCTAAATATAAACTTTTGTACAATTCTGTTCATTATTTTGTGAGATACAGCACCCAAAACATAAAATTTTGATTAAACACAGACAGACATCTCCTAAAAATGGTTCAATCGAGTTTAAGGAAATCCCAAATTTGTAAATGCACCAAAAGACAGAAAAAGAAAATTTTGAAAAATCCAGTACTTCATTCTTATATATGTAGAAGAAAATCAAAATTAATTTTAAGTTATTGTGGAAATAGAGTATACAACTAAATGTTTGCAAGAATTACTTAATTTATAGAGCATAGTTAAAAGGAAAAAAATGTTGTTTAAATTGACATACCAAATAGTTTTTAAATTTAAATGTGTTAAGAATGAAACAAATAACATGAAATTAAGTACATATTTTTAACAAGATATCTTTT
Organism: Salticus scenicus; assembly: GCA_963930645.1. Classification (NCBI taxonomy): domain Eukaryota; kingdom Metazoa; phylum Arthropoda; class Arachnida; order Araneae; family Salticidae; genus Salticus; species Salticus scenicus. The sequence goes on from CAWVNO010000001.1 coordinate 838,229, forward strand.
GTTTATCACGAATACTTAATATGCTGCGCATGAACAATTTGATTTTGAATCGAGAATACAGTATCTAATAATTTAAACTCATATTATTTTTGATTAAATTTGTTTTGAAAAAAAAAATATATATATATTTATATATATATATATGATATCAAATTTTTAATAACTAAAAATATCAACCCTTTACTACAATCATCAATCATTTGAATGAAACAAATAACATGAAGTTGAATATGTATATGTATATATATATATATATTTATTTACCAAGATATTTATTATTTATTGCTAATAATTAATATTGTATACAAGAACAATTTGACTTTAAATTGAGAGCAGAATATAGTATGCAATATTAAATTCATATTATTTTTGCTAAAAGTTGTTTTGAAAAAAATTGGTGTCAAACATTTAATAATAAAAATGTCATTTTTTTATTACACACTATCCGCGATTGTAATGAAATGCTCGCCCTCTGGTGGGCTAAGGTGAAATTATCACACCACTGCATATCATCATATTATGCAATCGATTTTCCATGATGTAAAGGCGGAGAAAGAACAATTATTAATCCACGTGGCTATTATATTTACTAACAACTGCAGTTCAGAGAGCGCCATCTATCGATCATTACAAACGCGGATTATCAACCATTTGCCAAACTTATTTAAATTAAAAAAATTATTTATTTTGAACAGGAATTAAAAAAAAAAAATAAATAAATAATAACAGATAAACGAGAAACCTTTAAATTTTTTTAATTTATCTCATTAAAAAGTTTAAATATAAAAAAAAGTATTAATATTATTTTTTATTGTTCTAAGATAGATATAATGTTGCAAACGATAATTTTAAAAACATACCTTTAAATTCGGATTTCTTTCAAAATCCCCATGGATAGCATTTTTCTATATCTTTCTTAAATTGACGTCCTTTGGAAATCCAAATACCTTCTGAACCATCTTTAGGGAAAAATAAATCATTACTATTCTGTGTATAAAAATATTAATATGAGCTTAATGTTAAAACTGTATGTAAACAACTATAGCTTAGACAAATTAAATATACTTACTTTTATAATACAACGATACGTAAAACTAGATTTATAATAACGTATTTTAAATTTTATACATTTTAAACAACTTTATAAATTAGAACAAATTCTAATTACGATTCATATTGTTAGAAGATTGCGGAAGCTTTAGAATTCTACAAATTTACAATTTACTATTCTTACAAAGCTTACAATAAAATAAAGTATTTAGCACTTACTTTTGGCTGTAAACTCAATTCGCTGATTCTGATTACTAAAAAATCTCTCGTTCTCTTTCTAAAATGAAAATGACTCTAACGGCAATTGCAGTATCCCGCCAAATGCGATTAGTTTTTTGTTTATTTTTCGGTTTCGGTTGACTAACACAAGTTGTCAATAGGAGACAAAAAATAAATAACAAATAAAAAAAAAGAAGAAGAAGAACAATGTTTAGCTTTTGGACTAGCCAAACAAATTGTTCTTAGTCAATTGACAAAACGGAAACATTTTTTTTTTTTATTCTCTCATCTGACTAACCGGTCAAATTTGAGGAAAATGAAAACTGTACCTGGGAAATTAGTCATCTGACAAGTTTTAGAGGCAAAACGGATCATCAGACGAAACACATTAAAGATACATGGTAAAATAAAACGACTTTTGTGTCTCATGACTAAATGGGATTGTCAGGTAGTGTTTTGATTGTTTAAAATTTTGCGTAATTTTGTGCAAATTTGTCAATGTACTTGCCAAACGTTTCGTGTCACAAAGATGGCATGTCTCTTGACAAGTTTCGATTTTTCATTTTTCTGTGTGTGAAGCCTAATTTGAATTGTTTAACACAGGTTTACATAACAGTACTCGTTATCTTACCTCTTAATCTCCAACCTGTATTTATAGTATTAAATTTCAGGGTAAGAGAAAGTCGTGTGAGTGACACACCAGATTATTTAAGTCGTTAAGTAAACGAAAGGGAAAATAATAATAATAGTATGTTTGAGTATTTTTCTCCATATAGTATGTTGTTTAATTTCACACTATTGCTCTTCAGATAATTTAAGCCTACAGGTCATAATGATACAGAATTTTTATTGTGTTCCTGTAAAAGTGTATAAATGCTAGATTCATCAAAATTTATACAGTTCGTGTGACGGAAATCTATAACATATGTACAAATTTTTAGCTCAATCAGATAAAGTATTTGGACGATATCGCACTTTAAATAAATTGAGCCCATAAGCCGTAATTATAAAAAAAATTTCGTTGCGTCCTTGTAAAAAAAAAAAAAAAAAAAAAAAAAATAGTATGTTCTGGCTACCACATGACTTTCTTCTATATTTTCCTAAACAAATTCACTCAGTAAAAAAAATTTATTAAAATTATTATTTAAAAAAATTATCTTCCATGATAATGCAGACGATTTCCACATTAGAGAAGTAGTAGAACACTAAATATCCAAAAAAAGTCCATTTTATTCTCAATAAAAAAAAAAAAAAAAAAAAAAAAATATGTTTTTATTTCGTTAAAAGTAAAAAAAAAAAAAAAAAAAATGATAACTTTGTTTCAAATTATCACAGATTTATAGTTCAACCATTCGTTTTGAAGGTACTGACGAGACCTTTCGAAAGATACCCATATTGAAAATTTATCCCTCCCCCCCCCCCTAGTAGGGTACTTGAAGCGATGTTCACATGCACAATTTTTTTTTCCTAATTAACTACTACTATTATCAATAATTCATATTAATTTTACAATCACAAGTTAAAACCAACTCTCATTATGTACATTTATAGGAAATTTTGTCCTATACTGCCATGTTCAAAATTTAGAAAAAATGCGATCACAGCGCCACCTGTTGAGCGATTGATCCTCAAATCTAATCAGCATCAGTTTATGTGAGGGTCCAACTAAATACCAAGTTTGGTTAAATTTCGTTCGTTGGTTCGTGAGATATAGCGTCCACAAAATTAGTGATATACACAGACACACATTTTCTAAAAACTATCAAATCGTGTTCAGGACATCCCAGAACGTGTAATTCTATCAAAAAAACGTAGGTCGAAAGTTTTCACGAATCCAATACTTTCTCTATATTACATATAGAAGAAAGTTAAAATTAAGATATTTATTTTTGTAAAACCTAAAATGCATTTAGTTCAATTTTCTCTCTCTCTTTTTACTTTCTTCCATATTCAATAGAAGAAAGTATTTGATTCATAAAAATTTTCGACTTCCGGTTTTCGACGGATTTACATGTTTTGAGAGATCTAGAACACGATTTGCCATTTTTAGAAAATGTCTGTCTGTCCGTCTGCCTGTGTGTGAGAGACAAAAATTTTGTGGCGACTGTATCTCCGGAACTACTGCTCAGAATTGTATATAAATTTACATGAAGATGCACCTTGACCTAAGTTAGTGCCTATCAACTTTTGGTGTCAACCACTGGACAAGTAGCGCTGCTATACAGCGATTTCCATGATTTAATGGAAGGCTATATCTCAGGTTCTATTGCGTACAATCAAACAAAACTTGACATGTAAGAAGGTCATTATGAGACATTACGCTGATTCAATTTAAATGCTTATCCACCAACAGGTGGCGCTGCTATACAGTGATTTCCGCAGTCTAAGGGAAAGCTATATTTCAGGAACTACTGCACAGAACGGTATATAAATTTATATGTAGATGCACCTTGACATACATTAGTACTTATCAACTTTTGGTATCAACTGCTCAACAGGTAGCGCTGCTACACAGCATTTTCTGAAATCTACGGAAAAGCTATATCTCAGGTTCTATTGCGTATAATCAAACAAAACTTGATATGTGAAAAGACCATTATAAGACATTATGCTGATGATTCAAGTTGGATGCTTATAGGCTAATAGATGGCGCTGCTATACTGCAAATTTCCTCGATAACGGGATGGCAATATCTCAACTTGTATGGCATATAACTGTACGAAACTCTATATGTGAGATAACCATTATAAAAACGCATTTTTAAAAATGTTATTCATAGACAATAAAACTGTCTTTCTTTGGATATTTAGTGTTAGTTTTCTATAAGATGAAAATCATTTGGATTCGTCATGTTAGATAATTTTAAGAAGTAATAGTTTTAATAAATTATTTACCCTTAGTGAATTTGTATAGGAAAATATAGAAGAAAGTCTTGTGGTGGCCACAACATACTAGTTTTTATTTGCATCTGTTTTTACGTTTTACTTATGTATTTATATTTGTCTGTGTTTAATATAGTGTACAAATTCAGATAAATAAGCTTTTATTTATTTTAATTTTTTTTGTTATTTACCTTTCACTCATATTACTTATTCAGACCAACAGCTTCTACTGTTTTGGCTGTAAGCATTCACGTCACCGTCACTAGAAAATCTTAGCAGGAAACTTGAATTGCAAAGATTTCGATATATTTTACAGGTACAGTTAGACACATATAATTTAATTGGCTGGTTGGTTAGTTTTGGAGATGATTATGCAAGTCTTTGTACATGTTGTGGTAGCGTCACAAACAGCTAAGAAGTAAAAATCTAAGGAATTGGGAAGGAATAAAACAGAGCCATTAAATAGCTTTTTCTCGTTTAATTTGAAAAATATGTACACTATTTTACATTACAAAAATATAGCAAAACATAATAGGCATCATGCTTGATTAAACTAAAAAATTGAACGTAAAGTTCATATCCGGCTCTCTGCCTTTCCAGATCTACAAGGTCATCCGTCTCCTCTGAAATCTAGAGGTAATCTCCCTATCCTGTTTTCTGACCTCCAGAGAGGAGGGGGGGGGGGTCAACACCCCTGATGCATTCAGGCCCTCATAGGTTCTCAGGGTTCCAGACCACACCTAGGAACTATCACCGGCCAGTCGCTTGACCGATAGCTTCCCTAACAACACACTTATCCGTAATACATTGTAAAGGGTGTGCATAGGAGTCCTTTCCTAAGGATGTCATTTGGAATAGGTGTACTGTTAGGGTTGGCGCCATCCTGTCAGCCCCTCCTTGATGTGTTCGCTAGACATCGGAAGCATCAAACGACAGCGTGAAATTGGATCTAATGGTGTCGGTAACGTAACACTCTAAGAGAAGGTCGGCATCCAAATCCTTTCACTAATTAAGACACCGTGTCTCCACTGTGAGTCATGTGCCCGAGATCCGCATACGAAGAATCCGTGAAGAAAGGGAGGGAGTCATCACAATGGCAATATGACAACAAACTTTTATGTATGAAATTTAATCATGAAATTGAACTCTACTTGCAGGTAAAGAATACAAGCAACTTGACCAATAGGTCATGTCGGTATAATTTCTTCCGTGCCACAAATTTTATTTAGAAATTTAGATAATTATCAAATTCTAATGACTTTATATTATTGCTTTAAACAGACTTTTTAAATTTAAAATGTTTAACAATTAGAATTTTCCAGGAGGGTGAGAAAGTTCCATCTTGCCCTAATGTGCTAGTGCCTATGACACATAGTAAACAATTATTTTAGCATTGTTGATTTTATCAAAACATCACAATGCTAACACTAAGCACCAGTTTTTTGTCTCAGTATTTTATTAACTTCGTTTGAGAAAATTCGACATTCCAATATTTTGGAATTGATTCTTAATATACTTAAGTCAAAAAGTTAAGCGTTGCTTAAAAAAAAAAAAAAAAAGTATTTATATATATTTTCCACAAAAAGACCTCAAAAAAATTGCATAGACTCCTCTTACATATTAAAATATGTATTGTAGAAATAACTCTAATAGATAGTAATATATCTGAATTATTTTGTCGGACCTTGTATACAGGCCATTATAGACTGTACTTGTGTGAGATTTTAGATATTTTACAGAGTCAAAATTACATGAGAGGTTTTTCCACATGCCACACTAATTTGGCGATCCAATTATTTTACCAACATTGTAAAAGCTGTTTTTTTTTTTTTTGTGTGTGTGTGTGTGAAAAACCCTTCATGAACTCACAAATCTTAGTAAATAAATAAAGAATTGTTAATGTTGCAAGCTCATAGTGGATTTTTCGCAAAAACAAAGCATCGCAATGTATTTGAAATAATTGGATCTCTAAATTAAAAATAAATAAATCCTTATCGAGGATTTAGCCTCCAAATAGTGGAATATAGCCAATCATAGAGCAGTTTTTTCCCACAAACACTAGAAGCTCCCCATCATTCTAGTCATACATTGGGATATTGGTCTAACACTTTTTGGCACTTTCTTTTTGCGCCATTTTGAGAGAATGTCGTCGTTCTTGACACTCTGTATTTTGTGATTGTTGCTGTATAGAATATCATGTTTTTTAGATTCATGCAAGACGAATTAGCTGCATCCAGTGATATATTTTTCTTTTTTCATGCAGGCAAAACGTATATACATGCGTATTATTGACCACTACAGTACAGAGTTTCAAGCAAGATGAGTTAGATGTATCCAGTTATTCCCCCCCCCCCCCATGTACATAAAGCATACATACATGCATATAATGACTGCTGCAGTACAAAATTTCATGCATTTTCAGATTCATGAAAGACAATTAGCTGCATCCAGACCTTTTATTTATTTTTTTTTTTTATGTATACTTTTTTTTTTTTTTTTTTTTTTTTTTGGCATATACATGCATGCATGTTACTGATCACTGTAATACAGAATATCATGCATTTTTTCTTTCATGCAAAGTGAGGTAGCTTACTTTTAAATGTGTGTTTTATTAATCTTAAAAATAAGCTTAATTTATTTCAGTGAATTTTCAAAACAGTTGCCATTTAAAAGACACATTTTTGTCTTGTTTATTTTTGGAATCCATGACAACCATGATTTATTACGAGCTTGACTTCCCCTTACAATTTATAATAAAAAATACGATATATAGGTTTCTTATTTCAATTTTTTGCAGTTAGTTGTAACTGAAAGAATTATCTTGTTTAAAATTTTTTTAAACTGTCTTGTTTTTGTGAAGAATCTGTCTGTAATTCCTTGATTTTTGTTAAGAGTTCGTTCTCTGATTAAAATTTTTCTTAACCCATTAAACACCGCTGTATGAATCCCACTGAAATTTTTTTAATTTCTGTATTTTTTTTTGGCTTGAATGTGCATTTCTAATCATATGTAGTTTAAATAATTAAAAAAAAAAAAAATTGTTAAAAAATATGAAATGGTTTCAAAATGAGAGATTTGGCACCAAATGGAGGTACAGTCGGTAACGAAAGTGTCTGAACACTAGCAAAAATTCCTATGTAAAAAAAAGTACACTTCATACGGTTTTGTTAAATAAATCCTTATCGAATCCTGTTTTTAGACTGACTAAGACCAGGATTCAAGAAGGATTTATTTAACAAAACCGTATGAAGTGTACTTTTTTTACATAGGAATTTTTGCTAGTCTTCAGACACTTTTGTTACCGACTGTAGAATAGAAAAACTCTATTAAATTAGTTTTCTGGATCCTGTTTGTTATAGTTTAAGAAAAGAGCTGTTTCATTTCATATCCATTGTTTTAAGCCCCTGCACTAGAATGACCTATTTCTAGTAATTTTCTTTTCTTATGCAGCAGAAATGAACGTGTTTGAATAATAATAATAATAAACAAAATACACTGCAAACATTTTGAGAAAAAAAAAAAAAAAAGCTAGGCACTTTAATATTCAATATAAAAATATATTTATCTTAATTACTTGTAGAGAAAAAAAATTCTTAATCAAATGTTCCTCTAGTGGGAGCTTTGGCCCCTAATGGATTAAATAAGATTCCTCAAAGAGAGCATTATAATTCAGGCTTTGAATTTGTTGGTATACTATAATACACTTAGAGCAAAAGTATAATTATTATTATTATTATTACAGGAAATAAAAATAACAGCTATTTCTTAAAAAAAAAAAAAATCTTTAAAATATTTCTATTTCTGAAATTTTTGCCACAATTATGATCTATAATTTTCTCAGGTGCGAGGCATGAATATGTGGCTGTATTGGCCTAAAAAAGAGAAAATAGCTGCTGGAAGTCTTACAAATAATTGAAGCGTGTTTTAATTAGGACATATAATAGTTTTTGTGGAATTATCAGTCAATACAGAGGGCTTTACCTGGAAAAAATTCATAATAGTTCTACAGATTGATGTACTTTATGCTCTAGAGTTCATAAATCCATTCCCCCCCCCCCTCCCCATTTTCCATTGCTATCTTTCTATTTTGAAAAAAAAAAAAAAAAAAAAAAAAACTTAACAATTCTAATATTCATTAAAATTTGCAAGAAATAAGGACATGTGATATTTTGATGTAGGATTAAGGCGTTGTTTGAGCTTGTTTTCCCATATCTATTCTCAGATCTACCAGTCCATAGATAAAAGCTTTTGGATTAATAAATTTTCTGGTGATTGTAAAATTTATTAAATCACTTCCATCAATTGCATCTAATAAAAAAATATATATATTCACTTAAGTTATGTATTCAACTACCTTACATATTGTCTATAAACTGTACACACATTACACAATGTACTTAAATTTACCATAGTGATAAAAGGAAAAAAACACCACACAGCCTGAAATGCACTTCAAGAAATTTCAATTCAAGCCCTTTATATATTATACTTTTGTGTGACTCTGTAAATAAATAATGAATGCTTTTTCAAACTTTATTCTATAAGAAACATGCCTTTGTTCATATAAAAAAATATGTCTTAAAACTTCACATCACTCCTAACATATATGGATAAGACAACAGAGAAAAAAAGATTTTTGTTAATTAAAACAAAATTGAGAAAATTTTATCAAAACTTTGTAAAAGTGTTTACAATATACAGTAAGCTCTCGTATAACATGCTCTCGCAAAACACGAATTCATATAATGCGACAAAAAATCTACAACTGTTATTCATACAATGCGATAAAGAGTCTCGTATTATAACACATAAGATAAAGGAAACACGTGACAACATCTTTTCTACTTTTAACCTGTTCAAGGTTACTTACTTTTGACTGCAGATAAGAGTTGCCCCGTTTTACTATGCTAACACACGACACTTTTGGTCTCATTACGGATTGAAATCGTCTGCTCAATGTATGTTTCCTACAATGCGATTTCCTATTACGCAGAACGTATCCCCCGAGAGTCTACTGTACTTTATCCTCACAGGAAAAGCTTTTATTTTCTTTCTTACTTCTAATAAAAGTTTGCTAATACTAAAGTAATAAAACTATCTTTAAATATGTAAAGTCTAATGTTTAATTACCACTCATTGACTTTTGTTGAGGAAGGATTACATACATACCAGTGAAGAGTTTTGCTGAACCAAATACAAGCATTAATTTACAAAAAAAAAAAAAAAAAAAAAAAATACTGAAAATATAGAAAAATTTTATAAAAGAGTTTTTGTAAAACAAAATTTTGTGCTAGTGCAGTTTTCATGAATTTGATTTTTGTGAAGAACCCCTTTTTATGATGTGGAATTTTGTTAAGGGACAGCAAAATGGCCATTTTTGCCTGGATCGATTCCTCTCTGTTTCTTTTTCATATATCAATTTTTCAATATTTTTCTTGATAATTCAGTCTATTAGTTTTTCTCTGCTATAAATACCAGCACTTACTTGTAAATTTAACAAACAATGTTTCAGAGGAAGCCAAATACATAGAAGTCCCTTTAAATTTCTTAAAAGGTATGGGTGCGTAGTTGTTGATTTAATGCATTTGTGCCTATTTTTTTTTTCACTTGATGAAGCACTATGTTATTATTTTGATCTGAGACGACTGTTGCAAGTTTTTTGTAATTTATAGTTTTTACTTACAAAGTTATTTATTTATTAAGTTAATGGACTCTTCCCAGTTTCGTCTGCTCAGTCATGTGATAGAGGAAAGCGAATAATCGAATTCAATTAAATATTGTTCTTAAGAACAAAAATGTTAATACAGTTGGAGATCTTTATAACGCCGATCTATATAACGCAATGATCTATAAAACGCACTACTGATTGGATGTAAACATTAAAAATTTTATTTTGAGAAACTTATTTATGTGATATGTAAATATACTCACACACAACTAAAATAAATGTTTGAAACATTATATTTCTAATTCATAGTTTTTAACTAATAAAGAAAGAATACAGTTATTACAATGATCATCAAAAACTGTTATAATCACATGCATTAAAGATAAATATCAGATGACAAACTTGAAATTTCCAATACATGTCTAATTAAGGAAGAATTTTTTCTTTTTTAAATACACAGGAGAACAGCCAATGTAGAATAAATTCATATGTGAAAAAGAGGGGAGGGAGAAAATAAATAAATAATAATGAATAAAATATTTTAAATTTATTAAAACAAGAAAACTAAATTTCATAATCCTAAAATATCAGCAAATCTGCAGAAAACATACTGGTAAACGATTCGAAAAACAATATTAAGTATAGTGTTAATGTATATGCTGCTAATTTATTTAAATAATCATTTATGTAAATTTCAAATTTTATTGAATTTTATATTTCATGCTCTGGAAAAAATTAACTTTTGAAATGGTTCTCAAATGTAAATATCATAATTTATTCCAGGCAATATTTGAAGTTTAATTTGTAAATATATTCATTTATTACCAGTGTATAATATTTACGTAACCATGTTTAGAAGGTAAGTTTAATTGTCTGTGATATAATCTATATAACGCAAAATTCTATATAATGCAAAACCTCTGGTCCCAAGGTGTGCGTTATAAAGATCCTCTACTGTATTTAATATAAATAAAATAAAAGTAATATTGTGCATTTTAAACAGTAGAATAATTGTATTTCTAAATTTAATAATTTTTAAGAAACACTTTATGTGTTTATTTATTTTCAACTGTAAGAATCGATTTTTGTATGTTCCAGTGTAACTGTTACATTAACTGATCTAGCAATAAATAATAGCTTGTTCTGGAATGTCTATTGATTATAATTTGAAATTTTAAAATGTTTTCATTTAATTTAATTGCATAAAGGTGTTACAACAAGTTAATTAACTTAGTTACTGGTCTAAATGGATTTATGTAGTACGATATTGCACTGTCACTGATTTAAGTACTACCAAAAATCAGAGTATTTAAAATGTTCTTCATGAACATCAATAACAAATATAAACTGAATGATGATTGTAAATGTATACGGCAAACAAAAGAATATGAATAATGATATAAAATGGATTAAAAATGATGATGTATAAAAAAAATAACACAGATTAAATACGACTGATCAAAAATAAGAATAGAAAATATGTTATTTCAGCAATTGCTATAGGTAAACAAGACTTCGTCTGCTATTTGTTTTTCCTCTATCATGTGACTTCTGACGTCAGGTGGGAAGAGCCTATTATTATTTGAATTTAAATATGTTAACATACCAAACCAAAAATTTCTCAAAAAATAAAAATGCTACTTTTTTTTAATATATATATATACCATATTTTAGTGAAGGATAAGCCGCGGACTATCTTAAAAAAAAAAAAAAAAAAAAAAAAAACATTGATTTTTTTTTTTTTTTTTTTTTTTTTTGGGGGGGGGGGGGGGGGGATTGCGGCTTATCTATCAGTGCGGACTATCTAATGATAATGCCACATTCCGTCGTCCATAAATCTTGGAACAGTCGATCTCCCCTGAAAACAGAAGTTTAGTATTCAAGTTTCTCGAGCACTGATTCACGCTTATAATCTCTTATTTTCACACTTATAATCTCTTATTTTGATTAATTTTCATATGCGTCTGGATTTTGCCATCTTGTTTTTGATTTTTTCCATTGTATTTATATACTGGCTTTGTTTTAATGTTTTCTTTATACATTGCCTTTTAAAATAATTCATTACTTTTATTTATAATTAATTATTTTTATGACTTTGTATATATGCCCGGATTCCACCATCTTATTCCCGTGTTTCTGATATTTGTAGCATTATATTCACATACTGGTACAGTTTGATTTTATTTTCTTTACACCAAATTATTTTTTAAATTATTTATTATTTTCATTTATAATTAATGATTTATTATTTCTATTAACTGGCGTAGATGCCAGAAGACTGATATCTATTTCCTTATTTATCTGTCACATCATTTTAACAATGCTTGCATAAGCCGCTGCTTACTTTCCGGTGCGGTTTATCTAAGAGCATTGTTTTTTTTCGCAACACTTTAATAAGCTGCAGCTTATATACACTAAATTACAGTACTTATGATCTCAGCTATATGTTTAAATAGCTATTCTTGAAATTGGTTTAGCAATTTTCAAAAGAAAACATGTAGTCAATGTTAAAAGGGTTAAAAAAAAAAAAAAAAAAAAAAAGCATAACACTTACCTTAGAGTCCTGCATTGGGTCAGATAACCCGATTTCACCCGAACCTGACTACATTGTTTTCTCTTGCAGGTCGAGTTGACTGAATTTTTTTATTTTCTTTACACCAAATTATTTTTAAAATAATTTATTATTTTAATTTCTAATTAATGATATATTATTTCTATTAACTTGTGTAGATGCCAGAAGACTGATATATTTTTTCCTTATTTATCTGTTACATCATCGTAACAATGCTTGCATAAGCAGCGGCTTACTTTCCAGTGCGGTTTATCTAAGAGAATTTTTTTTGTTGTTGTTGCAACATTTTAATAAGCTGCAGCTTATCTACCAGTGCGGCTTATATACACTAAATTACGGTACTTATGATTTCAGCTACATGTTTAAATAGCTATTCTTGAAATTAGTTTAGCAATTTTCAAAAGAAAACATGTAGTCAATGGTAAAAGGGTTAAAAAAAAAAAAAAAAAAAGCATAACACATACCTTAGAATTCTGCACTGGGTCAGGTAACCCGATTTCACCCGAACCCGACTACATTTTTTTTTTATTTTGCAGGTTGAGTTGACTGAATTTTTTTTTTTATTGTTGGTTGGATTAAAATTTTTTTTATCTTAATAAAGCAGAAATTTGTTTGCTCTATATACCCATGATGAATATATGCTTACTCAAATTATCATAGTAAAATAAACATTAAAATCCAACTAAAGCAATAAACAAAAAAAAAAAAAAAAAGAAAAAAAAAAAGTTTTTTTTTTTTTTTTTTTTAAGAATATAGCTGTTGAAAACAGGCTACTTCTCCCACAGTAACCAGATGTATAACAAGTAATTCATCTAGTATTTTGATTACTCCGATCCTTTTGAAATAGATTATGAATTTAAACTGATAATTAATATTTTTTCTCTTGCAGATGTTTTTAAGAAGTTATAGGAATGTAGATTTAGATGAGTTTAGTGGACATTTAGTTGGCATCTATAACATTGTATTATTTTAATAATATTGTGTGTGTAATAAGCATTAAGCAATAAAACTACAAATACATTTTTTAGATTTTTAATTTTTAACTTAGTATTAGTTATAACTTAATATTAGTAATTATATTTTTAATTCTTTTTAAAATGGTTTACCAGCAGTGTAGTGTGACAATGAAAATTTATTTTATAAATTAAAAATGTTTTCCATGATTTTTAGATGAATTATTAATTTTCACTTAGATTCGGGTTTCCGGTCAGGTTCGGGTTGACAAAATTCTTTAGTGCAGGTTCAGGTTAATTAAAATTTATTTGTCAGGTTTGGGTTGATTCAAAACTCACTTGTTGGGTTCGGGTCCGGTTTACTCTAACTTACCTTAATAGGGCAGGTAAATAATCAAAGTGGAGAAAATATTAAATGGAAATTCGGTATATAATTTACAAGAACAGTATCAATCTCTTTAGACAAAGTACAAAACTAAAGCTTATCCTAAAAACACTTACTTTAATTAGTTTGTATACTTCATGTACTTCCCCTTTTTAACAAGATGTTTAATTTTAATACCTTTATTTGACATTGGGCTAATGCTTGCCTAAGGGAACAGAAAGACTTTTTTTTTTTTTGGTAACCTCTGACTCAAGCTTTCTAGGTTAATTTTCTTTTTATTTAAAAAAAAAAAAAAAAAAAAAAAAAAATCACGAATAGAAAAATTACACCAGGAAGGGCTGCAGTTAAGGACTTGAACACCCTCTGAAATTTTTTTTCTGGTTATAGTCTTATATACCAGTCATTTGTCTAAAGTCAATCTAATAATTCAAAGTCTTAACAGGTATCATACTGAAAGTGTTGTTATAGATTTACAACAGGAATAGCAATAGGTAAATGTTAGTTAAACTAGAACTTATGGGATATATATTTCTTTTGGGAATCCTGTCTTTTTTTAAAATTAAAATTAGATGAAGTAACTTATAAAATTTATTTATTTAAGTAAAACATGACTGCAACATAAAAATTTGTCCAATTCTGTAAGTAACATTTATTGTTTGAGCCAAATAAATGCCAAGTTGATATAAAAACAAATTTAATGCAAAAAATGTTATGAAATCAGATTACAATCAAGTACACTTAAAAAAAAAATTACAACTTACATATAAAACTGTACAATGAGAAATATAATTAATAATCTATTGCAAATACTGACAATGCAATGATATTGCTTTGTACTTTTTTTTTTTTTTTTTAACAAAGAAATGCTCTAGTAATTACAAAACTTAAGTATTTTTATTATCTGGAAAGAATTATTATTGCAATGTATGAATTATGAAAACAATTAACATTAATACAAGATGGCATCCAATTATGTAACGAAATAAATACAAAACAATGACTATAAGCAACTAAATAAACCTTATATTTCTAACTATAATACAATGGAAATTCCTAATCTATGAAAAATATATCTCTTATCTATCAAAAACACACCAAACTCTCAAATTCAAATAGTCATTCTGTGAATTAAAATTTTTCTTTTAGAATTTCAAGATAAGTTAGGACACCACACTTTTATCTTGCATGAAGTTAATAAATGTGGCAATGATAATAGTTTGTATTAATCAGCATTCTACTAAAAATGGTATTATTATTTGAAGAAAGAAAGGATTATTATGATTGGTAAAAGAAAAAGAAAATTTTATTTTGAAGGACAATATTAGAGTTTTGTTTACTCATATGACAACATGCTATCCGTTTCATTACCATAATATCTGTACTGATAAGTATAAAGGATTTAAGTCCATATTCTTCATTTTTCGGAAAATAACTAACGGAAAACTAATCAGAAGAATCGATTAGGAAAAAGGGATTATGTTGATTTATACGCTTTGGACCATTCAGTCATTGTCAACCTTCATTTAATAAAGGGAAAAAATTGAATTAAATATTTTATACCATAGATAAATGCTAAATGTCTGACTTGAATCTTTTTTTACCAATTGATTTTCTCAAAGAATAAATGACATTAATTTAAATCTTTTATACCAGTCGATAGAGAATCTTTTTCTGAGTGTGACTATGTACTTAACTCAAAATCGACATATTTGGACTTAAATCCTTTATACTTATCAGTACAGATATTTCCTTTTTTTTTTGTGTGTGTGTGTGAACAGAATCTGTTTATTTTTGTTCATCATTATTGAATCATACATGATTTGGGTTTTTCCAGGTATGTTTATACAGTTTTCTCAGTATTTTGCTAATCATACAAATCTATAATAGAATTATTTCAGGATTATGTATCTTTTACTTCATTTAATAAAAGAAGACTGACTAGTAATAACCATGGGCGTCGGCAGAATGGGGCAAGGGGGGGCACTTGCCCTCCTCTGGAAAATTTTAATAAGCATTTTTTTCTTTAACTTTAAAACTATGCTATCAGAAAAAAATATTTTTTCAGGTAGTGCCCCCCCCCTGAAATTTTTTCTGGCGACGCCACTGGTAATAACATGACAATAAGGACATCTATTCTTATATAATTAACTACTAACAGATGTACAAACAAACCTTTCTTCAGGATTGCCACTCAAATAGGGGAATAAAATTCCCCGACTTTTCCAGGTGTGTTCTAAAAAAATTCCAGTCTAACCGTATATTGAGCATTGGCCGTGTTGAGGGCAAAATAATTATGGTACCACTTGAAAACACCAAAGTTACATATTACTTTTACCTGAGGAGAAATTGCCCTCCACTGGAGTCTTCCTAAGAGGTCTTGTTTTTTAAAAAAATAACAGAAGCTTTTATTTTTTCAAAAAAAAAAAAAAACCCTACGTTTGCAGATTTTTTTTTTCTTTTTGGCAATTATCATATGAAATTCTCTGACTTTTCCAGACTCTGGCTAAAATATTCAAAATTCCCTGATTTTTATATGGTCCATTTTCAAATTCCCTGACTATTCCAGGTGGAGTGGCAACCCTGTTTCTTTATATAAAATATTTTCCCAGAACCTTTGACACAAGGAATTTCCATTGCATTTATTATTTGAGCCAAGTAAGAACCATTTGAAATAAAGAATATTTATTATAGCTATTAGATATATAGATAGATAGAAGGAATTTCAGTTCTTTAACCCTTTATCTACTGCATCATGAAATAAACAAAAAATGTATTATATTTTTTTTAGTTACTTAAAAGTATATTTTAGAGATATATGCAATAAAAATTATGCATATCACCTCATCAGAGTAAATTAAAGATTTAGTAACATTGTACTTCAGAGTACCATTGGTACAAAGAGGTTGAAAAAGATATTATGACCTTAAAAATGGTTTTAATTTTTTTTATGTTCCTTATATTTTTTATAAGATTGATGGTACATTCTTCAGCCGATATAAATATATTAATTATAACACACCTGAAGATAATGAAAAATGCCAATAAAAATCAGCAACAGAACTTTACAAATGCCTTTCTTGAACAAAAACGGCTACATGCAGCATCTAGTGCCATGTAATAAGATTAAAGTGAGGTATATAATATGTTCTACCCCTATATGTATATATCCTTATATTACCTTTGGCATTCATTTTTTACATAAAATAAGGTTGATTTTTGTAACAACTATGTGAAAAATGACAGAGCTGGGAATCTAACCTAGGCTCTCTGCTTAACGTGCAGTAGCTCTACCACTGAGCTACCCTGCTGATAACCAGCTTGGCATTTCTCATATAATAACCATTGGCAAGGTCACCGTGTCTGCAAACGCAGAAGTAACAGGTAAGAATATTACTTGTAGCAAAACTCCAACAGACTACAAAATTTCAATTTAGAAATTTTATTAATTCATCATCCATGAAAAATATTTCTGCCTAGTACATCTGCGTTTGCAGACACCATGACCTTGCCAACAGTTATTATGTAAGAAATGCCAAGCTAGTTACCAGCCAGGGTAGCTCAGTGGCAGAGCAACCACACATTAAGTGGCGAGCCCAGGTTCAATTACCAGCTCTAGCATTTTCACATAGGTGGTATGAAAATCAACCTTACACTCCACTTTAACTAAAAAATGAATTTTCATGGTTAATGAATTAATAAATAAAATTTCTACCTTTGATATTGTTTTTTAATTCAAGTTTATATTCTCTTTAATGGTAAAATATATTGCCAGTAAATAAAAGGTTAAATACAATTACCTCTCACTTATACACAAATTCCACAAGGTCCCCTCTGGAAGGATAAGAAAATAATGCTACAGATTTCTCACTTATAAGCACCAATTCACACCATCTGAGCACTTATAATTTTTTATTTTATAAAATACATTTCCTGTTAAACCTATATTTTATTGTAAAGATATTTTATTTGGAATATTTAGTGCTGTTGCCTCTTAATTATTGATAAATAAATAAAATAAAATAGAAAAAATACCTTATAAATATAAAAATTATACTCACGCATATATAATAAAAAATCAGAATGAAACTCACCTGAATACGAAAATCTCTGTTTACAATAGAGGCAGAATATCGATCTCTTATCATCTACAGCACTTTCAGAACTTAATAAGTATACAAAATCATTTCAAAAATTCAATCAAAATTCATTGCGAAAATTTTCATAAAAACAAAATACAATTGTCACTTTCACCCATACTGATTATCTGCTGGCAAGAGCACAAGAACAGATGTGATCCACCTTAAATATTGGGCAAACTTAAACTGTTTTTCCTTCCACAACCAAAGAATTGGGATATTAGTAATAGCACTGGTAAAATTAACAGAGGTGGCTGTGAATTATAAAAAAAATATCTAAAATTTTACAGAGAAAAATTTTTTATATGAGGAAATAACATAATTTATTGCAGGGAAGTCTGTTTCTATTATTATGAAAAAAGTATTAATATTAATTAGGTTTAGTAGTCATATGTTATTGATATTTCAGTTTTACAGTAGAGTCTCGACTATCCGAATTCCACTTAGTCGAGTTTCACTTTAACTAAGTCACAAAAAAAAAGAAAAGAGTCTTTTTTTTTTTTTTTTTTTCACCTTCACTTTATATTTCATTGGCAATGGCAATTTCTTAGCCTAGGAAAGTCGAGCAATGGTGTAATTATCGATTATATCTCTCTTTTAATTTAACAATGTACAGAGAAGTATCAATACTAAACAAAATTTGTATCAGGTGATTGACGGAATTTTAGTGTCACCCACAGTTTAAAGAAGAGGGAAACAAGAAATGTAGGTGTAGAAGGTATTTTTACTATTCCCTCACTTGAAGAAGTGGGGGAGGGGTGAATGCATTCTTTCAAGAAAAAGAAAATGGATTGGTTATTCATCTATTCAAGACACAGACAGAAGGGTTAAAGAATGTTCATCATCCCATAAACAAAAGAATATCAAGGACTTTCAAATGAACAATTTCATTCTCTGTTTTTACACTACCAACATTGGCAGTGTCATATAGTCTGTAAGTATATTATATAAATTAGTGAACTGTGTGTAACTAAGTTTTTAATTTGTCACCTTTTATGCAAATCATGTTTAACTCAGTTTTTTGTTTATCCGAGGTAAGTATGGTCCACATTAACTCTAATAACCACAACTCTACTGCATTTCGTGAATATAACTATCACAGGGTGGCTACAGCGATTCGAAAAAAAAAAAAAAAAAACGTTCCCTGATTTTTCCACGACTAATTTTGACAAACTTCCATGATTTCCATTACGTTACCTTTTATAAATATTCTATAATTTTGTGTATATCACATTCTTGTGTAACATGCTCGCTAAACCACTGCAATTCAAAAAACTATACTGATAGGCAAAAATATCTCAATCATTTTATTTATTTATTTTTAATTAATTTTTTTTTTTTTTGTTCACTTACAAAAAGGAAAATAAAATTCAAAATTTTGGAGAAATTAACAAGATTATAAAAATATGACTCATTTTAATTGCACAACATATTAACATCAAGACAAAAAAATATGATTTTTTTTTTTAATGTTAACTTGGTAAGATTCAACTAGAAAGCAGCCAATCATGTGCAGTCATGGTTAAGATAATACCTGTTTGGCAATCTTGGCCAAAAATGAAAATTTCCATGATTTTTGGGTGTTTTTTTTAAAAAATTCCCTGATATTTTCAGATTGATAAAGTACCCTGATTTTTCCATGATTTCCCTGATTGTCGCCACCCTGTATCAGAACAGTTGGAATTCTAGTAATAAAAACGAAATAAATACCCGAATTCAGGTACATTACCCACACTCACCACTAAATTCATAAATTATTTCAGTGAAAAAAAGTTGTTCAAAATGGAATAGCAAAAAATTACACTATTGACAGATTTCCAATCTATATACAGAACCAGACCGACTTATTCAGTACTTTTATTCTGCTACTTTTGAATTCAGGGTGGCTAACATTGGAACTTTTCTAAATTTTCCCTGATTTTTCCAGGACTATTTTTCACCATTTTTTCTGCTTTTTTTCTGTTTCTTTCCCCCCAAAAAAAATTCATAAAATTATCTAACAATTTACAATAACAAGTGTTCAAATATGGCTTATTTTTGCAAAATTTTTTAACCCTACAAGGCACCCAGTTCCATATGTGGAACACCAACTTTAATCGTCCCTATAGCTATAAAACTATTAGTAGCGGCATCTCTTGACATCTTGATAGAAGCTACTGACATTTAACAATGTAGTAATACGAATCTTTACCTAAAGATGTCGTTCGTGATTTTGTTATAGTGCACTCAGTGTGAAATTTGAATGAAAGTGATACGTTAGTCTGAATTCAAAAATAAAAAAAGAATAGTTATTGAATAGTTTTGACTCGGAAAAAAAAAATACTGTGTGTTATAACAAAGTGTATATTTTGCAGAGGTAAGTAGATTTTTTTAAATATTACAATAGTAAATGTATTAGTAAATCAGATTTTTATGTATGTTCCACATACGGTACGTTGAGCTAAAAAGTAGATTTTTCCGTAAAATATGGTTTTATTTTTATTTTTATAAGTTTTCCCCTATCTTCTGATCGCTAATTACAACCTACATATTTTTGTCACGTACTAAAAGAAAATTGAGCCTTGTAGGGTTAAAATTCCTTGACTTTACATGAAATTCCCTGACTATTCCATGACTTTTCCAGGATTTCCTGGACCCATAGGAACACTGGATAATCATCTTCAATTGTGTGGGGCTCTGCTACATGCGATTTATAATCGGTCCTTTTAAATGCATATAAGTAAGAGGTCACTATAATGCTGACATTATGATAAAAATCCAATACAAAACTATAGTTTTTACCATACTATCCAAAACTTTTCTATACATTCAAACTGTCAAAAATTGTTCTTTACAACATATATTTTATAAGAACAATGAAAAAATACATAAAGTTTCAGATATTTTTTCTTTATTCAGAAAAATGTATAATACATACTCAAAATTAAAAAATAATGAATCAAGGAATCTTAGAATCAAAATATAATAAATTAAAACAATAGAAGGGTAAAATATCATGTAGAAATAACACAAAATAAACACAATTAGATAACAGCTCAGACATTTTTAATTTATGAGATTATGCAAAAAACAATGTACAAAATAAGCAATAATATGCAAAGTTACTACAAGATTTTTATACATAACCTTTAGTAGCAGAGGAAAAAAAAAAATCTTTACAATTGAAAAAGTAGGAAAAAGGATATTCCACAGAATGTAAAGAAAGAAAGAAATTTTTTCACATTATCTAAGAAAACTAAAATTATTTTCTGAATGGAAAAAAAAAAAAAAATAAATAAAAATAAAAATAACAGCACACACAATAAATAATTTAGAAAATTCTAGAAATTTGATAATTTCCCCATTTTTATAAGATCTGCATGTTTTATATTTCCAAATATCTCTTTTAAATCTCCCACCCCTCATATTTAAATACTGAAATATTTATCAAATACTGAGCTCTTATTGAACAAGAATCCAGGCTTAACCACATGACTGCCTTCGGTAAAAGGCAGAATTGTTGCACTACTTTCACTGTACATTTTTATAATGTACTAAAAAAAAAATTATATCATCTTGTCATTCAAAACAAAACTGTGTACAGGAAAAAAAACTTTATTACTAATTTATATAACTTTCACACTTTAATACAAGCAAAAACTTTTAAATTATAAGTTTATTTTGGAAAAATAACACTTGGTGAATGGACATATCTGGTCGCGGCAATCAGAAGGTAATTTTTTTTTTTTTTTTTTTTTTTTTTTAAATAGTAATTTAATATTAAAAATCTTATATCAAAATCCTTTATAAAAAACACAATTTTTACAAGAAACATTTAAAAGTTTCTTAAGAGTTTTTATTTATTTATTTTATTAAGTTTTGAAAGAAACAAATTTCACAGAAATATCTATTTTTGAAATAGGCTTAAAAAGTACTGTTTTTATTTGTTTTAAAATAGGTAAGGGGAGAAAGCACTTTTCAAAACCAAAAACTGGGCATTTTGACATGCTCTTTTGATTCATCACAAATAGAAAACTTTTGCTTATTTTTAAATGAAATAACTTGTGCAGCATAGTACTACATTTGAAAATCTAAACCTTATTTTGTAATTAAATAAATATATTCTTTTAAATAGTATAAGATATATACACACAATGATTAAAAAAAAAAAAAACCTTACTTTTTGTTTCCCACAACACAACTTTTAAACTTTAAAAAAATATATATATATATATATGTAGTAGTAACCTATATTCTTATAAGAAATTAAAGTTAAATATTGCCCTTAGTCCGTAAACCTTAAATTTGACAGTTATATATTTAATACTGCAAATAATAAATAAAAATTTCATACAATTTTCAAAATACTAAATTTTTTTGATTGATGATGTTATAAAATAAAATCTTTAGACCAAATTATCAAAACAGAAGTTCAGATAATAAAAAATCCATTCATACAATATAGATGTTAAATTTAGCTTTCAACGAGTTTTTTTCTTAATTTTGTAGGAACGTATAAAACTTAGAATTTAAGAAAAATCAAATTTAAAGATTTATTTTTTAAAAAGGCAAGTTTTGGATAGCTTTTACATTTTTAATTATTCCATGCATATTTTTTATTTGAATGATATATATATATATATATTTAAATATTTTTAACATTTTGGATTATGTATTAATTTTTTTTTCCAAATTGATTTTTAAAGTTGCAAAAGTTCTTTCTTCCCTTAAATAACTAATAAAAAATTACAGATAATAAACTTTTTTCCTACAAGCAACCTTCTCTTCATGAGTCACAAACAGGTATGTGAAGTAGCAGATATTAGCTGCTTGCATTTAAAATTCAAATGCAAATCACAATTGATTTTCTGTGGTATAAATGTAGCAATATAAAGTCATTTTAAAATTGTTATTCAATTTCACACAATACATTTTTAGTTCTGATATACAGTATAGGATCCGTTATCCAGAATGTTCCGAAAACCAGAATGCAAAATGCCAATACCAAAATTTTTAATTTTCGTAAAATTTAAGAATTAAAGTTATACAAGAGCAGCTGTCAGAATTATAGTTTTACAACGTACTTTCTTTAATGCTACGGGGTTATTCTGGGGAAATATGGTGAGCACAAAATTGTCCAAATAATTACTGAAAATTTTGCAAATTTAGGTTAGAAAATGAATTTTTATGGTATATTATATAAACATTAATAACACATACTTCTTACAGTGCCCAATAACAGATGAATATTATTCTTGAACTCAGGCCACTTGCATGAAGTCTCAATTGTTATTAAAATTTTAAATAGTTTTTATTAATTCCCATTATTTTTAGAATTCATTTCATAAAATTTTAGTATTATGTGCTAAAAATATTTGAAATATTTATGAACAATTAGTAACAGAGACACACTATACGCAAAAAAATATCATAGAAATGTTTGCAAAATCCAAATGAAAGGATTTTACTCTCAGGTCCAAAATTACTTTTTATATATGTTTATTTATTTTTTATTATTATTATTTGTAGTTTAAAATTCAAATAAAGAATTTTTTGTTTTGGGGAAATAATTTATTAAATGAACAAATACATAGGTAAAGTGTTTAAATATATTATTCATGTTTATCACTTTCACTGCTATTTATGAAATTATTTTGTACCATTTTTATGCATATAATAAAGTGTTCCAAATTACGGAAAAACTCCTTATCCAGAATATCCCAGGTCCCAAGCTTTCTGGATAACGGGTCCTATACTGTATCTTGTTTTCCTGAGCAAATTGTGCAGTGTAGGCTCCCTGTTTCTTGCTTATCAAGAGCATTTTCAAAGAATAATTAAGAAAATTTTTTTTTTTTTTAAGAATTATTTAAATACAGTAGAGCACCAATTATCCGTGAAATTGGGTGGCAATCACAGATAACCTGAAAAGCAGAGTAAAATGGAGTGCAAACATGAAAAAAATATGCGGTAAGTATAATCCCTATTTCTAAAGTAAAAAGATCCATTTCCTCCTAAAGCTGTCAAAAAAGTTCTAAGTAGACCTATAAGATTACGATGCATAATAAACATGTCGATAATTTCCGACCTTCGCACTGCAGAACCTATTATATTTTCCTTGTTGTTAGCTTGAATTCAAATTGGGTTTTTTGAAGGTTAGAATTTAAATTTTTTTTTTTTCGCGGCTCTCGCGCTCGCGAATAATCCGTACCGCAGATCGTCCACTTGTGGATAATCGGTGCTTACTGTATTTCTTTTACATTATTGTCAAAACTGATTATTTTCTATGCTTTTAAAATTACTGCTTAGCTAGGTGGTGAGATTACAAATTATGGCAAAATTTTAAAATCGATGTTACCTGTGAACCCATAAAGATTTAAAAAAGATACACATACAATACTTACAGTATGACAGATGACAGCACAGGTTAGTAATTTTTACAAATAATATTTTACATAGTGGTCTGAAAGTAAGTCACTGCAGGAGTGGAAAATTGGTGCAAAATTCATACCGGTATTTGTTTGAAATTTTTCTCTACGTATAAAATCGGTGGTTTAAGAAGAAAATTTTGTTTCATAAATACAGGTACGAATTCTGCACTAATTTTCCACCCTTGTAAGCAAATAATGGATTCTGCATATAAGAAACAAATGAACATGAATCAATTTTCTCTTGTATCATGCTTACATGTTACTTTTATTTTAAGAACAGTACTCTCTTAATTAATTGGGATAACAAGGAAATAAATAGCAGGGTTGCCACTCAAATAGGAGAATGAAATTCCCTGACTTTTCCAGGTATGTTTTAAGAAAATTCCAGCCTAACCGTATATTGAGCATTGGCTGTATTGAGGGTAAAATTATTATGGTACCATTTTAAAACACAAAAGTTACATATTACTTTTACCTAAGGAAAGACTGTCCTTCACAGGGTGTTTCTAAGAGGTCATGTTTTAAAAAAAATGGCAGAAGGTGAGAAAAAACTGAAAAAATGACCCTACATTGGTGGAAAAATTGTTGTTTTTCAGCAATCATCGTAGGAAATTCCCTGACTTTTCCAGATTCTGGCTAAAATATTCAAATTCCCTGACTATTCCAGGTTCTCCAGGTAGCGTGGCAATCCTGAAATAGTCTCTCTCCTCCCCCCCCCCCCCACACACACACAAAAAAAAATTTCTAAACTTTGATGAAAAATTTTAATTAAAAAATATATAATTATTTATATATTAACAGAGTGTCCAGAAGGAAAGACTTTTAAAATTACCCGATAATTCTCTGTAACTAGTTTTTTTTTTTTTTTTTTAAACACAGTTTGGCAGATTGCTTTTATTTCCCTAATATGTTATATCTCCCCCAAATTCTCTCATAATTTCATGTTCTTTAAGAAACAACACAAAACTGCCTAAGAATTCTGCTTCCCTAGGTTTCCAGCTTGCTGGACAAAGAAAAAAAAAAATATATTTACATTATATATATATATATATATAATATTTTTGTTGTTTTAAACTTACAATTAGCACAATACAAAAATGAGTGCATTGGTGTATTAGAAATATTTACCTTTCTGTTGTATATATATATGTATATGTATAAAATATGTTTTAGTTTATTATGTACTTACTGATAAATTCTGGTACACAAATTTCTCATCTCTTTTTCAGCAGGACAGCTGCAATCATCTTTTATGTAAAAATGTATCACCATGACTTAAATTTGGCTGAGGTAAAAAACTGTCTTAATCAGTCGCAAAATATTCTTCAGCTTCTGTATTTTAAGAGTATGAGGAGACAAAACATATTTACTTTTTTTTTTTAGGGGTGGGGGGGGGGACACATTTTGAATAATTTGATACTGATTAATCAAGAGTCTATGGCTCTTAAATTGAGAAATAATCTAAATTCAACAAATAGTAATAATAAAAAAAATCTTAATATAACAATGAAACTCATATTTCTGAAAAAGTAATGAAAAATAATATCAAGAGTGAAATAAAATAATATGAGCCACACAGAACGTATCTTGCCTTAATTTCCATTTGCTATGTAGCATAAAGTCTTGTAAATTTTCAAGAATATTGTGTCTATACACTTTTTCCACCACTTTTTGTAGTCACTACAGATTTCTTTTTTTCATGCATCAAGAACACATGTCTCTTTAAATTTTGGAGTGCAGAACATCTGTAAGTGCAAAAGTCACAAGTAAAGTCTCTTCTCTTTTCGTGAATTCCAATGATATGTTTTTTTAGATTAGCTTTCTGTGTTGTACGGAAATCGCACAAGTCACACTTGACAGGTTTTAAGTTTGAATGCTTGGACAGCGTGTGTCTCTGCAGGCTTGCTTTCTGTGAACACACAAATTCACATATGTCGCACTTAAATCTAACCACTTTTTCATGAACATCCATTATGTGACGTACTAGACCCTGTCTCAGTGTCGTTGCAAAAGAACATACATAGCACTTAAATTTTTTTATGTTCTCGTGTTTACAGACTAGATGCCTCTTAAGACTCTCTAAATATTTTGTTCTAAAACCGCATGCCTTACACTCAAATACTCTACTTCCATCTGTAAAAAAAAAAAAAAAAAAAATTGTTATTTCACAGTGTTTCAGTAAAAGAACAAATTATTTTTAATATATAATCCTTCCAGGATGAGCACTGTTAAAATATGATGCAAGTAACAGGATGCTATCCAAGGACAAGTGTTGCTTTTTAGCAGCACTGAAACCAAACTTCTTTTTTAATTTTTAAATATCAACAGAGGTCTTACTACATTCATTATACATCATTGCAACACAGGAATGGCAGATATTGACCATCGTGTTTTAATGTCATAGCTCCAAGTGTTCAGATTTTCCCGTATCTGTCCCGATTTTTTAGCTTTGTTCCAAAACACCAATTTTACCTGAAAATTTTACAATTTTTTAGCTTCATGACATTTAAAAAGAAATAAAATGATCGGTGATCAAACACCTGGCAGAAAACTTGGGATTTTCAATCTTTCTCCATCCACAACATAAATGCCAATGTTCATTTTAAACTTGCTTTATTATATTCTAGAATCTATAAAGACTTTGAATCGTTCAATATTTCTCACTCATGTAATTTTTTGCTCTCCCTCCCTCCTCCCCGAGTTGCTAATGACCAGCAATCAAAGGTATCACGGAATCCTTGCGATTAAAACTCTTTTTCCATCTGTAATATAAATGCCAATGTTCTATTAAAACTGCCTTTATTAGAAGCTGGAATCTATAAAGAAGAGTAGAATTGTTGACTATCTCACTCATTTAATTATTACCTCCCCCTCTTTTCTCTCCTGCTATTGATTGGTGATCAAACACCCAGAAAAAGCTTTGTGAATTTTTTTTTTTTTTTTTTTACAACATAAATGTCAATGACAATTTTAAACTTGTTTTCTAGAATCAATTATTGGGTTGAATATTTTGTTGAATATTTCTCATTGATGTAATTTTTGTTGTGACCCTCCCCCCTTTCCCTGTTTAAGGAATGTTTGTTTAATAAACAATTTGTATAGTTAAAATAAAATGAATAATAATTAAAAAATATTTTGCTATAATTAATCTATATATTAAATTATTTAACGTTAATTATTTAATATAATTATTAAATAAGTGTTGACAAACCTGTGCATATGCACACAAAGTAACACTTAAATATGGCAAAAAAAATCGTGAATTCATTCCTTGCACAAAGTGTTCCTATTTTTGTTCTTGGCGGGTTGGCAGCTATGTAATGTCAAAATCAGAGCCCGGGAACATATTTTTATTTTATTATGATTATTTTTTTTTTATGTAAATGAACAGTACATTTAAGAGGTTTGATGTTGCAGTATGTGAGAAGTTTATTGTTTTGTTTTGATATTTCTGCTTAAGAGTCTTAATCTAGTTAATCAAAGCGTTTAATAATTTTGCATTTAGTTGATGCAAACTGAAGATCTAGAAAGAAAAAAAGAAGAAAAATACAGCCAATTAACTTAAGCAATAACACTCAATATTGTAAATATAAGGAGTGTAATATACATATATATATATGTATGCATATTATATTAGTTTGTACTGCTGCAATGGTAGGTTATCACAATTTAAATGACTTTAAAAATTAATAGCTTAATATTAAATACTTATGAGAGATGGTGCAGCTTGTGAAATATTGATTCAATTTTGATTTTCATGCTGTACTATTGCAAGAGTTAACTATAAAGAATCTGGTAAAACATCAAATAAATTAAACAGTAAAAGACCTTGAAGGAAGAAGACCACTAACAACTCAGAGCATTCGTTCACAAGATACAAATACATCACTATCTCAAATTATTACAATCCTCCCTCCCCTAGCACCGATTGTATCAGCAACTTAAAAATGAGACAAGGAATGACACTGTTTTTTCAGGTGTATTCAAATTCCCGGGTTAATTCTGATGCAAATAGTGGTTTTGAGGACCTATTAGGGGCTCATCCAGCTTCCCCCCCCCTCCCCTCAAGGTCCTATTTTTGTGAATTTGACTTACTTTTTTACATGAAAAGATTGGAAATTACAATGCTTCTACAGGGGGAAGGGAGAGGGAATAAAAACAAAATATGAGATATTGAGCCACTCTGCTATAAAGTAAGTTTATAAAAAAAACTGACATTTATATATTGCGGATGGAGAAAGATTGACAATCGCGAAGTTATTACGAAACACTTAATCGCTGATCGTTAACAGAGGGAAGGGGGGGTTGGCAGGTAGTGACAGAAAAAAATCACATGAGTGAGAGATATTGAACAATTCTGCTTCTTTATAGGTGTTAGATTCAAATAAAATCTGTTTAAAAAGAATATTGATATTTATGTTGTGAATGGAAAAAAATTCAAGATCGCAAAGTGTTTGTACACCACACACGTTTTAAGTTTTTCGATTTTTGTGAAAAACCAGTTTTAAGATTGCTGACTTTTGTGAAGGGTTTATTTTATCGCCAATTTTAGTGAAAGGTCAATTTTAATATTGCTTATTTTTGTGAAGAGTCTGGTTTTTGGACCGAAATTTCTTCTAGATGAACCCCTGCATGTATAACATTAGGTGTACTAGTACTAGTTTTCCTGATACAATATTATTAGTGATGGCACGAAGCACAGTTTGGCCGAAGCGCCGAATACCGAAGCTTCGGCAAACTAATCGCCGAAGCTTCGGCCGAAGCTCCGGCATCATTGTGGGATTGTTTTGCAGAAGTCATAAACAATAAATTACTCACAGAACACTTTGAAAATTCATCGTCTAAAGAGCTGGAAGTATATATAATCAATACGCTTTTAAATAAAACACATTGTCTGTTGGAATTGGTGGAGATGCAGAGAGAATAAAAAAAGATTATCTGATTCGGCCAAATGCTATTTATCTGCTCCAAGTAGCAGTATATATAGTGAAAGGTTATTTTCTGAAGCTGAAAATGTGTATGAGGAAAAAAGGAATAGAATTCTTCCTAAAAATGCAAAAACATTGATTTTTTTTGCATCATAATTTAAAATTGTGTGATAAATGATAAAATAAAGTAAGTTTAATTAAACCTTGTATGTAATATGATGAAAATAAACATAAAAAACAATTTACAGTATCTCAGTTATTAACCTAGAAAACATTTTATCATGTGATAATAATAAATAATCTAGAATAAATTTTATAACTTTAATTATCTGGAATAAAAATTTAGAATTTAGATCTAGGGTGGATGTGCAAGTAATAGGCATCCTCCTCATATTCTGGTTTATAAAAAATAAATAAAAATTCAGCTTTTATTTATTTTTCAACAATTCTCTGCATGTTTTATAATCCTGGGTTATTGTTAATCTTGATTATTGACTATACATGACTATGACTAAGTTTCAAAGCTAGAAATATTTAAAGAATGTTTCATGCAATATTTTAATAGCTTCATTTTAAAGCAACTAAAGTTGTTCGTATAATTAGTTAACTAAATATAATGTAATGTAACTTATTTCTTAGCAACTACCAATTTAAATAGAATATATTATTAATTGTTGTATGATTTATGGTTCCAAAGGGTCAATGCACACAAACTTTTAAATTAAACATAAATTTCTACTATGTTTTATTATAAGGTACCATTGTGTATAACTTAAATGACAATATTTTATATAATAATAATTGTTAAAAGAATATTCACAACATAAATTGTTATAGGCCGAATCGGCCGAATCACGCTCATTATTCGGCCAGGCCAAAGCTTCGGCAAAGTGGCCGAAGCTTCGGCCTTGCCGAAGCTTCGTTCCATCTCTAAATATTATTTCTCTAAAATTGTTTTTAGTTTCATAATTTTTACATATTTATTTCAATAGCTACGCATCTGGTATAATAATGATACATAAGTTATTTTTATTTAATTAAGACACATTAAATTAAATATACTTTTAAAGAATGCTTTCAAAAGTTAAGACATAGAGCCTTTTTGGACATATCAACAGTAGAAGCATCTCATCCTTGGAAGAAAATAAAGTAACACATGCTCATTGAAATTTTATTTTTCCGACTGAGTGAAAATAATGCCTGGACCGGGAGTCGAACCCTGGATCTTTGACTAACAAGGTCAAGGCTCTACCAATTGAGCTATCCAGGCCGACAACCGGTCGACATTACTTACTCAGGCATTATTTTCACTCAGTCGGAAAAATAAAATTTCAATAAATATGATTTTCTTCCGATCAGTTGATTGTGTGATTTTAATAAAAATTGTATTAACACATGCTCAGTCTGGAAAAGGTTAAATTATATTTTCATAACTAAAGTATTAAAAGTACAGTTAAAAACTGCTTGTAAAAGCAAGCTGTTACAAGATGTCTTGTTCTTTGGATGACATAAAAGATTTGAAAGGAAAGTGTAGCTTTCTCTCGAGTTTTTCCTTCAACAGGTTTTCGGCAAACTTAGAGGTAAAGAGATAATATATTTTGGGAACAATTATCCTTTTTTGGTGATATTTGGCAATAAATTCTCGCAGGGGTGATTGTGACTCAAAGGTAAAAACCCTGTAAGAGTCTCAAATAAAACAAAATCCAAAATATCAAATGATACTCAAATCATTTAGACCCTCAATCTGTTTACAATTCTTTCGCATATCACTTGGATGACAGATGAACAACCAATGAAAACAAAAGATAACTTTAAAGAAATATGAAAATACATGGATTAGATTAACTCTTAACTACACGCGCTGGTGTAAAAAATACACCATTTATAGTAAACAGAATATAAATGACTTTGGGATCCCTCTCCCCATGCTGCGCACACATATAACCTATCATTGAAGTATTTATTTGAAGATTTTTCATTAGTTTTTATAAAAAGTTTTGATAATTAAAACTTATACAATCGGCAGTAAAAGTATCCGAGCACTAGCCAATAATTCTTATATAAAAAAAGTACACTTAATGCTGTTTTGTTAAATAAATCCTTGTCGAATCACATTCTTAGATCTGATTAGGAACATGACTTGACAAGGATTTATTTAACAAAGCAGTATTATGTGTACTTTTTTTTAGACAGGGATTATTGCTAGTGCTTGGATACTTTTGCTTCCAACTGTAGCACACATA
Organism: Salticus scenicus; assembly: GCA_963930645.1. Taxonomy (NCBI): domain Eukaryota; kingdom Metazoa; phylum Arthropoda; class Arachnida; order Araneae; family Salticidae; genus Salticus; species Salticus scenicus. The sequence goes on from CAWVNO010000001.1 coordinate 869,672, forward strand.
TTTGTTCTTATTTAATTTATTTTCCCTAACAACACATGTTCTCCGAGAAGCATCCTCAGGATGTCCTGTGTATAAAAGGAAAATCCTATGGACCTCCACAGGATGTTCTGTGGACAAGTGTGTTGTTAGGGATGTGATATTTTGGTGGTGTACAAAATACACCACACGTGTACTTGTGTTAAAATATTAAGCGCATGTAGTTAAAGGTTAAAAAAACCCTGAAATCAGGGGTAGCCCCTGAACATAAATACTCCCGCTAGATGCTAAAAGATATTTTCTGAAAAAAAATTAAACCTATCAATAGAAATGAAAACGGGGTATTGAAGAGAAGATATTATTTTGATTGTTAAAATTCCGTTAAAAAAAAAAAAAACTGTCATAAAAATACAGCAACTTAGCATTTCTAGGGCTGAAAAAAGCTATTCAAGAAAGGCACATGAGAGAGCTATTTTTCTTTCCAATCTTTTGCATTGTCATCGGAATGAGGCATCATGGAATGTTGTTTTTACAAGCAAAAAAAAAAAAAAATTACAACACATTTAAAGTTTTCACATGTACTAAATTAAAAATACACGAAAAAACAATTTTCTATTTCCTTATATTTCACAACTGTTTCATTCAATTAAGCAACTAATGCTGACTCTAGACTAATTCAGCAGGGTGCTCCATCTGGTGGCTCTTTTAAACACATTTTAGCATCTGACAGCCATTTTTCAACCCTAAAATGTGTGTTAAAATGCATGCAGTGGCTATTTTAAAAAAACATTTTAGTACCAAGTGGACTTTTCTAACATTTTAAATGTTCACAGGCCTTTAGATATTTTTTCTTCCTGACATGTAATGTTCTAGCAATAGTTTTTACAGCACTCCTGGAAGAACACGTGAACAAATGAACACATACAAAAATCACGACATAGAAGACTGTAAATGATGCCTTTTTTGAAAATACAGTGGAGTATCTTTTATACGTTTTACGACTTCGTCCCAAATCATTCCATTCAATTCTAATCTTAAAATATTTCGCTTATACGACACGAGTATATTCTTAATTTCACTTATACATTTTTTCCCCCTTGTAAAATCCCAAGTTTGAGTTTCATTCCAGGATAAAAAAAAAAAAGATGTTCTGTATGTTTTATTCTTACCTTTTTCATTTATTTATTCTTAGAAGTATGGTAACAAAGTGCGGCTATAGAACGAAGTGCGACCTGCATCGATAGCCTGGGGGAAGGCGGGTGTTACAGAAATTTTTAGAAATATGCAGTTGGGGACTGGGTTGAATGGTAGGTATACAAGGAGCCAGTGACCACTTGTAGACCTCCCACTCTCTCCTTTAATTGATTCCAAGGATGGAGTACAAAAGGAAAAAACCCACAACTTTATAGGCATTTTGTAAACTTGAAGATTTATTACTCACTTCCGTTGGACGACTTGAATAGGATACTGGAAGATTTTCTTATTTCTTATTGTGTTTGTTTGACATTAGGTTGGAGAAACAAGGTTTTTTTTTTTTTTTTTTTTTCTCCCCTCTTAATCGTTTGCAAAAATGTCATTTTCATTTAGAGAACGAAAGTCTTTTTCTTTAAAGGTTAAAATGGAAATCTTGAGAAAATTTTCCGAATTTCTATATCTTTAAATTATCATTTAATTTTTACGCTACCTTTTAAAAATATTTTAAACTTAATTAAAAACATGTCTTAGTCGAATAAATGCAAAGGAAATCGTGAAAATTGATTCAACTTTTATTATTAATAAAACACTTTATTGTGTTTTATTGTGTTTATCCAGCGGCCCTTTTATTCTAGAGTCAGCAGTAGCAACATATCATGTGTTGATCATTAAAACATATTTATTGTGCAAAATATTGTAACAAGTATGTTGAAATATAAATAATTAAATCACTAATATAAAATAAGAATATGCAGAGTTATAATTTTTTTTTTTATATTGATTCTTGTTTGTGAAAAGAACAAAAATATTAAAAATGTATATGAAGATCTGATTTTGTAAATCTTAAAATTAACTTTAAATTAGCTTTAAAATTTAGAATATGCAATTGTACACATGTAATTTTAGATCATCATATATATATTAAAATCATGAATGATTTTAAAAATTAGCTTATTTTGAAAAGAGTTTTGATGTTTCATCTTGATGTAAAATATAAAACCTACACTATTTCATCATCTGATGTAAATGGGACCACATAACACCCCCCCCCCTCCTTAAAAAAAAAAAAAAAAAAAAGCAATAATAATAATAATAAAATAAAATAAAAACAATTTCCTTACATCATCTATAATCCTGCTTTTTGTTGTTCATAAAATTCTTAATTGCAAATTATAAATTATTTACAATGTGACGATTATCTCCTTATATTATTAATTACTTTTAACTTTTGTGATTATTACTTTATGTGACAATTATTACTTTTAAATAGGTTTATATTAATTTAAACTATATTTAAACTGTTTATTTTTTCAGAAGGGAAAATAATGCCTACATATGAAAATAAGGAAAAAATGCATATTTTACAAGTGATATATTTGTTCCCATCTGCATTGAAGGTATTGATAAAAAATATACCTCAAACAAATTGCAGTTTAAAAAAAAAAAATAAATAAAAAAAATAAAGACTATCCTTAAATGTAAAAACTTCAAGATATAATGAATCCACTTATGCAGTTTGTACAAAAGATATGAAAATGAAATAAAAATTCAGCAAGAAAAAAATTATTCTTACCCTTATGTTCTTCAATCTTGCACAAACGTTTCAATGCAGGAGATAATTTCTGTAATGAAATAAATAGATATTTGCTCATTTTCAATGATCGTTTATTAAATTTTAACCCCCTACCTTACTATTAGAGGTTAACTGGGGTTGGCTATTTTTTATTCAAATTATCTCAAGTTATCTCAGAGAGATTTTTTTTTTTTTTTTTTGCTTTTCTTGGTGAAGCATCCCAAAAATTTATAGTAAAGTCATTTCTAGAGCCAATAGATGGCACTACTGTCTTTTTTTTTACAGTTTCGAATGCCTGTTGGTGAAGGAAGGTATACTGACAAACAGTGGCGGCTTGTGAACTGAAAATAGGTGAAGAGCTCAAAAAATATATTTAAGTATTTTTAATGCATAATTTTTATTAAGCATGGTCTTAACTAAAATAAACTAAAAATACTTATTTAAATGTAAATTTATCTATATATATAAAAGAGCAGAGTCTGTCTGTGTGTGTGTCTGTCTGTCTGTTCGCTATAGACACCTAGGCCGTTTCACCGACCGGGACAAAATTCGGCACGGTTAATGTTTACGACCCAAATAACACAACGCCGCAAGCGATTTTACAAAATTCGCCCCCAAGGGGGAGAAAGGGGCAAAACGTAATTTCACAAAATCCTTCATATCTCAAACAAAAAAACAGATATCCGTAAAATTTTTGCTTTAAAATATAGCTAATACAAATGTCTAAAAATTGGTTTCTGGAATTTTTGAAATTCGGTCCCCAAGGGGGGTGGGGGGGCAAAACGTGATTTCACATGCGTAAAACATGATTTCGCATAATCCTATATATTTCAAACAAAAAAACTAGATATACATGAAATTTTTGCTCTAAAATATAGCTAATGCATCTATCTAAAAACCAATTTCTGGAATCTTGGAAATTCAGCCACCAGGTGGAGTAGCAAGGGGGGGGGGGCTATGGAGCAAAAACAAATAGAAATACAGTTAGACCGTTCAAAATTGGTACAGATAGGTTTTAAAGGCCTGCAAGTCGAATGGGGATATTTTCAATTGTGTAAGTTATTAGGAGGGGCAAGAAGGGGGGAGGGGAGGGGGGGGGGGGGCAAAAAAATAAAAATAGTGTCAGATCATTCAAAATTGGTACATAGAGGCTTTCGATACTTGCAAATCGATTGTGGATATTTTTGAATTTGTAAAATTATTAAGAGGGGCGGTAAGGGGGGGCTATGGGCAAAAACAAATAGAAATACAGTTAGGCCGTTCAAAATTGGTACAGATAGGTTTTAGAGGCCTGCAAGTCGAATGGGGATATTTTCAAAAGTGTAAAGTTATTAGGAGGGGCAAGAAGGGGGAGGGGAGAGGGGAGGCAAAAAAATAAAAATAGAGTTAGATCATTCAAAATTGGTATATAGAGGTTTTCGATATTTACAAGTCGATTGGGGATATTTTCGAATTTGTAAAATTATTAGGAGGGGCGGTAAGGGGGGGGGGCTATGGGCAAAAACAAATAGAAATACAGTTAGGCCGTTCAAAATTGGTACAGACAGGTTTTAAAGGCCTGCAAGTTGAATGGGGATATTTTCCAAAGTGTAAAGTTATTAGGAGGGGCGAGAAGGGGGAGGGCAAAAAAATAAAAATAGAGTTAGATCGTTCAAAATTGGTATATAGAGGTTTTGGATACTTACAAATCGACTGCGGATATTTTCGAATTTGTAAAATTATTAGGAGGGGCGGGAAGGGGGTGGGGTGGTAAGGGGGGGCTATGGGCAAAAACAAATAGAAATACAGTTAGGCCGTTCAAAATTGGTACAGATAGGTTTTAGAGGCCTGCAAGTCGAATGGGGATATTTTCGAAAGTGTAAAGTTATTAGAAGGGCCGAGAAGGGGAGGCGGAGGGACAAAAAAAATAAAATAGACTTAGATCGTTCAAAATTGGTACATAGAGGTTTTCAATACCTACAAATCGATTGCGGATATTTTTGAATTTGTAAAATTATTGGGAGGGGCAAAAAAATAAAAAATAAAAATAAAATAGAGATAGATCGTTCAAAACTGGTGCATAGAGGTTTTTGATACTTACAAATCGATTGTGGATATTTTTGAATTTGTAAAATTATTAGGATAGACGGGAGGGGGGGGGGTGAAGTGGGAAAATAATAGAAATAAGAGTTAGAGCATTTTGGGAATTTTTTCCAAAGACAGTGAGAACCCGGTGTGACATTTTTCCTAATCAGATTTTGTTTCTCTTTTTTTTTTTGTTTCGCATGATAAAAATTAATGCAATTCTGAGAATTCAGTAGTTATAGTGATTCATTTAAAAATAGGGACCAGCGAAGCAGGCGTCGCCTGCTAGTATTCTATAAATGAATACAGTGTGTCTCTTCACCTATTTTTGGTGCACAAGCCGCCACTGCTGAAAAAGGTTCCATTGCTTGTTGAAAGAGTTATTCTTACGTTAAACTGAGAGAATGGTTATTTTTGAAACACTCATTGAAAATAAATAGATAAGGTAGGAGGTTAATTACATAAAGGTCATATAAAATTTAATCAAGAAAAATCAGGGTTGTTATTTTGTTCATATTTTTGTGAAAAGTCCAGGACGCAGGACAAAACTGGGAAAAAAACACATGAAAATCCATTGAACTATACATATTCAATGCATAAAATTATTCTGTTAAAACAATATATTGTACTTTTAAATTTTAAATAGCAATTTTAGCAATAGAAATATTTTATTAGAAATTAATAATCTGATTAATGAAAAGTGTAATTTTATTTTAATCACAATCAATTAAAAAAAAAAAAAAAAAAAAAAAAAACATAAAAGAAAATGCTAATTATATTAGATATGTATAGTTTGCAATTGTAACAAAGTAAATCTGTTGCGGACAATTATTACATTATCATATTGAGAGTAGAAAAAAAAAAAAAAAAAAGTTATTTAACTACTTCACCGACTATCCTGAGATAATTTGGGAGAAATTTAGTTTTCCACATACAACAGTGGGCAGTGAAGTTAATTCTATACCTAAATTTTTAAAACATAATGTTGACAGTTAAAAATGAAGAATAACTTGACCCTCAACACCCCTACCCCCTCGAAAGAGACTATTTTCAATATTAGAGTTTTTCACAATCAACACAACTAATTAATACATAAATTATTTTAAAGATTATAATTGTCTAAGTTGTTTATTTGTCATTTTACACTTAATATGGAAATACATTATTTAATATTTCTATATTATATATAAAAAAAAAAAAAAAAAAATCATAAATGTAGATTGAATGTTTTTATAAATTTATGTCTACAAATCACTTCAAAGCATGGCTTTCATTTTCTATACAACATTTTATTTGCAACACCAAAATGTTATTTTTTTTATCCCAAAATTTTAAAATTTAAATTTATATGTTAACTGATTTGATATTTTTATATTCTTATAATAAAAAAAAAAAAAAAAAAAAAAAATATTAATTGGTAATAGAAATTCCAGATGAAAAAAATACAAAATTAAATTTTACTTCTAAATAAATAAATAAATAAGTATTTATTTTATTTTTATTTATTTATTTTTTCCCACAAAAATAAAGTCTATGATAATATAAATGTGTGCATATGGATACATATATATATATTGAAGTTCTGAACATTAAATAATTTAATGTTGGTTAGATAAAATAAGAGAGGCCGTTAAATAAACAAAAGAGAAAATTATAATAGGTGTTTAATTATTTTCTCCCAAATAGTATATTGTTTAATGGAACATAATATATCCAAATTCTTTTATGCATCTCTGAAAAAGAACTATTAGTGCTAGATTTGCCAAAATCTATACATTTGTATGACCAGGGGTCGATCCAGGTTTGAATTTTTGGGTCCCTTTTTTGTGAAAAACAAAATATTTTTGTGAAATTTTTATTTATTTTTGTGAAATATAAAATATTTTTGTGAAAAAGTAAAATATTGTGTAAAATCTTCCGTTTTTACAATCACTTTATGTAATGTTTAATATCAAGTTTAGAGTTTCATTGAGCCAAATTAAGGCATTAATTAAAAATAATACTGAAAACATGAAAACATTTAATAAAAGGATCATTTTTATAAAACAAAATCTTGTGAAGGGACTCATTCTATAAATTTGAATTTTGTGAAGGGTCCCTTTTTATGGATTTGAATTTTGTGAAGGGTCCCTTTTTATGAATTTGCATTTTGTGAAGGGTCCCTTTTTATGAATTTTAATTTTGTGAAGGGTCCCTTTTTACTATGTGGAATTTTGTGAAGGGGCCGCAAAAGGGACCCAAATTTTGCCTGGATCGACCCCTAGACATAGACCTATAACATGTATATAAATTTAAAGCTATATCAAATGAGGCATTTAGACACAATCACACTTAAAATAATTACAGACTATAGGCCCTAATATTACATAATTAATTCTTATGTCCCTGTAAAAAAAAACTATAAATGCTCGATTCACAAAATAAACCTATACAGTTCATTCAACATGTATTTCAGCTGAATCAAATGAGGCATTTAGATGCTATCACAATTTAAATAATTTGAGCCCATAGGCTATAATGACAAGGAATTTATCTTTGTGTCCCTGTTAAAAAAAAAAAAAAAGTGCTAAATTCTTCAAGATGTATATAATTTGTGCTATGGTAACATATAACATGGGCGTTGGCACATAGGGCAGGGGGAGGGGGGGCACTTGCTTCCTCCTACAAAATTCTAATTAGTAAAAAATTATTTAATAAAATTACAATTAAAGCTTTAAAACTATGTCATTAGAATTCATATGACCAGGACTCAAAATTCGTGGTTGTTAGTCGTATTTTGCAACTATAAACTTCGTTTCGACGACTGTGATTTTACACCCAGTCGTCATTTTTTATGCCTAACTTTCTGTTATTTCATTATTTTTTAATGAGGCATGTGACATTTCGAAAGTTTCGTTTTTAGAATTTCAACTTATTCTCTGATCTTCTCAAGGTCATAAATCTTTCTTTCTTTCAGTAGGGATTCACTGATTTAATCAATGCATTACTTCATTATATATCTATTGACAAAGAGGCAGTTACTGAAGAGTCTGAAGATTACAAACTTTGGGCAAAAGAAAAATTAAATATCCCATGTCATGTCTGTCTGCATGGCAGCATTTGCTGGCTGAATCAATTTTATCCTCTTTCTTTCCTAATTTAAGGAAAATAATAAATTTCATTATGATTCTTCCCTTAAGTACAGCTCAGAGTGAAAGGGGATTCAGTCACTTTAACTTAATCAAAAGAAAAAACAGACATAGTCTGTTATCTTCTACCATGGATGATTTACCATTTATTCAGGTATATAGACCAAGTTTAGAAGAATTTAATCCATAACCTGCTATTGATTTATGGCAGAATGATGTTAAGCAGGGATACGCAACACATCCAGAGTTAAAATAATTTTAGATTTTTAATAAATTTTCTTTCTTATCTGCAAGATATTTGTGTGCTATTTATTTCTAAGCATTGTGAATCATTAGATATATATGTATATATATGTGCATTTATGAGCAAACAAATCATTTCAAAATGGCAACCAAGTAGAACATTATGGCAAAAAAAAAAAAATTGTTAGGTGCCACTGACGCTTGACTTACCAACTCTAGTTTCGAGCGCTGCATATGACCAAATAAAATTTATGCCACAGAGCCAATTTGAGTCAAACAAACACAACCTACATTTATATGTTATTCTAACCTTTCCCTGCAAACGTGCAAGCAGATTTTACATCAACTTGTTAGTAAGTTTCTCGGATTAGTGTTGATTTAGAATAAGCTGCATAATTTTTATAAGGAAAATGTTTTACCTTAAATTACATACATAAAAAATTGTTGTAGTAAATGTTTACACACAGGCTTACTTAGTCACCTCAATCAACCAGCCAACCATTTGAATCTAACTGAATTTTTTAAAATATGCTGAAATTTTGCAATTTTAAGTTTGCCCCCTCCTAAAAAATTTTCTGGCAACACCATTGCCTATAACATACACACCAACTTTTATATGGTGTGTACACATTTATGATAAAGAAAAGTAAGAAGTTTCTAAGGACTTTTTAAGGACTTCTAGGTGATTATTTAAGGACTACCTAGAAGGGGAGGGGGGACGGAGCACTGTAAATTAACATTATAGTCTAACGCAACATAAAATAAAACTTCATAAGTTCAAATACAAATTCAAAATTCTGGAGTGATTCTACTCGACTCAAATGAATGAAATTTCAACTTTGGAAAATACCTAAAATTTAAGTCGTTCTTTTGCCGACAACTTGCTTAATTTTATTCTATTCAGAAGAACTTTTAACAAAAGTTACTTAATATATATAGCTTTCAACCTATTCAATAAAAAATTTTCTATCTTTCGCGCATGCACAGTAAAATAATATTTACTAAAAATCTGGTATAAAACAACCACACGACTTCCATTACCCACTATTACACGTATTATATGCACTTTTTGGAGATAATGTGATCAGAAGACATAGAATTGAGCTAATGAAATAGACAACTAAAAATTTTCCAGTAAGAGAAAGTTAATACATGTTTGTGGTAAACGCATGAAAACATAAAACAGAGTTTACATAGCAAGAAAAAAAGATTTTTTTTTTTTTTTGGATACACCAATTTCTGAGATCTAAAACTGATCTATCTAATCATGATGACTATTAATTTTCCTGTAATAGCCACATAAAGCATGAGAAAGGATATCTAAAATGAGTTTATGTAAAAGTTTTCAAGAAAATCGTTAAATCCGTTTTTGAGACACTGATTTTTACCAAAACTTGGCATATTCAGTTGTTGACTGGAAAACAACAATTACATACAAAAGGATATTTAAAAGAGGGTTAATATTGCAAGTTTGAAAAAATCCATACAGCCGTTTTGAAAGGAATCCACTCAGTACCTAAAATTCAGCAATTTATACCGGAGGCCTATCAATTTTCCTGAACTAACCAACTATATCAATCGAAAAGACATCTAATAGAGTGTTTATATAGCAACTTTGAAGGAAATCATTAGAGCCGTTTTTGAGATACGAACTTACGGCTCCACTTCCGGTTTCGGAAGTCCTACTTCCGTTTTTCACCAAAATTTGGAAGATTCATCTGTACACCAGTTCTGTCTTAATTCTGAAGTTTCGTAGCTGTATCTATTAGTTTCGGAGATATGATAGTCAGAATATTCCCCACACACAAACACACACACACTGACCAATTGCCAAAAACCACTTTTTTGGACTCAGGAGATCTTAAAACTTGTAAATCAGGTGAAATCTCGATATTGAATTTTTAGACTGAATACAATACTTCCATTACCTATGGTAGTCGGGTAATGGAAGTAAAAATGTTCATATCTCAACGAATATTACACATGTGAATTTTATGTTTTAGGATAATTTTTCTTTAATGTTTTGTCAATTTTTCAGCAAGTTTTGTAAAATTTTATGGAACTCCATTCTAAGTATAACAGAAAAACTTGTCATAAAAACCAAAACATACAAATATTAATATTATACATAGTACAGTCGGTAACAAAAGTGGCAAACACTAGCAAAAATTCTTATATAAAAAAAGTACACTTAATAATGTTTTGTTAAATAAATCCTTGTCGAATCCTTTTCTTAGTCAGTCTAAGAACAGGATTTGACAAGGATTTATTTAGCAAAACTGTATTAAGCGTACTTTTTTTATATAGGAATTTCTGTTAGCGTTCGGACACTTTTGTTACCGACTGTATATGCAACAATGTATTAAAAGTACAAGTCATTTGTAGGATTTTGTGATACAAGGTGATCCAAAGTATTTTTGCTTTTCTTCAATTTGTGGTTGGTCCCCTAATTGCACTTGACTAAATTGATAGTGGAAAATACGAGTTTTTTAAATGTTCTTTACATGTAAGAAGTTTCAGGCCATTTCGTCTAATATATATATATATATTTTAATTGAAAAAAATGTCAAATATATATATAGGTGTGTGTATATATATATAATAATTTGAACACCCACTATATGTCTACTGCTTAACTTTGGTTTGAATTGATACAGTATTTCAGAAGTTATAATGAAGACAAATCTCCCACTTTAGACAGATAAGCTAAGCAAGCTGGCAAACCTTTTTAATTTTATGGACTACTAACCCCACAATTTAAAATCTCATGGGTCACTAAAATCCTGCACACTACAAATGTGAATGATTAAGAAATGTAACATTTTAAAACAATAAACAGAGAATGCACATTTCATAAATATGATACAAACCTATTTGATTTTTAACATCACAAATATTTATTTTATATGAATAAAAAATACTTATTAAATCATAAGAACAATGCTTTAAGTTTGATTATAATAAAAACAATTACAGGGGAAGAATGCAAGTACACTTTTTCATTGTTACGAAATTATAAGAAACTTGGACAAAAGATCAAGCTACAGTGATAAATTGCTACTTCCATATAGCAAACTATATTTACCGAATCTAGTAATATGTGTATTATTGTTAGACTATTGAAATTGAATGCAAAATTATATTTATTACATACATTTGAAATCTTCGAAAAATTTGAATAACCTGACAAATTTAGAAAAATTCTAAGTATGAAATTCAGGCAAGAAAATCAAAGCAATATTTATGCTTTACACATCGTTAACGTAAAGCTTAATGTAATTACTTTTAACATGAACTGTTTCTACAATCTTCGTCAAAATGAAGATAGTTGCCGAGTTACTCATAGCACGAACTACTGATAACTTGAACAAATTTTTTATTCCCCCGAAGATTCACATTAATGTGATTCTACTGTACTTATAATTAATATTTTTATGATAAAAGCTTAAAAAGAATATTCCATTAATCTCCTCTTTCACCTAAGAAATTCTGACATTTAATTTTATGAATATGAATGAATAAAAATTTTAAAGGTTAAAAATAACACCAGTGTAATTTCTAATAAAACATTTTAAAAAAGCTAATAATGTCTAGATTTTTCTGCAGAGCACCTAATATTTGTCATGGACCACTGCTGGTGACCACTGGATTAAGTGATTGCATTAGGTTAATTTTTTAGAGAAATTAATTTTTTTTTTTAAACTGGTCCAACAAAAATAATGTTCTATTATTCAAAACAATTGTAGAAGTTTTTACAGCTTATATGGAATTTTGATTAAGAAGTTTTTTATTCATAATTTTTAAAGAAAAGTCTTTTGGTGCCTTTTATAGCCCTTCACTACTTTTTTTTTCCATTATTTTTAAATAAGACTTAATTATCCTCTTCCACATATGCTAGAATGAGTTGAGTTATAGCACTATCACATTATTTTAAAATGCTTAAAACAGTAAGAAAAGAAAATATATTTATAAGGCTTACCGTAAAAGATTTTCTATTTCTTCTTTTTTTAACATTTTTCAAATTCCCATTTTGTTCTAAAGGTTCAGACAATTCTAATAGCTCCTGCAATTCTAATGGCTTTTCCCTTTCTAATGGCTCTTCTATTTCTAATGGCTCTTCCATTTCTATTGAGTCTTCCGATTTTGGTGAATCTGTTGTTAATGACAAATTTTTCTTTTCTAAGGACATTCTTTTTAATAACTCTTTCTCTTCCAAGGACATCTTTTGTATTACAAGCTTTTTCTTTTCTAACAACTCTTTCTTTTCGAAAGACATTTTCTTTGCTAACAAATCTTTTTTGTCCAAAGACACTTTCTTTTCTAACAAATCTTGTTTTTCTATAAACCCTTTCTTTTCTAATAAATCTCCTTTTCCTGCCATATCTTTCTTATTTGAAGATTCTTTCTTGTTTAAATAATTTTTCTTATCTAATAATTCATTATTTATTTCAGACTTTCTCTTACCTAACAATGTTTTCCTTATTAACAATTCTTTGTTTTCCTGAGATTTTACTTTTAACATTTTTTCCTTTTTCAGTTCCTTTTTTATTTTTGACTCTTTCTCCTTTTCTAGCACCTTTTCTTTTTCTGTCTCTTTCTTCCTTTGTGGTTGCTCTTTCTTTTCTGGTTTCTCTTTTTTTGCTAATAGCTCTTTATTTTCTGATTTGTCCTTCCTTGGCGACTGCTCTCTCTTTTCTGAGTTTTCTTTCATTGGTGACTGCTCTCTCCTTTCTGATTTTTCTTTTCTTGGTGACTGCTCTCTTCTATCTGGTTTTTCTTTTCTTGGTGACTGCTCTCTTTTTTCTAACTTTTCTTTTCTTGGCGACTGCTCTCTCTTTTCTGATTTTTCTTTCTTTGGCGACTGCTCTCTCTTTTCTGATTTTTCTTTCTTTGGCGATTGCTCTCTCTTTTCTGATTTTTCTTTCTTTGGCGATTGCTCTCTCTTTTCTGATTTTTCTTTCTTTGGCGATTGCTCTCTCTTTTCTGATTTTTCTTTTTTTGCTGAATGTTCATTCTTTGTTGACTCTTCTAAATTTTTAGTATCTGAAAAATAAAAATTTCTTTTAAATATGCTTTATGCACGAAATTTACAACAGGTTATTCTTAAAATCAAAACTCTTCACATTCTCATATATCTAATTTTATAAAGTTATAATTATAAATGCAGCAATTATTTTACTGTCACTCCACATTTGGCCGATTCAGTCTAGTCTAATTATTAATATAGCCAGCTATTGATTGATATCTTTGGGACAAATAAATTTGTATAAAAGATTTGGTGTTTCTACAAATAATCAGTAAGGAATAGTACAGATTTGTACTATAATATTTTAATAATATATATTCAATTTTAAGTTGCATAATACGTATACAGTAGTGTATTTGATAGATATATCAGGGTTACTACACAAATCAGAAGAAAAAATTCCCTGTCTCTTTTAGAGGTAAAATAGATGACACGCAATCATGCAGCATTAGAATCTAACATGTTTACAAGTTAATTGAACATATTTAGGGTATATTAATTTTATTAACTTACTGTAGTTGGGAAAAAGAAAACATAACTGATTCATTATAAAGCACTAAAACTTTAAAAAATATTTGATTATGAAAAAAACTTCCTATGTTTTTCCAAAAAATTTCAAAATTCCCTGTTTTTGCAAAATATTTTGAAAATTCTCTGAGTTTTCCCTGATTTTTAATAGATTTTCAATTTCCTTGAGTTTTCCATGTTTTCCAGGTGCCGTAGCAATCCTGAATATTGTAGAAAGTTTATCTCAATTTAACAGGGTTCATATTACAGGGTGGGATTGCGAGCACGGTTCATACTCAAAATAAGAGAAAAAAATTCCCTGAGTCCCCAGACCAGGGTGTGAAAAAATTATGATTTTTTTCTTTTAAAATCTGATTTTTTTTTTTTTTTTTTTTAAATCAGATTTTTTTGTTTTATTAACATTATTCGACTAAAAATAAATGTTAAGAAATTAAGCATGAAAACTCTTTTGTTTAATTTAAATGTGAATATATAAGAAGCAATAAATATAAATAAACTAACTAAATAAATATACATATGTATATAAAAGATGGTAATCAATAATATTACTTTAACACAATTTAAAACTGAAATATTTCTACCTCTTTATAGGTTCTAGAATCTAATAAACCAAGTTTATTATGAACACTGACACTTATGTTACAGAAGGAGAAAGATTGAGAATTGTAGAGTTTTGCCAGGTTGTTTTAATGGTCGATCTCTAGTTTTAGAAGGGGGGAGGGGAAACAAAACTATGTATATGAGAAAAATTGAGCAATCTTACCCTTTTAAAGGTTCTAGAATCCGATAAAGCAAGTTTAATATGTATGTTGACATTTATGTTGTGGATGGAAAAAGATTGAAAATTGCACGACTTCGATGGCCTATCTGATAACCGATCATTAATTTGAGGGGAGGGGGAAACAGAAAAAAAATCATAAAAAGCGGAAATCACTGTTCATTGGAAAAGTAGCACCCCTGTAATAAATTAATTTCAAGTGAAACTGTGTTATTATTAACTTGTATATGTATATGCCTAGTTTGAATAACATAAACTGCTTTTTATTATTCAAAGTGATAATTTTGTATGGGCCCCAAAATCAGCCAAATCCTGAAATCTGCATAATCTTTGGTCCCGAGCTGTACGGATTTTTGACTTTCTACTGTATTGCAATTATACAAAAATGTTTTTGATTATTTGAGTTACTTCACTCCTATTGAGCACTCTTTGAGTATTCAAAATCAAATTTAGAAATTTATTTTGCAGAAAGGTCTTTCCGGAGCACTTCAATTTAGGTATTTAATGACAACAGGTGGAGCTGCTATTATTCAAGAACTACGAAAAGATGACTGTACCTCAACATCTATTATGTATTTTAGTTTTTCAACCCTATATTTTATACCCCTCGTTTCGTTATTTACCCTATATTATCATATGATTCTGACTAATATAATAAATAAAAGTAGATTTTCCTTTAAAAGTAATTAAACATTCAATAAATAAATAAATTTTAATTGAACTTATGTTAATGAGTTTAATCCTTTGTACTACTTATAAATTCATCTTTCCAGGTAGGTCACAAAGTGATATCAGTTCTGTAGTAAAAACCCAACCTGTTATGATTATATTTTACTGTTGTCTTCTTAACAGATAAGTACTATTTTATTTATAAATACCGTAATTTTGCGTATATAACCCGTGGGTAATCTATAAAAAAAAACTGACTTTGTATGTCTTGCGCTAAAGGGCAAAATTAACGGTCACCACCGGCCACATGGCGACTAAATGAAAAAAGATGTCGATTAAAAATTATGCATCGATCGCCACTAAAGTCGCCACTTTTTGTGATCATTAAAAGATTCTAAAAATCGAGCGACGATAGGCAATCGAAGCCTTGTGATTTCCAATCTTTTTCCATCCATGGCATAAATGTCAATGTTCATTTTAAACTTGCTTTATTATAATCTACAACCTATAAAGAAGTAGAATTGCTTAATATATCTCACTCATATAATTTTTTGGACCCCCCCCCCCCCTAACGATCTGTGATCACACAGCTTATAGAAAAATTTATAACTTCTAATCATTCTCCCTTTGCCGCAAAAATATAAATATCTATTTTAAACTTACTTTATTAGATTCTAGAATCTGTAAAGAAGTAGAATTGTTATCTCTTACTCATAATTCTTGTAATCCCCCCCCCCTCCAACGATTGGCAATCACATGCTCCACTGAAGCTTTGTGATTTACAATCTTTCTCCATTCATAACATGAATGTAAATATTCATTTTAAACTTTCTTGATTAGATTCTAGAACCTATAAAGAAGTACATAGATGTATTCCCACCCACCCCCCCTCACAGCCCACACACATGTGCGCTCCATTTCAACTAGCAGTTAATGATCAAATGTCCTGCAAAGCACAATCTTTCTCCATTATTATCTCCATAGTATTTAGTGTATATTTAACCCATTTAAGATAATTGACAAATGTGTGTATCAAAATTTGATTTGGCTAAAATGTGTATTTTTCAAAAATTTTTGTATTTGCTTTCTTTTAAGTAGAAATCTTCCTTTTTCCTTCCCATTTTAAAGTAGAAATCTTCCTATTTTTAAAGCTACAAATTTGGCAGCTAAGTAAATTATTTTTAATGAAGTAGCTAAGTTTCCATATCTATACTTTTCAAGAGGAAATATTTTAACTCTATTGAAATAAAATCATTTAAAAAAGTGTGTCTTTAGAAATATGAAAAAATAATAAAACTGCTAACTGTATTTACACATGACCATGTAAAAGGATGTGATGATGATGAATCAGCTGATTCATTTACTAGAATATCAATGTGAACTGTGAATGATAACAGCTTATTTCACTTAAATAAATTGAAAAAAAAAAAGTACTACTGAATTATCTGAAAGGTAAAAACTTTTGCTGTTATTATTACAGCCCTAAGTAGATTTTAATTTAGGATGTGCAACTTAAGATTTTTAAAAAGAGCGTAATTACAAATTACAATTTCAGTGTCCCTGTGTTAATTTTATTATTATATGTATTTCTTATTTTCATATTTTTCTTGTGGTGATTATACCGCAGAATGGTGACAATGCTTTTTGCAGTCTGAAAGAAATAGTCTTATCATGCGAAAAGTGGCCACTAACTTAAAAAAGTGGCTACTAATGATACTGACAGTACCGGCCACTGGCCACTAATGAATTTTCCCAGTTTTGCCCTTTGGGCTATCATCCAGTGTGGGGTATCTATCGCAAACAAGGAGAAAACCAAAGCATCTCTAGTGAAAGTAGCTGAATGTGTATTAATGTTTGGGACTCTATTACTATCAAAACGGTAAAATCTAGATTAAAAAAATCTAGATTATTAATGTATAATGATGATGAAATTGAGGACAGTGAAAAGGAATTTGATGAGGAGGACAATAAGGATGATGAAGACGAACTGTTCCAAACAATATTGCAGCATTTTAATTCTGATACAGAAAAATCCGAATTTGATGGATTTGAATGAACTTTGTAAATAAATTTATTATTAATCTATAATTTTCTTATAAATTGAATAAAGGTGTTAATCATTAAAAGATACTCCAGTTTATAGTCATATATATAGAGACAAAGATTAATAATAAGTTATGATTATTTGCTCTTTCATTATAGGTAAGTAAATTTATTTATTTATTATTTATATTTATTTGTATCTTTGTTTATTATTTGTATCTTTTCCTACTTATTACTAAAATAACAGCAATTGGTATTGAAATTACAAACGACGATTGCCAACCATGTGGTTTTAGTTTATATACGCGAAATTACGGTAAATAAACAAATATTACCTGGAGAGGATGTAGAAAGCTTGTCTACCTCAGGCACATTGTCTAAGGTCACAATCCGTTCACACTGAACTATGGGTAACATTGGTGAAGGCTGAAGTGGAGGTAATTGAGAAGAACGAGGTGAAACATCTATCTTATCACTCTTCTTTGAAAAACTCTTAATGTACTCAGTTATAAAATCTTCAGTAATCTGATGTGGCTCCATTTTTGAATTAAATGGGCTACTCGGATGTTGGTTAGTTAATGTTACTTGTGAAATATCTGGGTTATTTGGATAGTTTTCTTTTGAATGACATGGGCTTTTCTCGTGAAATTTTTTTGGGTGATCTTGGCTTTTCTGATGTTGTTCCTTTGAATGTTTTCTGATTTTTTTAAGCTGTTTTTCTGAATGATCTCTGTTCTTTTTATGTTGTTCCTTTGAATTATCTCGGCTTTTTGGTTGCTGTTCCTTTGGATGAATTGGACTCTTCACTGTTTCCTCACGATTTTCTGAACAACTTGGGCCTTTTAGTCGTTTCTTTGAACGACTCCGACTTTTATGTTCCTTTTTCTCTGCATCACTTAAGTATTTAAATTGCTTTTCTTCTAAAGAACTTGACTTCCAAATTCTTTTAGGACTCGGACTTTGATATCTATCCAAAACACGTGAAGTTTCATATAACCAATCTTCTGAAAGGCATAGACTTTTTGACTGTTGTTTCTTTGAAGAATTCTGACTTTTTGATTGCTGTTCTTTTGAATAACTTGAGCTTTTTGACTTTGGATTTTTCAAATTACTTGAACATTTTGATGATCGCCCCTTTTGGGAACTAGGACTTTCTGATGGTTGATCACAATAATCTAAACTTTTTATTGGAAGACTTTTTAAAAGACTTGGACTTTTTAAAGGGAGATCTTTTGAATGACTTGGATATTTTGATGCGTGATCATCTAGAAGATTTGCACTTTTTGATGGCCTTTGATCTTCTGAATGTTTTGGAATTTTTGATTGCTGTTTTTTAGAACCACCTGGGCTTTTAGGCTGATGTTTTTTAGAACCACCTGGGCTTCTAGGTTGCTGATCTCTAGAACCACTTTTAGGTTGCTCTTTTTCTGAACAACTTGGATCTTTTGACTGTTGATATTTTAAATCACTTGAACATAACTGAGTCTTTGGATAACTAGAACTTTCTGATACCTGATCTTTTAAAACTTGCTCATTTGAATGATTTGGAATTTCAGATAGCTGTCCCATTGGTTGCCTAGAATTTTTTAGTTGTTGCTCCTGTGAATGATTCTGACTTGTTTGCTGCTTCTGTGAATGATAATAATTAAGACCTTTTGGTGGTTGCTCACTTGAGTTACTGAAATTTTTCAGTAACTGCTCTTCGAAATAACCTTGGCTTGTTATCGTCTCCTTTAAATTATCTGGGTTTCTCTGAGAGTTCTCCTTAAAATGATCCGGGTTTTCTGAATGCTGCTCCTTTGACCGTGAAGATAGTTGACTTGATAACTATAATGAAACAAAGGAACAATTAAACATATCAATTTCTGCAATGATAAAACACTAAAAATCTTAAAAAATAATATACAGTAGAACCCCAATAATAGACTATCTGATGGCTCAAGTCCCTGCTTAGTCTGACCATGCTGCTATCTTGGAGATCAATTTATGTTATAGTTGGCATTACAGCACGTTTTTTGTCAAAGAAGCATTTGTTGAAAATACTACATTAGAACTTAGTTTTTAGTACAGCTTACATAAGGCATAATAATATATACAATTTCATTATGGTAACAATAGGGGAAAGTGGTATACCTCGGACCTATTTTGACTTTTCCAATTTTAATTTTGTAATTATTCACCAAAACTAAATACAAATAACTTTTTTTAAATACTATATGGTGTTATATACAACATACATTTATTTCAACATTTTATTAAAATTATATCAATTATATTTTTTAAAAATGAAAAAAAAATGTGCAATTTGGTCCAAGGTACACCACTGGTAGTGTACCTTGGACCATTTTTTAAAAGATACAGAAAAATTCAATTTTAAGTAAGAAAATCTATTTATTAATCAATTACACACATATAAATTCAAATAAACAATTTTTTTCATTTCAAAATCATTAATATGTCACAATCGTATTGTTTTTATGTCTAATTTGCGTCTAAAAAATGGAAATATTAAATTAACTTAAAAAAGTCTACATTAAGTCATATTGTGATTAATTTCATATAGAATGGAATAGAAGGCTGATTTTTACCAACTATGTGAAAAATGCCAGAGCCGGGAATCAAACCCCAGGCCTTCCGCTTAACTCGCGGATGCTCTAACCATTGAGCTACCCTGGTTGATAACCAGCTCGGCACTTCTCACATTAGCCTTCTATTCCATTCTATATGAAATTAATTTCCAGGTTGATTAATTAAATTTCTGAATCATACTGTGATTATTGGTAAAAATCCTCACACTTATTTATAATAAATATTGTAATTGGTTGGGTCAATTAAAATATGTTAACTTTTGGAGCTGCATTTCTAATTCACCACACAATACGACCAGTTCAAGGTACACCACTCTGTTACTAAAAACGAAATTGCCAATCATGATGTTCCGGTTGGGCTTAACTTGATTGCAAGCATAGAAAGCTAGCTAGAAAGCTACATCAGCTTTATAGCTAGAAAGCTACTTCATGATGCATAACACTCATTTCATAATGTACAATGTATGTGTGGGTATAGAAATACATAAAAGTATCTGAGAAAATTTACTTTTGCAAGGTGAATTTACTTTTTCTTAAGAACTCTTCAAAAAGTTGAGCTTTCAAGCAAACATAGATTACTTCACTGAGGCCTCTAACAGTAAATATTTTAACTGCATGTGATATTGTTTATATAAATAGAGCTAGAAATGGCATAGGTCCGACTCCGAGGTACACTTATGTCCAAGGTACACCACTTTTCCCTAAAACAAACACTTTACACTATCTTTGTTGGAAAAATTAAAAGTGTTTAAAAGGTTAGATAAAGGTAAATTCCTGAATAATTAAAAAAAAAAAAAAAAAAAAAAAAAATTACATGTGAAGTAGGAGTGGGACAAGTATACTGTTAAAGATAAAAGATTAAAGGAAAAATCTGGAGTGACTCCACTCGACTTTCCGAACATTGAGTAATTAACAGTTTTGTAGATAAAATAAAGAAAGAGGAGTTGTTAAACAAACAAAAGAGAGAAAACCATAATAGAGTGTTTGAGTATTTTTCTCCATCTATTACACGATGTTTTATTTAACGCTACTGAACTTTGAGCCCATAAATCATAATGATAAAGAATTTTTCGTTGTGTCCCTGTAAAAACCTATAAATGCTAGATTCACCAAAATGCTTATAGTTAGTGCAACAGTGATTTATAATACTCATATAAATTTTCAGCTCAATTCAATAAGGCGTTTAGATGCTATCGTACTTTTAAAAATTTAGTCCCATAGACCATAATGATAAAGAATTTTTCTTTGTGTCCCTGTAAAAAAACTGTAAGTGCTAGATTCACCAAAATCTATACAGTTAGTTCAACTGTGATCTATAACATGTGTACAAACTTTTTGCTCAGATTAATAAGGCGTTTAGACGCTATCACACTTTTAAAAATTTGGCCCCATAGGCATAATGATAAAGAATTTTTCTTTGTGTCCCTGTAAAAAAACTATAAGTGCTAGATTCTCCAAAATCTATACAGATTGAGTATTTGTGACCTATAATATGTGTATAAATTTTTTGCTCAATTGAATAAGGCGTTTAGATGCTATCGCACTTTTAAGATTTTGCTCCCATAGGCCATAATGATAAAGAATTTTTCTTTGTGTCCCTGTAAAAAAACTATAAGTGCTAGATTCACCAAAATCTATAGGGTTCGTACCAGTGTTAGAAATAAGAATTTTGAAACTAGGCGTCAAAATGACGCCTGGATTAAATTTTTTGGGCGTCAATATGAAAAATCTAGGTGCCATCTATAATTAAATATGTATATTAAAAAAATAATAATACAGCATCAACTTGTAAATAATATATGCAAGATTATGTAAAAAATATTTATGTAATGAATATAATTACATTGACAATATTAAGCGTACATATTTAAAATCACAAATTCATTCTTCATTCAGAAGATACATCATTTCACTACAGTTTAATAGAATTTTCTGGGCAGAAATCTTCCAATTTAGGGCCTTTTAACTTAATCATTAACAAATCGTCAACTACTTTCATAGAGATACAATTTCTTAAATCAGTTTTTATTAGGTTCAGCTGACTTGTTTAGAATCTGATGGAATTGGGAAAATTATTAAATATGATGAGGAAAAAATCCAGGCATCAAATATGGCACCTATGATTGGAATTCTAGGAATCAAAATGAAATAACTGGTCGCAAAATACGACTAACGACTGCTTATTTCTAACCCTGGTTCGTACTATGGTGACTTACAATATGCGTACCAACTTTCAGGTTAATCAAACAAAGCGTTTAGACGCTAGCGTGTTCACTCACAGACATACACACATACATACATCATCGTAAAAATAGTGAAAACGGACTCAGGGGACCTCAAAACGTATAGAAACATCAAAATCTCGAATTCGGATTTTTGACATGATTACAATACTTTCCTCACTATAGTGTTCGGAAAGTAAAAATAGAAAAGATTTAGAGAATTATACAATGGTGATTGAGAATTAAAAAAGTTTGAAAAGGTTTACATTGAAAAGGCCAAAATGTAAGCTTTTAAACATGGCTTTATGATTATATTATGGTATAAACAGGAAATAAGAAAAGGAACTTCATTATCTAGACCAGGCCTGTCCAACTCAAAACACTTGGTGGGCCGCATTAGAAATATATTTTATTCATTCGGGCCACACTGTATGTACAGTCATAAAAAAAATCCCCCCCTCCTGCTTTACCGACTAATTCCGCCGTAAAATAATGTAGAGACTTGTGACTGATGCCAATCGATTAGTAATAAGGCCTAGTTTAGACGGTTTAGTTAGATTTTGCTTAAGGGATGTATACATATTAAAACTGGCATCAACTTTTTTTTTTTTTAAGGCAACCCGCAATTTCGACAAGCTTTTTGGATTAAAAATTAGATGTCATTACCAATCGTTAGGCATCAGCTGCTAGTTTCTACAATGATTTACGGTTAAATTAGTTGGGGAGGAAATTATTACTATTATTATTATTATTATTATTTTATGTCTGTACATATGCATATGTGTATATATATGTTTGTGAGTATATGATTCATGTATGTATATACTTTTTTCGGAGAAGGACAGGGTGAAAATTCGGAGAAGAATACATTAATTTAAATTATTTTCATTCATAAATTAACAATAGAATTGTAAAAAAAAAAAATTACGACTATATATTAAAACTATAATAAAAAGAATGCATAATGGATCTAATAACATTCCATTACAACAGTTCCTTATCTACCATAATCGTTGAAATGTATTTTCACTTCGAAAAGTCAGAACGTATTTATTAATTTTTGATTCGTTAACCAAAGTTGTCAAACTTTAAATATCGTTAGTCTCCTCGTGGGCCGCGGGTTGGCCACCCCTGATCTAGACCAATCATTAAAGAAAAGACTAATTTTGCATTAAAAAATTTAATGGAAATAAGAACACCCAGATGGTTACAATATGCAAAGGCTGGCTATCATTGGAAAAATTACATGGTACTTATTCAAATTATAATTTTTCAGGTGAGAAGCTCTCTGCTGATGAAACAGCTGCACAAGTGAATTTATTCCGAAAATTGAAAATCTGATTAAAGAAAAGAGATTAATTCCAGATCATTTACTAAAAAAAAAAAAAAAAAAAAAAACTTCAGATGTGCAGTCAGTTGAATTTATTTGTGTCTGGTGACAAAAATGATGAAAAAAGACCGATTGATGCCTATTTATTTTGTAGAACTGGTAAAAACTGCCTGTGATACTGATGGTGATCATTTATGATTTATAGGGGTTGATCTGGGGTTTATGAAATCTTGCTAGTATCATCCAAAATTTCAAAATGGTATTTTCAATTTCATACTCACTTACCTACACTAAAAATTACTTATTTTTGTACCCTCTATCTGCCTTTACATTTGTGCTAGTTGTTTTTGAGACTCCTTACAATTTTTTTTCTCTCTTTTCAAAGAATACTTTTATTTACTTTATTTATCCTTTTTGTACTATATACGATACTTTAATTCTTTTGCTTACTATTCAATAATTTTATGATTATAATGCTTTGAGATTAACTTGACTTGCTAATTTAAAAATTATTATAAAGGAATATTATATATATATTATGTATACTTATATATTAAGTAACTTAAAAGTATTATTAAGTAACTTATATATTATATGTATACTTATATATTAAGTCCAATTTTCCAGAAAAAAAAAAAAAAAAAAACCTTTGTTTTTCCTATTGCCTAAAAATTTCCGGAAATTTTACATTTCTACACATTAATAAAAATTCTTCGATAATCAGGACTTGAGGTGAAAGTTAAAACAGAAAATATGTGACTTAAATTTGTCTATTACAGTTTAAGGTTTTTAACCACTCACTTATAAAAAGTCTACTGAAAAAATATAAATAGTGTGACAGAACTCAGAACAGTGAATTATAATACAAAACTTAAAAAAACTGCAAATATAAACAAAGATAATTTTTTTTTAATATACAATATATTTTGACTGCCCATTTAACCCCACTCGACCCTAATCATTTTAAAACAATTCGTAATTCTAAAGCTTTTAAGAGAATATATGGAGTGTATATTTTATTAACATTGTGTGGCAGCTAAAGATTTCAATTATACATGAAATAATTTAGGTTATTCCAGTTACTGAACTACTGTCGAGCACTCTTGAGTACTCCAAATCAAATAAAAAATAAATTTTGAAACAGATTGAAAAATAGGAACTTTAGCAACACCTTTTATATATATATATTAAACTTCCATTTACTTGGTTTTTTACAATTGCTTCATTTGCATGTCTGAAATTTTTGAAAAAGAAAACAGCAAAATATAAACTATGTAATTTCTTCACTTAATTTTGAAAAATCTCACTTTAATTTTTTTTTTTAAGAGTGGGAAAATCTCATTCAATATTTTTTCCTAGTGTGAACCCTGTTTTGCAATAAATTTTGAAATTCCATGTTTTTTAAAACACTGAGCACCATGTCAGCCATTCTAGATTCTAGACATTTTGTCATATATCTCTAAGTACTGAAGGAATCATCTTGAAACTTTAGGAGTGTGCAGAACATGCTATATTTCAAACATTTCAGCGAAAATTTTACCCCGTAAGTAAAAGCAGTACCAATAAAAAATTTAAACGTTGAGCGCCCTGTCAGCCATCAGTGGCTGACAGTGTCAAATGAGATATAAAGCCACGCCAACCATCGGTGGCAGATATAAAACTAAAAATATTACATTTAATAACTGAAAATTTATTAAAAATTTGCTTAATTTTTATTTATTACAGGAGGAATCATTATGGAATTTTAATGGATTTTGAGAATTTGCATGGCACTCAACGTGTTAATAGTTTTTCAAATTTCCTGAGTTTTCCCTGAATTACATGTACTGTAACACCCCCCCCTTTTTTTTTTTAAATACACAATTACTTATTTAAACTTCAAAAATCTCACTTAAATTTATTGTTAGAGTGGGAGAATCCCATTCAACATGTTTTTCTAGTCTGAACCCTATATATGATTACTATTGTGAATTTAGAACACCTATTTCAACTCTACAGAACTAAACACAATTAGTTTTTTACTACTAATACATTATTTTTTAGAGTGAATTTTTACAAATGCAAAATTTTATTTTTTGACCTTCAAAAATAGACTTAATTTTACAGAAATGTAAATACATAATGATGCAAATTCTTCATAAATACATGGACAATGAAAAACAAGATGGCTGAAAAAATCATGCATAAATTGTATTTATTCATGCTGCTGCTTTAAACTGAAATTCAATGTAACACTGTCAATGTGTACATGTACCCCTTGTAACACGGTACTTCACCTTCTACTTTCGCTTCCATTTTTTGAATTACACACAAATATATTTTTGCATATTCCCTTTTTAACCCAAAATCAGAGTTCAATCTAAGTTTTTTTAAATGATGCTCCCATTTGTTAATTAACCGTTTAGAGGCCGAATTTAGATCCATGTGTATTTTTCATTAGTTTCTTGCATATTTTACCTTATAATACTTTAGTTAAGAGATATTAATAATTTAAATGTAAAAAATATATATGCATAAATATTAAATATCATAAATATTAATTATTAATATTATTAGATTGTTAAGATTAATATTACAGATTATTAATACCATCTGTTTAATATTATCAAATTTGATGTTCTTTTTTATATAAGAGTTTTTAAAATATACCACCTGATTTTCAGAAGCATCAGATACTTTCAAACTTTTATGCATTTCTTTTAGTTGTACTCTGTAGAAACAAAATATGAAAGTGATCATTTTTAAGATTTTTTGTACAGTTACCAACTAATGATAGGAATGTTGTTTCTATTCTAAAAAACCAAGTTATATTTAAAAATATGTCTGCTATTTTTTTCCAGTCAATATTAGTGCAATTTAGTTTTTAAATAAGTTTTAATTTGATGTTCCCAGTTGGGAGCACTGGCCTCTAAACGGTTAAAAAATAATTTGTGAAGGAGAAAAAAAAAATTATGAAAATTATAAAAATACCCCAGAAAAAGTAACCAAAACAGAAAGCAGCAATTCCTCCAGTTTTTAAACATACTAAAAATAGAATAGTGTAAAAATTATTTGATAGGCAATGAATAAATTCCAGCATATATAAGGTAAGTAAATGAATAATTATTATTGCCTACATTAAATATCCACATCAAAGGCATTATCTGTTCATTGCAATGAAGTTCGTGAAAATTTGCAAGGTGCAACTTTATTGCTTTGCTGAATGTTGAATTTGTGAAATTGCCTAGACACTAAATTTGTCCTGGATTGACCTCTAAAAATAGAAACCAATACAAGTTTGCATTCTTGCAAATCAGTTTTTTCTAGTATCTATAGGATCTTCTTTATCTTTATTTTCAATTTTACTCAATCAAGGTTACCATTTACCTTCTAATAGAGAATAATTTTCAGCAAGTTGTTTGTCAATTTTCAACAAGTTTTCAAAGGGAGCCAGATGCAGAAGCCCCTTTAAATGTTTTAATAAACATGAATGGATAGTTGTTGCTTTAATGATGCACTTGTGCCTCATTTCTTCATCTGTTCACAGGTTCACCCAGGAAAACAAACACAACTTTTTTATGCAATTACTTTTCAATGTGCTTCCTTGTTTTAATTAATTTTTAAACATTTTGCTTTTCTCTGTTCAGCAGAAAGAAGTATAACCTAAAATTTATCTAATAAGTTTTTCGAAGCCAGATGCAGAAGCCCCTTTAAATGTTTTAATAAACATGAATGCATAATTGTTGCTTTAATGATGCACTTGTGCCTCATTTTTTCATCTGTTCACAGGTTCACCCGGGAAAACAAACACAACTTTTTTATGCAATTACTTTTCAATGTGCTTCCTTGTTTTAATTAATTCTTAAACATTTTACTTTTCTCTGTTCAGCAGAAAGGAGTATAACCCAAAATTTAACTAATAAGTTTTCAGAAGCCAGATGCAGACGTCTCTTTAAATGTTTCAATAAACATGAGTGTATAGCTGTTGCTTTAATGATGCACTTGTGCCTCATTTTTTCATCTGTTCACAGGTTCACCCGGGAAAACAAACACAACTTTTTTTTGCAATTACTTTTCAATGTGCTTCCTTGTTTTAATTAATTCTTAAACATTTTGCTTTTGTCTGTTCAGCAGAAAGAAGTATAACCCAAAATTTAAAAAACAAGTTTTCGAAAGAAGCCAGATGCTGACGTTTCTTTAAATGCTTTAATAAACATGAGCATGTAGTTGTTGCTTTAATGATGCACTTGTGCCTCGTTTTTTCATCTATTCACAGGTTTCACATGGAAAACAAACACTAAACACTTTTTATGCAATTACTTTTCAATGTGTTTCTTTGTTTTAATCAATTTTTAAACATTTTGCTTTCTTTGTTCAGCAGAAAGGAGTAACTCAAAATTCAACAAGGAAGTTTTTAGAAGAAGCCAGGTGTAGATATCTCTTTAAATGTTTTAATAAACATGAGTGTGTAGTTGTTGCTATATTGATACAATTGTGCCTCATATTTTCACACAATGAACCCCATTATTATTTTGACCTGTCACAACAGCTGCGAGTTTTAAGCAATTTATTGTGTTTTCTTAAAAAATTATTTATTCTTTAATTAACAATTATTTGAAGTTAATCAAGTTATCATATAATTGTCAATAAAGGCTCATCATGTGATGATGGCCTTTAATTTTCTCTCCATCTTACTCTTTACTGTTTCACATTTCTTCTCTAAATTTTTCCTTTGCTCTTATAAAATCATTTTCCTAATTTTCCTCTTAAAGAATTTGATCAATTAATAATAATATATTTTTAAAAAATTAAAGAACACGCTTTTATAGAAATGTGAACTAAAAAGCACAAAATATCTATCTTAGTATTAAAATGCAGGGTAAGAGAAAATCGTGTGAGTGACACACCATAATATTTACATAAATTTAAATCTTTAATTAAAATAATTCAGAAATAAACAAAAACCATTTTTAAAAAATCTCCCCTGAACAGGCTCGAAAGCTACACCTTTAGGTTTGTAGCGCGGAGCCTTACCTCATAGCCACAGCGTTCACGTAGGGAAAGTCTTTTTTTTACAATATAGATTTTTTGTTTGCTCCCAGAGCAGTTACAAACATACAAGCATACATACAGGTGAAGCTAATAAAAGTGTGTTAAAAAGAAGCTGCAATTTTTAAAAGCTTAATATCACATTTTCCTTTTTTTTAATTGTTTAACATTCATAGGTTTCACATGATAAACAATCACACTAAACATTTTTTATGCAATTACTTTTCAGTATGTTTCTTTGTTTTAATCAATTTTTTAACTTTTTGTTGTTCTCTATTCAGCAGATAGGAGTAAAACCCTAAAGTTTAACAAACAAATTTTCAAGGGAAGCCAAATACGGAAGTCCTTTTAAATGTTTTAATAGGTATGAGTGCATAGTTGTTGCTTTAATGATGCACTTGTGTCTAGTTTTTTCATCTACTGAAGGACTGTATTATCATAGCCTCCTAAACTAGATGCCTGTCGCATGGCTTGGAAACTTGGCTACAGTTCAAGCAGTAGACAGCGCCACCTAGCACAGATTGAGTGACTTACAGCCTATTTAACTGTCACCAATAATTTTAAGAAGTAATATATGATATATATAATCGATGTTTCTTCGAATCTATTCACCTTTTATTTATATCAAATCCCACTTTAAAAAATTTTGGTGGTTGTTGAATAAAAAATTTGAGAAATCTATACCAGGTAGCACTGTCTACCGATTAAACTGTTGTCAAGTTTCCGAGCCACAAGACAGGCATCTAGTTTAGGAGGCTATGGTATTATTTTGGCCTGTTACAATTGCTGTGAGTTTTCTGCAGTAGCGTTTACTTAAAACGCTATTTTATTTTTCAAATCTTACATCTTAAAGAATTGGATGATTGAGAGACATGCAACTGCCATTAAAAGCTTTTATCACATTCTACTTAGTGTTTAGTTGTTTAATATTCATTGGTTTCACACAAAAAATAAACACTTAAAAATTTTTTATGCAATTACTTTTCAAAGTGCTTCTTTGTTTTAATCAATTTTTAAACTTTATTCTTTTTTTAGCAGATAGCAGAACAAACAAGTTTTCAGAGGAACCCAGATGCAGAAGTCCCTTTAAATATTTTAATAGACATGAGTGCATAGTTGTTGCTTTAATGATGCATTTGTGTCCAGTTTTATTACATAATGAAAAACCATACTATTTTGACTTGTAACAACGGCCAAGAGCTTTTTACAACAGTGTTAAATCAAAAGTTATTTTATTTTTCTTATTTTTCTTCTTATTCTTAAAGAATTAGATCATTTAGGGAGAAATAACCACTGTTAAAAGCTTTTACTACAATCTTTTTAGCTTTTAGTTGTTTAACATTCATTAGTTTCACACAGTACACAATCACTTTTTTTTTTATGCAATTACTTTTCAATATTTTTTTTAAATCAATTTTTAAACTTTTTGTTCTTCTCTGTTCAGCAGATAGGAACATAATCCTAAAATTTAACAAACAAATTTTCAAAGGAAGACAGATGCAGAAATCCCTTTAAATATTTTAATAAGTATGAGCGTGTAGTTGTTGCTTTAATGATGCACTTGTGCCTAGATGTTTAGACATAATGGACGGCCATGTTATTTTGACTCATAACAAATGCTGCAAGCTTTCTGCAATAGTATTTACTTAAAAAGTTGTTTTATTTTTCTAATATTTCTTCTTGAAGAATTGGATATTGGATCATTTACAAACTACCATCAGTAAAAGCTTTTATTACCTACATTCTTCTTTGCTTAATAGTTTAACATAATAGGTTTCACATGGAAAACAAACACTTAACATCTTTTACCTACGCAATTACATTTCAGTTTGCAGTTTCCTTGTTTTAATCAATGTTTAAAATTTTTTGTTCTTCTCTGCTGAGTAGATAGGAGCAAAACCCTAAAATTTAATAAACAAGTTTTCGGTGGAAGCCAGATGCAGAAATCCCTTTAAATATTTTAATAGATATGAGTGTGTAGTTGTTGCTTTAATGATGCACTTGTGCCTAGTTTTTTCATCTGATGAAGAGCTGCATTATTCGTCTGGCCTGTCAACTGCTGCGAGTTTTTTTGCAATTTATACTGTATACTTAAAATGTTATTTTACTTATTAAATTATTATTTAAGTGAGTTTAATTATCAGGTTATGATATAATTGTTTCAAACTAAAAATTATGCAAAAATTAAAAAAAATATTAATATTTTCTTTTTCTATATTTATGATCAGTTTTGTGTCTTATATCTATTTTTTAAATTAGTTATGAAATTGCTTGGTAAATGTAAACAGGTTATGACATCTGTTTTTAAATTCAAAGAAACCTATTTTTGACACTGACAGGATACACACTAAAAAATTTTAACAACAAAATAACAGTTTAGAATTTATTAAACAGAAAGAGTATGATTACTTTAAATTTGCTGAAACAAAAACTATTTTTGAGATGGATGAAACAAACATTTTAAATTTTATGAAAAACACATTTTAGCACCTTAAAGATAAGAATGTTAGTGCATTCTCAATAAGATTTGATATTTTGCCCATAAAATTATCAAAAATGATACCTAGATTAATACCTACCTCCAAATACCTTCTAAAAAAATGTGCGTACAAGTTACCATGGTGCTCGCTACCGTTATCATTGAATTTATGGCAATTTCGCAACATTTAATGTAGAGTTATGTAAAAAATGGTGATTACAAAAACTGCATTTTTTCAGTAAAATAAATTGCTTATATGATTGTTTTTATTTCCTTCAATATTTCCTAAATCAGTAGTTTTAGAGAAGAGCAGTTAACTTAAAATTAGTATCCTTGGTAAAACATTGGGTGCTCCACCCTGCGATCCTTTTAAACACATTTCAGCACTCAGCGGCCCTTTTTCAAACCATTTTAGCATCTTGTGGCTCTTTTAAAAACATTTTGGAACCAAGCAACCTTTTCTAACATTTTAAATGCTCAGAGGTTTTTAGACACTTTCCTTCCTGACTTTACAACCTTCTAGAAATAGTTCTACAGCATTCCTGGAAGAAAAAATGCATACCAATAGCCTGTATTATATATGTAAAATTAGTAACTTACTTTGTCACGTACAAAAATCACAACATAGAAGACCACAAATTATGCCCTTTTTCAAAATAGGTTGCCCTTTTTATTGAATTCCCCCGCTGGCCTTTTTATACAGTCAGCACTAAAATGATTAATTTTTATTGGTAGTTTGTTGATAGGACAAGTACAAAATGATATGTGCAAAAAAATATTATACTTACATCAGTTAACATTGCTTCCAGTGTGCTGAGTTCATTATCAGTGTCATCAATCACGATTTCGTCAATTGCCTGTTCATCCTGTGAAACTGAATTACAGGATTGTGAGGAGAATAATGCATCGCTTTCATTATCATTTATTTCTATTACAGGATACAGTAAACCACTTGTATTACTGGAAAAACTTTCCATATTAGAATATTCTTTACCACCGTGGATGTTTCCCGATACATCAGAAATATCGTCTCTTTTCCTTTTACGAGGAGGTGAGTCGGTTCTCTGATGAGAAATTTCATCACTAGAAAGATTTGTTGATAAATCAACAGCGGGAATATCATCATATTGGTTAGTAGACTGATCACCAGCAACATTCACCTCACCGAGTATTTTCACCCTTAAATTTCGAGCACATTTCAAAACAGCTTGTAGGTTTGCTTCAGTGACACTTGCGTCTCCTTGATACATAAAGTGTAGAACTGGTAATAGTTCCTCATATTGGAAATCTTTAAGGATTACAATAGGATGCTGACAAGGATTTTCTTCAAACAAAGATTTAAATAAAGGACTTAATGCAGCAAGAACTACTTTGTGAGCTTTTATACGGTGTCCATCGCAGACGAGAGTAACATCAACCAATGATTCGGACGATAAAAAAGAGTTAAACTCTTTTATGATCGACGAGTGACTATTCCACCTCAAAAGAATATGCTGTGTCATTATGGCTTTCCTTTCCTCTATCAAGTACAAATTAGAAAGATCTATACATTTAAAAACTTCCCGCAAAATGATCTTTGATATAGCATTTCATAGATCAATACGAAAATTCCGTTACACACTCACTTACGCATGTAAAGCGGTCACGCCGCCGTCTCGTTTAATCTATCTACGATTACGATACGATTATACCTAATCGATCTTCCTTTACAACTATCGTATCGTGAACAAGTGCTCATTTTCTCCAAATATTTTTTTACCCTTAGCTAAAACAATGACACAGGATCGCAATAATGCATTTCGTTTTCGTTTTGTTCAAACATGGGTCGAATCCAGCCAAATTTTGGCGAAAAATATTTAGCGCGAAATTTGATGAAATAAAAGCCGGGTATAGGGTTGTAACAATGCTTCAAACTGATTGGTTGGCGACTTGTTGGCGAGAGCTTCCGCTGAGGGGTTTGTAAATATTGACGTGCTCCTTCTTCCTTTATTATTATTACAGCGTCGTAATGAAATGCGCGCTCTCTGGTGGGCTAAGGTGAAATTTCGTCGAGAAGCCATCCGCGTTTGTAATGATCGATAGATGGCACTTTTTCAGCTTTTGTTGTTAGTAAATATAATAGCCACGTGTATTTATTATTGTTCTTTTTGTTATTCTACTTAATATTCGTACTATAATTTCTCCGCCATTACATCATGGAAAATTGATTGCTTTTGGAAAAAAATATTTCAGTTTATTCAAAGTTCGATCGGAAGTAGATTTTTAACTGAAGCTGAACAAATATTAGTTTCATATCATCTGATTAATTCTTTACTTCCATTAGCCGAAGCAACTGAAATTTTAAATTTGTCATTTGGAAATAAATGGAAGCTTAATTCTGGATTTCTTGATCCTTTGGAGTTACACTGTAGCACACAACAGTAACTCCCGTATTCACCGATAACCTTAACCGCCAGTAGAACTGGCGGTTCAGAAGCTGCCGGTCGGTCCTGAATAACCGGGAGTGACAAATCGGTATTCACCGTTTACTTGGGAAGTAAAGTTGTTGAACCGAGGGTATTTCAACCCGCTTGAAACTATGAACGCTTATTGGCCAAAAGGTTCACGTGATAACCGATGTTTTTAGCTTCTGTTTGTGTCACGGAGTAGTTTGTGTTTACATTCATTTTTATCGAAACGATCGAAAATAAGCTTTAAATTTTAACTTGCATTTTTTTTTTTTAATTGCACACATCTTACATAAAAATGGATGGAAAGAGTTCGTTAGTTTATGAAAAAAAATTACTGAATAATTTATTTAAAAAAATAAAATAAAAAATGCATTTTACTTCATAAAAGTTACTTAAAAAAAAAGAAATGGAAAAGGAATATTTTGCAGTTCTCAGTGTCAAAATGTTAATTATCTTTGTAATTGCTCTAAAAAGAACTATTTTTGTTGAGAACAAATAAATGTTTTTTGTGCTTAGATTTTATTACAGCATGCGAAACATTTCAGACAGTGATTTGAAAAATAAATGAATAAAACATTGAAGTTTAGAATAGAATTAAATAAATTTCACATTCTGTAGTTTCACCACTATAATCCTGAACTTTTTGAAGTTATTTTCAAAGAATAAGAATATTCTCCTCAAAATAATTACAGAATAATAAATTCTTATATAAAGAAATAAAATAATATCCAAGAGAATATTCTCTTTGATAAATTTATCTATGCATGAAATGTAATTTATTTATTTTTGTATTTTTTATTTATTTTGTATGAACTTATCATAACAGATAAATTTTTATATTGGGCATTAATGCTTATGACAGTATTTTCTATGATGAAAATATTAAAAACAGTAAAAACAATCATCCATAATTTGCCTACCTACTGCAAAATAATGTATTTAACTTTTAACAATATTCATTATTACAATAAATTTCTTGTTTTCACTTTAATAAAATTTTATTAACTTTGGTAAAATTTATCATGTTTGCATAAAGGGATATTTGTTTTCACATCTCGAAATACTTTTTATTTTTGTTAAAATAATTACAAGATAAAAGGAATATTTTATATACCACGTTTTTAAATTTTCTGTTGAATCATATAAACTTGACAATTCTAGGTATTAATAAGTACTTAAAAAAAAAAAAAAATTGATGAATTATCCCACCAACTTGAAAGAAAATGATCAAATGTGTAATAAAGAAAGCAATAGAAGAAATTTTCAAACATTTATTAATTGAATAAAAGTATTCAAAGAATGCATTGTCATCATGTTCTGAGCTATTCGAAAAGTTTCAAATGTCTAGCTAGTCGAGATGTTAGTTAAAAATCGATTGCAAGATTTATATTGGAGAAAAAAACAAGAAAGTGAGTTAATAAAAACGTGCTAAAAAAGTTGTCAGCCTCCCTTAATTAGGGAATACATGAGGTGTACAATAATATTGATAACTTTATCACAGAAATGTTTGTAAATGGAATGAGATTATATTCATACGTGGACAATTAAAATAATTTTATAAGTATAGTTTAACTTTAGAAATTTTTTTATTCATTAATTCATCAACCGTGAATATTCATTTTAAATAGGTTGTTGGTATAAAGGTTGATTAAATTTTTCATAAACCAACTATGTGAAAAATGCCAGAGGCGGGAATCGAACCCGGCCCCTTCCGTTTAATGTGTGGATGCTCTTTCACTGAGCCACCCTGGCTGAAAACTAGCCTAGCATTTCTCAGATAACAACCATTGACAAGGTCACCATGGGCGTCGGCAGAATGGGGCATGGGGGGCCTTCTTTCCATGCCCCCCCCCCCCCCTGGAAAATTCTACTAAGCATTTTTTCTTTAAATTAAAAACTATGCTATCAGAATTTTATTTAAAAAAAAAATATTTTTTCAGGTTGTGCCTCCCCCCCCTGAAATTTTTTCTTGCGACACCACTGAAGGTCACCTTGTCTGCAAACGCAGATGTAACAGGTGAGACAATGTTAATCGTAGCACAACTCCATAGACCACGAAATTTCAATTTAGAAATTTTTTTATTCATGAATTCATCATCTGGGAATATTCATTTTAAATAGGTTGGAGTATAAAGGCTGATTAAATTTTTCATAAACCAACCATGTGAAAAATGCCCGGATTCGATTCCCGGCTCTGGCATTTTTCATATAGTTTCCTATTCAAAAATCTTAAAAAAAGAAAAAAAAAAAAATCACTTAAATTAACATTGAAATCTTCATTACACATGTTTAACACATTGGCGGCTAATCTCGCGCCAGTGCATGATGGGGAATGCTGTTTGAAATGCCCGTCATGTGAGATCAGCAGCCAGTGTGTTAAAATTAAAAGGCCTTACTTTGAAGCTTGACAAAGCACAAAATGAAAAATAGAATAAAAGAACATAAATCTGATATTAAATTCGATAGAACAACCATTGCACTAACTAATCTTTATAAAAATAAATTTTGATAATACAAATAAATTAGCAAATTACAAAAATTATGTTTATACTATACATCACGAAACTTCCAAAAAATTTAAAAATGATACAGTTGCAACAGGGACAAACCATTGCTGAGCATAGACTGTAAGTGGTGCCATTTATTGCAACAACAGGACGAGGAAGATGCTTATGTTTACTTTAGTGATCTACATAGGCCCACCAGCGGCCGAGGTACTATCCTCAAAGCTGGTAGATGTGAGGTGCCAGGTTTGATTCCATGTCGTGCGTGTTGGCCTAGCCATTCGGAGTTTTCCATGCTTTTCTCCAAAACTTGCATAAATACGGGCTAGGACACCTTAGAAAGACCCCCGCGAAGGGCATTCCCCCTGAGGCCCAGGACCTACAGCAGTTAATCGGCCTTATTCCCAAATCCAATTCAAAAGTGATCTACATATTACGTGAAGCTGCTCCTGATGAAGTTGTGGAACCGTGACAAAAGCCTTGTGAAGCTTCAAAGTAAGAGCTTTTAATTTTAAATATATCTGAAAAAGTCACTTAGGAAATAAGACTTAAATTATATTTTTCTTGAGGCATTTAAGAAGTATATTACATTTTAACATTGAAAGTAAAAAAACACATTATTTAGAAGTGTACTACAATACGACACGCTATTTATGTACATAATTTCTGAGTTGCTGCAGATACTTGTGAAAACATTGAAGTAATTGTTAGACGCAATGATTAAAGGTCTGCACGGGGCTGGGCTCAGCAGGCAATTTCTTTCTTTTTTTTTTTTAAAGTTATAATTTTTTAAAAATACATCTATTTCTTTTAGTACTGCAGATTGTATTATTTTCTTTTAAACAGTGATTTTGCCATCGTTACCATTTTCGATCTGTCACCTTGAATGAACGTGCAAACATTTTTGTTTTTACCTAAATGTATAAAGCTGAAAGTTTGTCATTATTTGTATCAAAATTATTAGATTTTAGCAAAAGTTGGTATACTAAATAATTACGGCAAAATCTAGCTAATGCCATATTCTTTTAGTTCAATCAGATAATTGGTTCAAAAGATATTAAACAAAATCCCATTGTAACTTTAAAAATTTAAAAAGAAAAAATAAATTCATGCCAAAAATAAATAATTTCTTCTGATGTCAAAAAGAAACATTTTTTTAAATTAATTAAAATTGAGAGAAATCATGCTAAAAAAATGTAACAACTTCAGTATGGAACTCTGATATTTCGCACCAAATTAGCTCAGACGTTTGTTGGCATTATCTTTTCTTACGCAATTGTGATAACTAATTTAATTAATCGCCAAAATGACAACAAAAGTTTAAAATCCACTAAAGCGCCCTTATGCTAAATCTGTAACATAGAAATTTTAAGAGATAAATATAGTAACCGATGCTAGGAAATGAAACACAGTTGTTGCATGCCTTCGTATGGAAGAATAGATTGAAATAAGTCCTGTCATACTAAATTAAATTCTGTTTTGTGCAGGGCATAGGGTTTTATATTTACCTTAAAAAAAAAAAAAAAAAAAAAAAAGATTAATCAGGTCGATCCTGATTTTATCGTTTTTTGTCTAGACCAAGCCTTACATTGCAAAATTAAAAATAAACAAAGGTAGGCTGGATAATCAAAGCATTAGTAGGGATCCAGCCTAGTCCCCAAAATTTTAGCCTGTACATTTTCTAGTTTTGATGATAGAAACTCGCTTCTTGGTTCTGGAGCCAGCTTAAAACTGGCATAGACCTTATATATATAGACTACGCCACCAATAGGACTTCCCGTTATAGTGAATGTCTTCAACATGAGGGTGTAATCTGAAACCTTCATCCTTTGCGGTCAGCTCCGTATGTCACGTGACATAGAGTTGAGGGTGATTCTTCCATAAGAAAGCACTTATTTTTATCAGAATTCAAACAAAAAATTCTCCCCTTTAGAGTGGTTTCTCACAAAAGAAATTTTTTTTAAATTAACCTATGACATTTTAGCTTTCCAACAATGCGTAAATCTAAAGGCTTAAATAAAAAGTGTGTGTACAATACATAAATTAATAAAACTCAAAACTACTTTCTTTCCTACGGAACAATCAAATAATATTCATGCTCATCTCTCTCTCCAGGTCCGCATCACGTGATAATTTCGCTGGGGAAGCTACTTCATGTCGCAGACGAATAATGAGGGGGGGTGTGAAGGTGTTCACATATATTTAGTTAAATTTTAATTGAGTTTTTATTTAAAACAAAATCTAATGATAAAGTAATGCATTTTCGCAATATAAAAATAATTAAATCCTGTGTTGAAATAATATAAATTCTGACAATGAGTTTCCTTGTTTTATGACTATTTGAGAACACTTTTTATTTTATAATTACGTTTAATGTCAGAATTTCCGTTAGATATTATTATTTTGATTTTCTTTTTATCGCATAAAATAAATTACTTCTCTATTTAAAAGATAAACATGTTATTTATAATTTAGATATAAAACATATACAATTTAGATTTCTGAATGATGTGTGTTATTGTTTTATGTTAATAAATAGTGTAGGTCGTATGTATAATTAAAATTGTGTAATTTGTAATGACACCTAAAAAAAAACAATTCTTTCTTCAAATGTCTGAAAACAAATTATGTGAATAAAATATCACACATGAAATTTAATTATTTTTATATTGCGAAAATGCATTACTTTATCATTAGATTTTGTTTTAAATAAAAACTCAATTAAAATTTAACTAAATATATGTGAACACCTTCACAGGGGGGAGGGGTGTTGTCTATCTATATAAGCTCTATGGATATTCACAATTCCTGTGCAATGTGTTTAATGCTCACTCTGTGATTGCTGATACGTAATATAATACCTTCCACCTGCTACACCGTGCTTAATTTTGTTGACTTTCTTGCCTTTCAGCATTAGTTAATTAAGCGTGACCTTCTTCAAACTGCAGACACCATAAAATGCAATAAACTCGCAACAATTGTTCTGGGTCGAAAGGACACAAGATCCTTTTGTCAGGCAAAGAAAGTAGGCTGCAGTTAAAACGGCAACATGAGTACAGCACTCGTGCCTACCTTCTTCGCCTAATGAAGAGTTGCGTGTTCTTTCAACTCAAAACAATTGTTGTGAGTTTTTTTTTAATTTTACGGTGTTTATTAAAAGTTTTGTAATTATTATTTTAAAATGCCAGCCTGTGGCGCTTTCTTATAACCATTTCACAATGTCTGAATTTCATTTCATGATGCTTATACACTACTGATATTTCACAATAGCATTAGGGAACAGCTTTAATATAGGACCCCCTTAGTGAAATAAAAAATTTCGCAATTAAGTAGTTCAAATGATTTTTGGTAAGGTCTGTACTTACGCAATTGAAATAATTCACATTTAATGCATCGCAAAACTGGCAAAGAATAAAAGTTGCCAAGGAGGTACTACACAAAAGATGTGTCCATATTATTTTACAAACTAAATTGTGACAATAATAAATAACAGTATTCGATTAACTGAAATTAATATTAGAAAAAAAAAATCTAAAGTATCAAACCTACATTGGTTTAAAACTTTACATTTTGTCTACAGGGTCCAAATACTAAAGCAGTTCCTTAAGAGCGGACAATACCTAATCTCGCTGGCTGCCTTGGCCCATGTTATTCTATGGGAAAATTTGTTTACATAATTACTCATTACCTAATGAATATTTTTCAATTCTGTTTTCCCATTTAGAAAATTCACAAGCGTTCAATTAGTACTTGTTTTCCAAAAATTAATTTTTTTTAAATTTTAGTATTTCATTTTG
Organism: Salticus scenicus; assembly: GCA_963930645.1. NCBI lineage: Eukaryota > Metazoa > Arthropoda > Arachnida > Araneae > Salticidae > Salticus > Salticus scenicus. Next base: position 909,292 of record CAWVNO010000001.1, read on the forward strand.
CAACTAGAAAATGAGAAAAATGTATTTTGTGAAAAATCGCATTTTTGAACTCAAAATTAAAATGAAAAAAAAAAAAAAATGAATTTTTCAAAAATGAATACTCATTTAACGGTTATGAATTTTCTGACTGCGAAAACAGAATTAAAATATATACATTAGGTAATGTGTAATTGTCGCAACAAATTTTCCCATAGAATAACATTGTCCACAGCTGTTCGCGGGATTAGGCATTGTCCCCTCTTAATGAGAATGCCTATTATTTACTAGTTAGTTGTAGGGCGACTAAGTCACCTGTTGAAAAGTGATCATTTCATTTTATTTCTTTCTCACTTCAAGTAATTCATTTGCTAGCAAGCCTGTGCAAATTCTTCACACTCTATTTATCTCTTTGTTACCTTTAAAATTAGTATTTTATAGACGTCATTTTTCATATGCACGAGCAAATTTAATATTTATTTTTTTCATGTGAAAGCATATTTCATTTTATGCTGGGGAAAAAAATGGCAACAATAAAAAATTTAAATTTCTATTTTAAAGCCGTTATTTTCATATTTTCATTAATTTTAAAAAATCTAATCAAAAATTTGTTACTACAAATAATTTACCAAATAAAAGGGGCAATAAAAAGGGGCAGATTTTTAAAAATGAGTACGAAAATTAGGTGGCAACCTGCGTTCACACACAGACATGGTACAAGGCACTGATGAGCTTAACTATACACACCGATTTAAAATTAACTTTGTTTCTTATCAACATAATAAAATTCGAATAATTAATGCCATTTATGTTTCATTAACAGCTGTATATCACAGTACTTTGACACAGTTTGGATTAGCTGAGTATTTAAAATGCTAATGAAAATATATTTATTTAAACATTTCTATTTATTTAATTAAACAAGAAAAAGCTTAAATTTATAGTGACAAGCAAAGCTTGCTAAGTAAGTAATATAATTGATACGTAAATTATTAAATATACATATATATATTATATAAACTTTTACAAATAAGCATCTGCGAACAACAAGTTTTTGTATAAGAAAAATATTTCAATAATTTAATGAGTTATTTATAATAACAGAAATGTACAAATTTAATCAGTTTAGCTTAAAATTGGGATAATTTTAATGTACTCACCTTATTCATCTTGAGTACTTGTATCGCAACATTGCTTTGCACAAAATTACATGTTACAACAATCACTTTTATACATGTATGAATTCTTTGTGTATATGAAAACTCAAAGCTCAAGTTATGATCATAGAAATAATAATAACAAGAACAAATAATAGTATAAGAAATAGCATCCCCCTCCCCCAATCTCATTCAAAAGCACTGGTTATCAACTTTTCATAAATGAATACTGATAAAAAACCACAATATAATAGCACTGCACTTAATCATAAAAAAAAAAAAAAAAAATATATGTAATCTAAAGCTTTGTGTAACCTCCATTTTCAAAAGAAAAGACTCCAAATATACATAACATTTAAATGCATTTTTTACAAAGTTATTTTTTATTCAAATTATTCATTTAAAATTAGAATCGCAGACAAAAGTATTAAAAAAATAGAGCTCTTATACTTACCAATCAGATTAGTTGGGTAAGGATCCCCTAGAAAGACCTCCATGAAGAGCATTCCACCTCGTCTGTAGTGTAGACAACTGGTCTTTGCCCAAACTTCAGCAAAACTAGCTAAGAAAGCTATCCCATTGCATTTACCTTCTATTAAAACAGAAGGCATCAACAGAACAACTCACTTGGCATTTGATTTAATACCATCTGATGTGTAGGATCTGCATATTTCACAGATAATGCGCTGACATAACCTAAAAATGATGAACTTAAAAAGAATAACATATTACTGTTAAATTAATATTGTAATTTAAAATATGCAGTTGCAATGAAATGTATATGGAAACAAATGATGTGCCATATACTATGTTATCCACATTAAAAGGAAATATTCAGATTAATCACACCAAGATTACAAAGTATGTGACAAATGTTTTTATAGAAATATAGAAAGTTTAGCTAAATTAAATATATATTTGTATATGTTGCTATTTTAAATTTTTTGCCATTTTGCTATTAAAATCATCTTTGGAAGAGCCAATATTTACTTGCGATAAATGAAAAAATAAACTTGCTTTGACAAATATAATTAATTCGATTAAAAATTTCAATTTCACAAATGTAAATATACAGTTATATCCCAATACTTTAGTTACATTTCTCCAATTTCATAAGCATACATAGATTTTGAATATTAATCATTAAAGTATTAATGCCCCCTTTTAAAAAAATTGTGTGATTACATGGACTAAGATAATAAATCCATGCAGCTGCACTTAGCTTGTTGTGACAATTATTAATAAAGCATTTGCTATTATTATTAAAGCTTCTATGTGAGTATACAGTTTACCTATGAGATTGCAGATTATTATTCTTTTTCGTTATTTACTTATTCAATAATTTAATATGTTGCAGTAGAATATAAGTCGATAACAATAAATTAAAGAGAAAGACATAAATTGAAATAATTTATATCGGATGGTATGTAGCAGAAAAGAATCAAGTACTACGGATATTAATAAGCTTCAATTTTTATCACAGCATTAGCACGGAGAAGGTTCGTATGTGTACAGAGATGGTTATATACCGTGGAAACTATACGATTTGTTTTTAACCATCATTATTTAAAATTTTGATACAATGACATTACTACTTTTAAAGCAGTATGAGCATTTTTTTAAGTAAACAATTCAGAGCAATGAACGAATCATACATAAACACAAATAAAGAAGTTATCTTAAAACATTACATATTTCCATTTTTTTAACAAAATAATTAACAGTTAAAGGAAAGAAAAAGGTTTTTTCTCACTCACTGCAGCAGAGTTTGACATCAACATCAACAAGCCGCGCCGCCATTATTATTTTTTTTTATATTTTGCTTCGCTTCACTAGCGCTTCAATGTTAAGCTCGATCCCTACGAAGTGGATCATTCTATTTAATTTGCAGGTATATCGGTAGACAGAGGGATGGGAACCTTTGCTTGCGATTGCGCGCGCGAGCGCGAGGTGTGAGTGTGAGTGTTTACGATTTTGATTTGGCTCGTGGTTGTTGCTTATTGCTTGATTCTTTCTTGACAATTTTAAGTTCATCTTGACTCCTGTCAAAGATTTGATTGACGAGATAATTTTTTTTTTTCATTTATCGCAAAAAAAGCTCTGGGGCTAGTGTTGTCGGATGATCGAAAGTAAATTTATCCAAACAGTTCTCAAATTTCTTCAAGTCAAGGTGATATATATATATATTTTTTTTTTTTTTTTTTTTTTTTGGTCAAAAAAAATTTCAATTTTTTTTTTTTTTTTTTTTTTTTATTTTTAAGTTTAAAAATATTTACCAAATTTAAGCTCACATTATATATTGAGTAAACAATAAATTTAATATAATTATGATTATTTTATTATTATCCTTTTTTTGGAAGTATCTATGTCGCAACATGAAGGTTAAAATCTCAGTTCTTGACATTTCAAATTCTACTATCTAAATCAGATTGACAATATTTTTTATAAAATTGTGGTTATTGGTGTTTTTGAATACGCTTACAAAGATGTACAATTAAAAATTTTCACTGCACACATCACACACTCAACTGCATTTTTACTTTCTTCTATATGTAATATAGAGAAAGTATTGGATTCGCGAAAATTTTCGAGTTCCGTTTTTTGACGGATCTACACGTTTTGGGATATCCTGAACACGAATTGATAGTTTTTAAAAAATGTCTGTCTGTCTGTCTGTGGTTTCTTGTTTTCACCGTATCTCACGAACCAATGAATGAAATTCAACCAAACTTGGTATATAGTTGGACCCTGGCGGGGCATTGTGCTAATTAGATTTGGGAATCAATCGCCCAGCAGGTGGCGCTGTGATCGCAAAATTTCATATATTTCACCCTATCTCACGAACCAATGAATGAAATTGAACCAAACGGTATATAGTTGGACCCTGACATGGAATGGTGCTGATTAGATTTGGGAATCAATCGCCCAGCAGATGGCGCTGTGATCGCATTTTATGTAAACTTTTAACATTGCAGTATAGGACAAAATTTCGTATAAATGTACATAATGAGTGTTATTTTAAACTTGTGATTGTAAAATTAATATGAATTATTGATAACAGTAGTAGTTAACTAGGAAAAAAAATTTGTGGATGTGGGGGCACCGGCTCCCCCCCTAGGGGGGAAGCCGGTTGAACTACTACATATATATATAGCCTATTGAACTACTACATATATATATAATTTAATGTAAGGTTTATTCACTTTTTTTTTTTTTTTAACATGATTGTAAATAGAAACACAATAAAGTCATTTTCGTTTATTAATATAATATTAATTATCTTATACTTGCTATTTAGTAATATTTGGAAAAGCTTTCATAAATATTGCTGTTAAAATTTACCAAGTACATGAGGATTTTGTCAATTTTTACCTGAATTCAGATTCTCATAGATATATAAGGGGAGGGGGAGAAAAAGAAGAAACTATTTTCGTGCATATGTTAAGAGGGAAAAAAAAAAAAAAAAAAAAAAAAAACTTAGTCCGAAATTGAAATTTATCGTAATTCTATTGAACCTAACCTGAATCTCTTCTCCGACCGTCCTATTAGCTCAGTGCATTTGCATTTATCTCCAAAAATAAGTAAATAATTAAAAAAAAAAAAAAAAAAAAAAAAAAAAAAAAAAAACGAAGACCGAAATCGCAATCTATGGTATCTCCCCTTCTGCTTCCTATCCCTCCGTTTACGGTCTGTCTTACCTGCAAATTAAATAGAATGATCCACTTCGTAGGGATCGAGCTTAACATTGAAGCGCTAGTCTTCGCTTCTCGTTTCATTTACTTACGCTATTACGCATGCTCAGTAACGAAAATTTACGGTTAACCTTCCTCTAGAGCTAGGTAGAGTTTCTGAGCCTGAAGTCGCTTTTCAGCCGCGGTAATGTTAACTACGGTTATTGGTGAATACCATTTGAGCGTTCAAGTCGGGCTTTCGCGGTTAACCGCAGGTTGAGATAAACGGTGAATACGACCGTAAGTGTTATCTTTTTTACCGGATTTATTCATTTTTATTCAATAAATATATGTGAATCTAAACATCGACAAGCAATGGCGGCTTGATGGAAGCCGAATTAAAGCATGTTATTTCGTTCTAGTTAAGACTAGTCCTTGGGGTCAATTCTGGGTACGTACGTTGCGATAAGTCGGCGAATTGTGACGTCACTGAAATCTGTTATCACATCGCATGCGACCTAAGTAGTCTTAATGCGACCAAAAGAGCTATTCTTGGCCCACCATTTTCGCAAGTTCGACAAGCCAGAGTGCGATATTTAGCATGCGATAGAGTTGTTACGGCTCCTCCCAACTGTCAATCATTTTCAGCAATTACGATAGCAGATATTCCGATATAACCAATAGAAAGTTTCATCAAAATGATGTTGTTTAGTAAACAGTAGCAGTTTGACAGTAATGGCTGACAACGATGCAAAGTATGTTGAAATGACATCAATGCAAAGATATCACGTACCAATTATATTTTAGAGAATCTTCGTATTTTTCTTATATTTCGAATTATACTGAAAGTATTTGTATCACCATATTTTGTATCCTGCGATGTTTTTTTATTCTAATTGTGCCATTGATTATTTATAAGGACTGCATGTCTAAGTTTTTTTTCAACAAACTATTTTCGATGTAGAAGAGCTAGTGTCATTTCTACAAAATTTTCCAGAAAATTGAATAGATAGTTTCTGAAATCATTGTTTTGGAAGAAATGCTTTATACCAAGCACTGTGATAAATATTAATCTTTGAGGAAAGGCAAAAAGCTAGTGGGACAGTCTTGTGTACAGTGCTTTTTTTTATATTAGGCAATGCATTAGATTGTCCTTCTATGCAAATATTGCTTACAAAAAACAAACGAAAGTCTAATTTTGTAAGTTTAAATTAAATTTATTTTTGCTTTTAATCAATTACCATTAGTAAAATTATGATTGTATGTCTAATATATACCTCATTTTAATAGTTAAATATTAGCTTACACTTATATTCACTTACCAGTATTAACATTTTTAATAAAAATCTACAAAACGTTTTGAATATGTTTATTATATTGTGTAATAAGTGAATTCATCTTTTTTCACTTCCTTAAAAATTAGTTTAATAAAACTGATATACGTTTTACTAAATCCTGATAATATACTATGGCATCATGCATATATGTTGCTATACCGTAAACATTGCTGGAAATTGTATGTTATAGTTCTTTCCCAGAATTGTACATAATAATTTGAATGCATTAATGGTTCATCACATTAAATACGAACTTGGAAAAAAATAAAATCATATTATAATTTTTACTTATGTTTATTTACTGATTCAGATTTCTTTTAAATATCTTGTAACTAGTGCAGAATGTCAAGTCGCTTTACTCATAACAGGGTTCATACTCCTCAGGGAAAACCTGGAAAACAGGGAATACTCACGGAATTTGGAATTTGTTGAAAAAAATCAGGAAAATAAAAATTTTCATTGAAAGTCAGGGAAAATCAGTTACAAAATCTGAAAAAACAAATGTTTTTTTTTTTTCTCTTGAGTTATGTTTTTCTTGTTTAGCTTCGTATCAAAATTTAAATCATTAGGTATTATGAAAATACGCACGTAAATAATGATTTCTACCTGAATTTCTATCATGATCGGCAGTAATATGACATCATACAGTGAAAGTAGCTGTATTTTGTCCTGTCTAGAAGAGCGTTTCTTGTAATATGTTGCTAATATTTTCTTGAAAATTGTCTGGAAACTCAGGGAATTTTTTTCCCATATTTGAGTATTAACCCTGCATAAGCATGACTTAGAATCCAAATACGCGGTGGTGTGGTCAGGGGAGGGAAATCAGAAAAACAACCAAAGTGCTTAAAGAAAATGATTTACTAATATTTTCGAATGATGAATTATTTATAACCTTTCTTAAAACAAAAAAATAATTGTGTAGGGTTCTTGTCTTTAGTATTTTTCTAATATTCACCTTTCATATTTTATACTTAACAATCAAAGTGTTCCTTTATTACCAAAATAACATTTCATTCAAACCCCAATTATATAGACATTTAGTATAAGTGATGAAAACAGTTTTGGGAGGAGGAAGAAATTTATAGTGGGATCCTTTTTATAAAATGAAATTTTGTGAACGTGCCCTTCTTAAGAATTTCAACTTTATAAAGACACAACTAAATGGCCTTAATAAAATAACCCCTGACATAACATAAATGAATTCTGTGTTTAATGTATAAATTGAACTTTTCGAGTAATATGTTATCATAAACCAACAATTTCATGCAGACATATAATTTTATGATGAATACATATGTAGTACAGGGTGATTCATAATTATCTCCAGAATTGAAAAAGTTATTCTATGTTATGAATATGAATAGTAATTGAATATCTGTAAAAAATGCATAAATGTTAAAATAATTTTCTAATAATATTTCCAAATACCAGAAGCAGGCCTCAACAAATTTAAAAGTATTTGGCCGCCACCTAAATTTTCTAGTAACAAAAATTAAGAAGTTCATTCTGACCATAAGTTTAAGAAAAAGCAATTTAGGATTTTGCCAATTTTAGATGCATTGAAACAGAAATTGGTAATTTTCCATGATGGATTAACTATTTTGAGTCTAAATTTTATCGAAGTTATTCCTACATGCACCGTCTGTCGCTGGTGATGATTTTATTATTTTTATTTTTTGCCTATGATAGTCAATTTTTTTTATATTATTTATAATAAAACTAGCAGGCTTTGCCCGCTTCGCTAGACACAATAGTGAAATGAGTTGCCAAAATCCTATATCATTATTAATTAACCTGAGTTAAAGTTCCCGCTGTGCTTGGTAGAGATTTTTCTCGCTTGCAACGTGAAGAGTCTGTGTTCTCACTGCTTTCGGCAGCAACTTACCCGATTCTTGCTCCCCCTTCCCCAGTGGGTAAGTTCGAAGTTTTGCGAAATCTATACACAGTACATAATGCGTACACCTAATCAACATCCACGCACCAAAGTTCACCAATCTAAGATAATTTAAGGTGAATTCAAATGGGAAAACTTGTTTTTACATGTATTTATAGCCCTCTCGTCACTAGGGGGGTAAGGGGGATTTCGTAAAATCCCATTACAATAAGGGTCAGATATATATGAACAATTTATGTACCAAATTTCGTGACCGCAGATCCCATAGATTTCTCAGGACAAATTTAGCTCTGAAACGTGTCTCGAGTTTGCCCCCTCGTAACCCCCCCCCCCCCCAAAAAAAAAAAAAAAAACGCAAACCCCAAAAAAGCAAAAATGTGTTTTTGGAAATATCCTAATGAAGTCGCATAGCATTTTTTCAATTTATTTGTTCCATTTTTGGCAGAGGTCTACTCAAAAATCAGGAATTTTCAATATTTCCCCCCTCCCTTCCCTTAAAAATCGAAAATTTCTAAATGCAGATAATGTATTATTTGTACTCATGTCTAGTCTCCCCAAGTGCAATTTCTTTATTGTGAAATAATTAGGAGCCGAGTTATGCTTATAAACGTGTTTTTGTCTTTTGCCTCCCCCACGGGGGAAAGGGGAGTAATTTCTGAAAAGTTGATAGATGTAATTTTAAGTTGAGTAAAGACCTAAATTCCTGCGGAGCGCTGTTAAATTGCGTCCAGCCATTTTCAAGTGATACCCGGACAAACGTGTTTTTGTCTTTTGCCCCCCAGGGGGAGAATTTCTGAAAAGTTGATAGATATAATTACTTCCTTATACAAAGTATAAGGAAGTATAGTAATCCCGATTTGCGAAATGGATTTTGTATTTCACATTGCTCGAAAACGAATGATCGCTGAATGTTGCTAATTTATACGTGTGACTTTCATGATGTCTAGTTGCACACCTGCAAGTGTCATCTTAACACGAGCTCTCGTTTTAGAGATATAAGGGATTTTACACGATTTTTCGTGACGTCTGTATGTGTGTGTGTGTGTGTGTCTGTGTGTGGGTATGTCGCATAACTCAAAAACGGTTGGACGTAGAAAGTTGCGAATTGGTACATAGGTTTGTTATAACATCTAGTTGTGCACCTCCCTTTTTGGACTTTCTATGATTTTCCGTTTTGGAGATATTTAGGAAAATTATGTTCATAATGACAAAAATTTGGCCATAATGTATCAAAAAACGGTAATAACTCAAAAACGGTTTAAACAAATCTTGCAATTTAACTGACTTTCCGATTAGCTAGACATTTGAAACTTTCAGAAAAGCTCAGAACACGTTGACAATGCATTTTTTTAATATTTTTAGCCAACTGTTTCCGATACCTGCTGCCTTCAGCAGCGTTTATGCGATTCAACAGAAAATTTATTTAACTAACTTCCCGACTAGCTAGACATTTGAAACTTTCAGATTAGATCAGAACACGGTGAAAATGCATTTTTTAAATACTTTTAGCCAACTGTATAGGGTCCCTGCTGCTTTCGGCAGCGTTACCAGTTCAAATCTTGGAATCGATTTGTAACTAACTTCCTGACTAGCTAGACATTTAAAACTTCCGGAAAAGCTCAAAATACGGTGACAATGCATTTTTAAAATATTTTTGGCCAATTGTTTCGGGTCACTGCTGCCTTCGGCAGCGTTTACATGGTTCAACAGAAAATTTATTTAACTAACTTCCTGACTAGCTAGACATTTGAAACATTCAGAATAGTTCAGAACACGGTGAATATGCATCTTTTTAATACTTTTAGCCAACTGTTTCAGGTCCCTGCTGCCTTCGGCAGCGTTTATATGGTCCAACAAAAAAATTATTTAACTAACTTCCCGACTAGGTAGACATTTGAAACTTTCAGAATAGTTCAGAATATGGTAAAATTCCTTTTTTTAATACTTTTAGCCAATTTTTTCGGGTCCCTGCTGCCTTCGTCAGCGTTACCAGTACAAATCTTGCAATCGGTTTTTAGCTAACTTTCAGAAAACTCAGAACACGGTGATAATTCATTTTTTAAAAATATTTTTAGCCAACTGTTTCGGGTCCAATGTCAATGTTTTTTAACAGTATATTTCTAAAAGTGTATAAGGAAGTCATGTGGTGCCCACATCAGATTTTTTTAAGTTGGGTAAAGACCTAAATTCCTGTGAAACGCCATTGACTTCTGTCCAGCCGTTCTTAAGTGATACCCGGACAAACGTGTTTTTGTCTTTTTCTTAATTTTAAGTTAGTTAAAGATGTAAGTTTCTGCCAAGCACCGTTGAATTCCGTCCAGCCGTTCTCAAGTGATGCCGACAAAAAAAAAAAAAAAAAAACCGACATACAGACATGATGACACACACACACACAGGCAAAATTTTCTGAAGTCATTTTCGGCTTTCATGGTGTGTGAAACGTGAAGATATCGCAAAATTTTTCGATTCTGACAAATTTACAGACAAAAGTCTGATTTTATTAATACACTCACCTTACACCCACTATATACACAAATTAAAAAAATGTGTATTTAAGCACATTAGGTTCTATGCTATAGCTTTTTCATAAAAGCTGTGTCACTTTTCAGGTGATAGGGATATACTGACAAATTTAAGTATGACTTACAAAAAATATAGTGTATTAGTATCATTAGACTTTGAGATAAAGCTTTTTCAGAAACAAGGAAAATTGTAGTATAACAGCAATACCTCTTGGCAAATATACGCACAAATTTTAACAAGAGTAAGGGGGGGGGGAAGGATGTAGTTGTGTACATTAAAATTTGAGATAAAGCTTTTCAGAAACAAAGAAAATTATAACATAACAGCAGCATCTATTGACCAATATTCACATAAATTTAAACAAGAGTAATGAAAAAATGGTGTGGTTCTGCACATTAGATTTTGAGATAAAGCTTTGTCAGAAACACGGAAAATTACAGCATGGCAACGCCACTTTTCAGACAACATCCATATGAATTTAAACACTGAGTAACAAAAATAAAGCAAGAGATACATTTTATTAATACTGTAATGTTCAATAGAAGTTGAGGTATAGGCTCTACCTAAATATTGGAGGATAGTACATGCAGAATGAGAATAGTATCGTCATGGTATTATTAGGTTTAGGGATGTGAGAAAACAATTGTAGATACTTTCGAAAGTGTAAAACAAATGTTCATTCACTTAACATACAAATTAAAAATGGTATAGTTGAGTACATTAGATTTTGGGATACAGCTTTATTTATAAGTAAGGAAAATTACAACATAACAGCTCCACCTTTCAGACAGCATCTACACAAATTTAAACATTGAATAGCAAAAACAGAGCAAGTGATACATTTTGTTAATACTGTAATGTTCAACAGAAGATGAGGTACAGCCTCCACTTAAATGGTCAAGCATGCAGAATGGTAGCACCATAGTATTATGTTTTTGAGTGTAAGGAATCAATTGCAGATATTCTCGTATATGTGAAGTTATTTGGAGGAAGAGAAAGGAGGGGCAAAATTTTAAAAATAGAGGTAAAGCCTTGAAAATCGGTATTACTAAACAAAAAATAAACTCATTTACCTCTATGAATATTCATATATACGTCGAACTTTATTAACGTGAATCTCAAGGGGATAAAAAATTTGTTTATATTATCAGTAGTTCCTGCTATGGGCATTGTGCCATTGCGGAAACAGTTCATATTAAAAGTAATTCATATTAACAGTGTTCTCGTTAACGAGGTTCAACTAAAATAAAAGAATAAATTTTAGAGAAACAGAGAAGCCAATACTTACACAGATACTTCTCTTTATTTCATTTATATAGAAAATAAGTTAAAATTACTTTCAATTACAATATAATTCAATTTGAACTTTATTTAATTTAAAGAGAAAAAAATATTATTATTATTACCTGTACAGCAAGACACATCTATATTAGTGATGTCCACTCTTCATTTCCAAAGCACTGACTGCCAGGGAGAGGTGCCTCAATCAGGTGGCTTTTTAATAAACACCACCCAATATGAAACCACTCACCAGGCTTTTGTCTTTCTTATTCACAAATTTGAACGATCTGAAGTGAGAACGTGACAACTGAGTATAGAGGATCATAAGGGTTGTACTTCTACTTCTTGAGATCTTCCATATTTTCTAAGCAGACACTTTCCTGTTCTTTCTGGTCCAATTTTTTTTGTACTCGACTTCTGTTGGTGGTGTCTCACTAAAAGGCCGATTCAGATTAACCTTGGCTATCCATGTATTAAACGTCCATCTAAAATTTTAAAATAAAGAAAACAAAAGTAAATATCCAACTAAAAGTAAAAATGATTAAGTAAAATAAAATTGTTTAGAGTAAAATTGTGTCCTTCTGTCCTATCTAATAAGCATTTTTGTCAGACTTTACATTTCAGTGAGGTGCCAGGTTCAAATTCGGCTCATGCATTATGTAAATAATTAAAAGATTTCAAATAATAGTACTTACAGTGCAGTCTATAGAGCATCTTTTTGTGTAAATATATATTAAGAAATACTATAAATAATTGTACAAAAATGAAAATAATAATATGTAATAAAATTACTTACAGTGTGCAGATAGCGTTGTGTCTCAACTACCGAGCATCCTTTCACGTAAAACACAATCTTTCACATGGCTTTCTATAGGTAATTAATTGTGATATAATCATCATTTTTTCCACATTTATAATTACTGACTAATCTTATGTACCTCTTCCTTGGTTCACTGACAGTAAAAGTTTCTCGAGCATAAAAAAAAAAGTAAGATTTAATACATGCTTTCTATAATAATCTGTTAGGCCCAATAATTGCGAGTCCTTAGTATTGTATAATTTCACCCTCAAAATTCTGCTATTTTCTTCTAAATAATCATGGTCACTTAAAGCAGAAATATGAGATATGGGCATTACTGCATCAATCGCATTTTCCGTTGCTCTTTTTCTGACGGGTAGATGCACAAAGACAAAAGCATTTTCTTTGTGCTTTTTAGATATTTTTTTATCGCAATTTTGTGCTAAATGCACATACATTATAAATATTCCCTCCCCCCCCCCCTCAGTCTTATTTTCTTTGCATGGTTCATAAAAAGCACATTGCATTTATTATCAATCTCAGATAAATATTTATCAAATTTTACCAGGTAATAAGTCACTGTCCGAGATGTTTCAATTTTTTTGTTTAAATTCTTTTATCACTTCTAAAAAGCATCACTATGATAATATCCTTATTTGTTTTACATTTCATGATTTAATAAAAATTACATTGTGGCAATTATCAAATCTTGGAAAAACTTAATTTCGTAACATCTTCTAATTAAACTTCAAAACTTTGCCTTAGGCAAATAAAACAGGATATTAAGTTCATTATAGCTGATATGAAAGTTCATTTTTCAAATTTTTTATTAAGTGTAAATTTTACTGTATTTACATTCTTTTTAAAAATGGTTTAGACAACAAAAGAATAAGTTGATGGAAAAAATGATGATTGGACAGTAACAAACTATACTAAAAAAAAAAAAAAAAAAAATGTGAAGACAAAAACAAATAAAAATCAATGTTAATAATAATAAAACATTTAAAAATAAACTGAATATAGTTAAATCAGTAACCATTCTAAATAGTTAGTGTTTGTTTCTACGACATGAATGTTTAAAATGTTAAGAATAAAATGAATTGTAATAAAAAATTTAAACTGAACTGCTGTAATTTTAAAAAATTTCTAATAAAATAAACACATAATAGCAGTTAATTTATAAAGCATTTGTAGATTTAAAAACAAACTCTTAAGTTAAGAAAACTTTCCCACACGAAAATATTTAATTAAAATCACACGATATTGCAGACAATTACATAATTTGATATGGACAAGTGTGGCTTATTATTTTTTATTTTTTTCCTGTAATAAAAAGATTATGTACAATTTCTTAGAAAAGTAAAATACTTCATAAAAGTTTATAAAAATATTTTCATTGTTCGAAAAAAATCTTTACAGATTTCTCAGCATAAACATATGAAATGAAGAGGTATTGGAATAAGAAATATGTTCAGGTAAAAACACTAATATGCCTTATATGTACGGGGAATATATATACAAATACATAAATATTATTTGTATGTAAGAACAACGGAATATAAGTACTTTTACCAGGCTTTTAGCGTATGTGCATAATTTGTTTACATTTGATGAGGCATTCAAACATACTTCAGATCCGGAGTATCTAATTAAGAATTCATTTTTATACAAAATAATAGAAGAGAAGTGTAAAAATTAACTCACCTATCAGTCTGAGTCTCGAATGAAAGACGATACTCAATCTCTGAAAATATATCCAATACACAAATTCTTGAAAGGCAAAAACGACATTTAAAAATTTTTTTCACCATATAGAGAAAAAAAGTCTGTTCTTTCCGAAATGTTTCTGGACAGAGAAACCACAAAAAAAAAAAAAAAAAAAAAGTATCTGTCATAGAACTTTCAAAAATTGAAAAAGTAAGTAATAAACAAACACTCTACACTGCATTCAAAAATACTAAATTCAAAATATATACATTCATACTTAACAAAAATAAATTAATTACTTATCTGCAGTTTTAAATCCTTAAAATTTTGATTCTACATAGTAAAAAGCCAACATTCAAAATACAAGAAACTTTAGAAAATAAAAGAAATGAGCAAACGCATGTATGTATTGTAATGGACGATGGATGAATTTTAGGATGCGTTAACAAGTTTATCACGCTTTTTTGAACGGTGACATTCACTTGCGAATATATTGTAACTGGCGGAATAATCGGATGCGATAAAATTGGTCCCAGAATTGCTTCGGTCGGGCTTATGGGATAGGCGGATGACGTCAAAATGACGTCACTAACGAACGTATCGCCCATTTTATCGCATTCGGACGTACTCAGAATTGACCCCTTAGTTCTAGTCGTCCAATATTTACAGGGCGCATTCGAAAGTATTTCCCGGTCACTTCCCGAGTTGGGAAATGACGTCACGCGGGAAGTTCGGGAAATTAGAACTACCATCACTACCATATCCGCGATTGTAATGAAATGCTCGCCCTCTGGTGGGCTAAGGTGAAATTACAATAAACATGGTTTAATTCGAATGAGGGTTATTCACCGCTGGCAACGTTTGTGCGAAAGTCACGTGACGGTGGTATTCCATGATTTGTTTACTCTGCAAATGCAAAGTCAAAAGAAAGCAACATATAAAAAAACTGTGCATATTTTAGATCCACAAATAATTCAAGCAAAGAAACATGCAAGCAGAAACGTGTAAGTTTTCATGCATTTCCTTTAAATTCGTCTGGTTTATTAAAAGAATGGCTTATCAAACTGAAAAGAGAAAATTTTACACCATCTGAACATAGCGTATTATGTTCAGAGCATTTTACCGAAAATGACTTTACTTACCAAAATTTTACAGAGATTTCTGAAAAGTGATGCTGTACAGTCTATATTTAGTTTTAAGTTAGTTACACCACACTTTAAAAAAACAAAATTCAGTTTTCATTTGATGAAAGAAAAGAAAGTAAAAAAGTTTCACGACATAGAATTCATGTCAAAAGAGCTATTGGGCGTATTAAATTAGTTAAACTTTTAGACTGCACCATACCATATACTATTGTTACCTCCATTAGTCAATTAATTTATATATCAGCATTTTTAGTTAATTTTGGAACCCGTATTTTATAATTTAAATTTTAATGAAAAAATAAGGAAATAGGGAATTTTCTACTTCATTTCTTACAATAAATCTCCTATATGCTTCAATGTTACTACAAAATTAATGTTATACTTTTTTTTTTTTTTTTTTCCATTTTGTGCGTACCAGATACAGTAAGGTTAAATTTTTATAATTTTGCTTATCCTAAAGATTTGTTGTTGTCAGGGCCCGATTAAGCTTTGAAGCTAGGGGAAGCTCAGTATCATTTCGGGGCCCTCTTTCATTTCAGAAAATCTTGTTTTCCTGTTACATATTGTAATATAAAAATGCTATAGACCAAAAATTAGTGTGTATTTATAGTTATTTATTTTTTCATTCATATATCTGGGTGATTTCTACACACAACATTAAAATCGTATAACTTATTAATTAAGAACATTCAGATTTTTGAGGTTAAATAATAGATTTTTCCTGAAATAGTGAGTATTTTATCTTGCTTTAGGCGAATTTTCTCAGAAAAATTCAATCTCAGTATGAAAATATAAAACAGAAAATTCAAAACCCTGTTTTTAGTCATTTTGGGGCCCCCTCCTAAATTTTAGAGGGGAAGCTTGTGCTTCCCGAGCCTTTTGGGTAATCAGGCCCTGGTTGTTGTACATATTTATTTTTTTTAATTCTTTCAGTTTTATTCAAATTTATTGTAGACTCCTAGAAATCTGTGTAACACAACCAATCTAAACAATGAAGTTTACAGTAAAGTTTAACAGGAAAAAATCAGGGTAGCACTTATTTTTTTTATAGTGATTTTTTAAAAACTGAATTTAATGAGATAAGGAAAGGTTCTTTTAATTGAGGTCCAAGTCTTGGAGATAAACTGAAATAATTTATGTTGTTTCTGACTGTTAAATTATCCAAATTGTTCACGTTTAATATAGACACAATTTTACATTTAATTTTTATCACCCACTACCCAGTATATGTAGTACTATACGGAATGCATGGAAAAATCATTAATCAATTCAAACCATTATTCTTTGCTAAAACCAGTTTAAGTTTTTTTTTTTTTTAAATGCTTATTTAAATCATTTAAATACACACATGTGTACACTTTGTTTAAAACATTTGTTTTTATTTTTTTTCTTCATTCCGGTTTGTTCACATTTTTGTAGAACAAAGACAATGAAATCATTTCATCTTCTGTAACTATGCATTATGGTTTCCTTTTTTATCAATTTACATTTCTCATAGTCGTATATTATTTATACTCAAATAACTTTTTCTTGTAGATATATTATTTTCAAAACTGATAGCAGTGTAATTATTAGACACAGCAAAATTACTTTATGTGTTAATCATCACTTTTCAGAAACCTTTTTTTATTTTGTAAAATTATGGTGAGCAAAGTCACATTCTGTGAAATAATCTGAATATAATATGCTGCATTTTGTTGATATAAAATTATCTCTTTCCTGTTTTATTTGTCATTCTTTTAATAAAACAGTTGTATTTGAAGGAAATTAATGAAATTTTACCCGCTTCTGCTTGCATGTCTCTTTACTTGATTTATTAAACAATTTAAGCATTGCACTGTTATATTGTAGTACTCAAATAAGATTCTGTACTATAGTGCTGTTATAGTACCCTTATAAACGATTTAAGGAGCAGGGGATTCATCAGTATCATTAGGGATTATTTAATTTTTTTTTTTTTTTTTTTTTGTGTAGTGTTTGAGTGGTATGTCTTGTGTATAGTGCTTGTAGGTACACCAAAGAATTTGGTACCATTACAGTCTACAAACTAGGGATGCACCGAATATTCAGTTTGGCGAAATATCAAATTATTCAGCTAGTTGAACACATAAAGACTCAATTTTTAAAAAAATATTTAATCATTTGAAAAAAATTCTGTTATTTTTAATTATCATTAAAATAAGATTTTTCAGAGTAATTAAGAAGTAATTTTATTTAAATCAAAACAATTGTGTTATTTAATTTCAAGTAACATTAAAGAAAATTAATTATTAGTTACATTAATCGGTACTTTTCCTTCCTCCGTTCGGTACGGAGGAATAGACAGCAACGTCCTTGTAAAAAGAGTAATTCTACCCAATCCAGAAACATTGTCAGGAGAAAAGCATCAAGAAAAAAAAAGGCTGTGTAATTAAAGAGGAATTATTTGCGAGTGACATATATCACCGACTATCATCTAATCAGGCAAAATCACTTTACTTTTTACCATGTTTTTATTAACTTCTATTCTTCTGTGTTTGTTTGTCCGGTACAAATCTTGCAATCTATTTTTAACTGACTTAACTACTAGCTAGACATTTGAAACTTTCACAGTAGCTCAGAACCCGATGACAACACAATACTTCGAAGTCAGATTTTCGAATAGTTTTCTTTTAATTAATTAAAATATGAAAATAATGAGCTCCTAATAGCAATCAAAATAGTCATTAAAATATTAGCTATAATTTAATTGTTACCAAAAAAAATTTACGAGTTCATTTTCTTCTGACATAAAAATAAATTTAATTAAACGTGATGTTTAAAAAATTGTATTTGTGAGCGTAAAAAAATTTTAATTGTAAAAATAGTAATTATGCATCTGGCAAAAATTGACATCATTATCACTTTAAAGATTTTCTACACATTGATAAAGTGCTAATGTAGTTCATGATGCAAATACAGTACCCGCTGCTTATTAAAATCACATTCGCTCTGTGCAAAAGTTATTTTATTAAGCAGCTGATTTTTATATCCAGCGAACGTTCCTGCACTGAAGAAAAAGGTATTATCTATATGAATTTGGAAAGAAATTTCAAAAGTTACCAAATAATGGAACTAATAAACAATATTAATTAATTTTTAACAGATAATTCTTTGATTGTTCCTTCAAAATATGTGAATTAAACACATCTCAAGTTCTGATGCGCTCTCCTTTGAGGGAAATCATCAATACTTTGCCTAAAGTTCACGATTTTCTTTTAAATTTAAAATCTTTCCTTTAAAGCTTTTTGCCTCTTTCTTAGTTATTTCAGAATAAGAACAAAAATTGTCTTATAATTAAACATAAATGTACATTTAAAAAAAAAAATCACTTGAGAGCCAAATTAAATTTTTAACTTATTACCGTACTTTGAAGAATACATTGCTTGAAATTATTACTAAGACAAGTAATGGGACGTGTTTAATTGCTGTAAGTGTAAAATTTTCGCCAAAAATAGATAACTGAGGGTTTGCTGTATTTTATTTAAAATAAAAAATCACAGTGTAAATAAAAAATTTTTAGTGTGCATAAATGACATTTTTGCTGCTGGAGAGATTTTTTTTAGTTTTTTTAGCAGGAGTTATAAAATTAGTTTGCATTGATTTGATTCCGGTCCTGGCAAATTGATCACATTAAGCGGCGGATTTTATTAACCAGTCATTTTAATAAGCGGCGGTTACTGTATATGTTGTTCTAAAAGGATTAGTATTTTATTTTTTAATTCAAATTTCCCGTAACTCTTTAACCAATCACATTAGAACATCCATCTTTGGAATGTCGATAATAAGGATTTTCTCGCCAAATCCATTACCTGCCTATTGGAGCTTTTTTAATGCATTTTAAGGGAAAATTAAGCTATTTTAACGCGAAAGAGTTGGAAATGCAGATTGACATTTTATCAACTTACTAAGCCTCTTTGAAAGAATTTATACAAAAATAAATACAATTATTTACAATTTCGTAACAATACGCATTGATAAAGTGCTAATGTAGTTACAATAAATCTCCTATATGCTTCAATGTTACTACAAAATTAATGTTATACTTTTTTTTTTCCCCATTTTGTGCGTACCAGATACAGTAAGGCTAAATTTTTATAATTTTGCTTATCCTAAAGATTTGTTGTTGTGTTGTACATATTTATTTTTTTTTAATTCTTTCAGTTTTATTCAAATTTATTGTAGACTCCTAGAAATCTGTGTAACACAACCAATCTAAACAATGAAGTTTACAGTAAAGTTTAACAGGAAAAAATCAAGGTAGCACTTATTTTTTTTATAGTGATTTTTTAAAAACTGAATTTAATGAGATAAGGATGTATTTCATTTAAAATAAAAAATCACAGTGTAAGTAAAAAATTTTTAGTGTGCATAAATGACATTTTTGCTGCTGGAGAGATTTTTTTTAGTTTTTTTTTAGCAGCAGTTATAAAATTAGTTTGCATTGATTTGATTCCGGTCCTGGCAAATTGATCACATTAAGCGGCTGATTTTATTAACCAGTGATTTTAATAAGCGGCGGTTACTGTATATGTTGTTCTAAAAGGATTAGTATTTTATTTTCTAAATCAGCTTTTTTTTTTAATTCAAATTTCCCGTAACTCTTTAACCAATCACATTAGAACATCCATCTTTGGAATATCGATAATAAGGATTTTCTCGCCAAATCCATTACCTGCCTATTGGAGCTTTTTTAATGCATTTTAAAGGGAAAATTAAGCTATTTTAACGCGAAAAGCTGGAAATGCAGATTGACATTTTATCAACTTACTAAGCCTCTTTGAAAGAATTTATACAAAAATAAATACAATTATTTACAATTTCGTAACAATACGCATTGATAAAGTGCTAATGTTAGTTCTATAGCTATGATTCAACAGAAAATTTAAAAACATGGTTTATAAAAAGTTTTTTATCTTATAATTATTTTTATTTTCATATTGCTTTCATCATGATGAAGTCACTGTGGCTAATTTTACTAGAACTGGAAATGCTCCTATGATTACTAAACATCATAAATTATTTGAAAATAAAGATCCTCACTGGTCTAAGGCTTTTCACCCTTATGCTCAAAATCAATGGGTAGAATAAACTTATTGCAAAAGTGAAAATGTGGCTTTACCACCATTTAAGTGGTCATCTAGCAATTTCAGATTATGTACTGATGATGACGGCATTGGTCTATTGTGTCTGAAACTAATGTACATAGGTAGGAATTTTTACTCTAAAGATACAGGCGATAATTTTGGCTTTCGACTTTTTTTTTTTTCGATTAAAGAAAATGAGTGCAAACACAGAGCAAATACTTAAAAAGATACTAGACAAAACAATGGGTCGTCCAGTTGAACCGGACACACTGCACTATGGCGATACCGGTGATTCGATAAATCTTGAGGATGAGGCGCTTCCTAATATTTCAGATAATTCTTTATTGAGAGATGACTATTTAAATAAAAGAAAATTGGATTGCGACCATCATTGCAACAAAAAACACAAACATGAAGAAGGCGATCAGGACAATACTCAAGCGAATGATGTCACTGACCATCCGTGGATGCAAGAAAAAGATTTCCTATGTTAATCGCCCATTGGATTTTTTTTTTTTAAATTATTAAAAATCAAAAGAAAATTATTTCCTGATTTTAATCCCCATATTTGGGTATAGATATGTATTAGTTATAATGTGCATGTGTTAGATTGAGTTATTTTGCTGTCAAATTGACAAAATTTTAATTTTTAATTTCAAGGCACTGTCGTTCTTAGCGTTTTTTTGTATTTGGTGATCAAAAACGTAATACAAAAATATACATGCCAGATGTATATTTTTGTAATATGTATTGTACGAAATATTGTTTCATATTACTGATTATTTTCTTAATATACGTTGTTAAAATAACCATGATTTTTGAAAGGAATTAAATATGTTCGCCAAATAATTTGGCGATATTTTTTTTCCCGTCAAGGATGACATATGAAATCTATTCCGTTGCAAAATATTAGTATCTTACATCAGATACTTTTTTTAGACATTCAAAAACAAATTTGACTTCAAATTATGATAGAATATTTATCACTTTCCTTTTAATTTGTATATTAGTTGGATATTTATTGTGTAAATATCTTCCTTTGAAATGAAATGCTTGTGTTTTCAATCGAATATAGAAATTTGCCATTTTTTCCCCTAGAGTTTCAAAATTTACAATTAAAATTTTATCAATTTTACAACAAAAACAACTTAATCTAATGCATGCACACGATAACTACTAATACATATCTATACCTAAATATGGGGATTGAAATCTGGAAATAATTTCCCTTGATTTTTAATAATTTTTTTACAAAAAATCCAATGGGCGATTAACATAGGAAATATTTTTCTTGTATCCACGGATGGTCAGTGATGTCACACTTCACTTGTGTATACACACGTTCTCGAAAATGCACAGGGTCCTGATCTTTCATATAATAACAATCATTATTTTAAATATAAGTGTTTAAATAAATAAGTATTTTCATAAAATTCTGTTTTTTTTATTTACATGAAATTAATTTAAAAAATAATTTAACTAAAATAATAATAATAATAATTAAATTATTACCTCTATGTCCTTTGATGAAGCGATGTTCTTTGCATTGCCAGGGAGAGTTATCTTAGTCGTGCAGTGATTTTAATAAACACCACACAACTTAGACACCCACCAGGCGTTTGCCTTTATTTACATTTAAATCCTATCTATAAATATTTACAAGCTCTCTGTGTCGGCTGTCGTGGGGTGCCTCAGGTTGATGGCTTTCTCCAGCGGGATGGTTGGGTGCCTCAGGTTGTGGACTTGCTGGCTTTAGATATTGAATAATCTTCATCTGATGAAACTTCTTTAAGATGGCACGTTTCTTTGTAATCGCTAGTTGAAGTTGCCTCTCCTTTTTTCGCTTTATGGTCTGGGTCTGCTGTATCTCGTGTTTCAGGAGTAGTCGGAGGTTCAAGCTCACCTTGGTTATCCATCTCTCTTTGTTAAAAAAAGAATAACAAACAAAAATAACTATCTAACTAATAAAATTGTTTCATAAAAAATGAAAAGTCTGAACTTGCACACAATACAAATTTATCACAATAAAATGCAAAAATATGTATTCACAAAAGTGTACAATTGTTAACTTACAATTGACAAATCAATCAGTAAATTCAATGAAGTTGGCAGAAAAAAGAAAAAAAAAAGAATCAGCAAATTTTGCATATTTGTTAATCATACATTTAACCAAAAAAGCAGAAATTTTAATGAAATAATTACATATTTCAGACAAACACTGAAAAAAAAAAAAAAGTTTTATTCCTGGTAGTGCCAAAATATTCATTATTTTGGAAATTGGCAGCAAAAATTACCCCTAACTTCAGCATTTAATTTAGCTGTAAATAAATGTAATTTCTTTTTTCTTTTTAACAGTAGTGAAATAAACCCATAATTCCCTAATCAACTGCGAAAATATTGCACGTTTCAGAAATTTGCTACCAAAAAAGCAAATATATAATATTACACTAAAATAATCTTTTATTTCTGGAATTAACTTTGAAAATAGTACAAAATTTTGTCACATTTAACAGCAAAATAATCATGTTATTTTAAAAATTTGTAGCAAAATAAAAATTAAAACAGTAATTTTGTGATTTTTCAGCAAAATAGTCACACACTTCAGGAAGTTAAAATGATTTTCTACCCCCCCCCCCCCCCCATAAATTCTGGTTATGGTTTCTCTTTGGATTTACACTGATCTCGGAAACAGCCAACATGGCCTTCAAAAGGAAGGATTTCAGACTAAAGTCTGAAAACGTTCATGCCTGATTAAATTAAATAACAATTTAACAGTAGACAAACTTTTCTCACAATCTTGTCGAATGATAAAATTACCCAAATAATGAATTAACATCTTCAAATAAAATAACAGCTTTTTTTTCTCTTACATATTATTTTGTTATACTTTCAGGTTTAACACGGAGAAAAAATAAAATTTTATTCATTTGATATTTTCTGTAAATTTGAAGATGCTTCTAGTGTGAAGTATTTCTTTATTTGTGTAATTTGTTAGCTTTGATTAAATTCATGTATAATGTATCAATACAAAAAACCCTTAACGGGTTAAAAGTTTGTGACGCAGCATTGTACTTTATGGCTATAAGAATTAGAAATACGGGTCTTAAAAATAATGATATCAAATTTTCAGTGACGCTTTGATATTAATTAAATTATACATAGATTTTCTTATTTGAATTTGCTTTTTCCTTTTATTTATATTTACAATGTAAACGTTATTTTCAACATAAAATAATATATAGCATTTACTCATTGATACCTTTCCATTCACATCTCTTATACTATGAAAGCATGTGTTTTAAAAGAAATTATATGAAATTCCAGTAACGCAGTGGTGTTACATTAAGTGATTTGTTTTTAAATTTCTCTGCAATTATTTTGTTTTGCATATTAAAGTATATGTGCACATTGAAATATTGCTTTTAATTTTCAAATACGCTGTCAAATATATCACTTTCATTAAGCTTATATTATGTACTGAAATATATTTATTTCAATGAATTATTCTATCTTTTGCGTCACGCCATCCAAAACTGAAAAAAATTTCACAGTTTTTTTCTTTGCATCACGATATTTATTTGCATGCATTTTCAATTTATTTGGATGAAATGACACAAAGTAAACATTTCCATATATTTTACTTACAGTTTTGGATGGCGTGACGCAAAAGATAGAATAATTCATTGAAATAAATATATTTCAGTACATAATATAAGCTTAATGAAAGTGATATATTTGACAGCGTATTTGAAAATTAAAAGCAATATTTCAATGTGCACATATACTTTAATATGCAAAACAAAATAATTGCAGAGAAATTTAAAAACAAATCACTTAATGTAACACCACTGCGTTACTGGAATTTCATATAATTTCTTTTAAAACACATGCTTTCATAGTATAAGAGATGTGAATGGAAAGGTATCAATGAGTAAATGCTATATATTATTTTATGTTGAAAATAACGTTTACATTGTAAATATAAATAAAAGGAAAAAGCAAATTCAAATAAGAAAATCTATGTATAATTTAATTAATATCAAAGCGTCACTGAAAATTTGATATCATTATTTTTAAGACCCGTATTTCTAATTCTTATAGCCATAAAGTACAATGCTGCGTCACAAACTTTTAACCCGTTAAGGGTTTTTTGTATTGATATCATTACTTTTTAGGGGTTAATGATCAAAACGCAAAAGTAAAGGAGCATGGTAATAACACTGTATTAAAAGTGTTGTTTTATAGGTCACACTCGAACAAAATAACAAACTAAATAAAATTTCAAAATTTTATAAAAAGTGATAAAAAAGATGGACACATGCAACATTACAAAGGCATAATATAGTACATTTTAAAAATGACAAAAATTTCTTATTTATATTTATTTCTTATTATAATGTTTTAGGTATAGATTTGATTTAAAAGAGAAAAATAAATAATAATAGAAAAATCTTTAAAAAGTGAAAATTTTATACTGGTAAATATTTAAGTAGTATAGTTTGTTATGAATTTAATTTAAAAAAAAATCTTAATCTATTCAAAATTTTATTATAGCTTAACATTTTGTAATTTATATATTATATATATACTAGAAACTTAATGAGCAAATTAATTATTTTCAAATTCTGTTTTAAGAATTTTTTCAATCCGTAGTTTAAGTGATTTATCACCTAATTTTGAAAAAATTACAAATATTTGCATATGATTATCATATTATTTGTCATTTTTATGAAAATAAAGGAAAAATTTTTTGTTGTTGCAATCACCTTTTAAAATAGAACCAATTTTGAAAGTTAACAACGTATCAGCATGAAACAATGTAAATACAAAGAATATTTTTGATAAACAAATGTCATATAAAATACAAGTACCTAAATAAATAACTCATTTAATATATATATATTAAAAAAAGAAAAATATTTTTTATTTTATTTTTTGTGTTTATTTTTGACGCTCCCCGATAGATGGAGCCAAAACGATTATTTGATATTCCGTATTTCAGATGGAAGAGAAGAAATTCGTCCGCGAAACTGCCGCATCACGGTATTTTCGGAGTAAAAAATAGTTCGATTTTTAAACTGAGTTATAAAAAAAACAAGAGTTTTCCTAGGGAAAAGGGAGATGTCAGGCACATCAGATAAAAGCGATTAATATCATATATCAATTAAACTAAATTCGCTCGAGCCATATTCGAGAAAAATTTGTCCCTTACATACGCCGTCCATTTACAACTTAAATGAGCCAATTCATATCTCGAAATATATTGCACGCAGAAATGTAGGGATTTCAGGGTAGGATCGGACAGAAGGTGAAAGTCTATTTTGAAAATATCAGAACATAACCTCCCATATTTCCTGAGATATTAAGTGTCGGCTTTCAGCGGTTACTTTGATCTTTAAATTCGTGTATATATAAGTGTCGCAGTTTCGTTCGTTTTTCCGTTTCCGCTGAGTGTCGTGGCGTTCGTTTGTTTTTGCGCTTGCGTCACTAGAAAAACTGCCGTTTTTCATGATTTAAAAAGACAATGCAGTCACTTTAAATTCGACTGCCTTGCATTGAAGCAAAAAAAAAAAAAAAAAAAAATTAAATCTAACTGTCAAAACTGATAATTGGATGTGATTTTATAGTTATCAAACTAAAATTTTTCGGTACAAATAGCCTATAAAATTTGAAAAATGAATAAATTCATTTTTCTAATTTAAGAAAATAAAGTAATAGTAACAATAATAAATCTTTAAAAACAAGAACAAATTTAATGATTGTGCTTTTTCTGAATGTGAACATGAAATTTAAAAACATACATTAGGTAGAAAGTAACTTTTGTAATAAAATTCCTCACAGAATATATGATAGTCTTAGGCTTCAGCAGGCAATAAGTAGAAAGCCTCCTTGTACACGCTTAAAATTATACATGCAACATAGTTAAAGCATGTTATAAGAATGTTTAACGGCATGGTTTGCATAAAAAGTGGTTGACACAGAATTAGTAATTATTTTTATAAAGCTAAAACAAATTATGATAATTTACGTAATCCTTCAATTGACTAGAAATTTAGTACAACAAATATTTGATTTACATACAGCTATATGATTTTCGGATTAATTTAGTTATTGTGGCTTATTCACAGTTGCACACATAGAATTCTTATGCGTTTTACACTTTTTTTTTTAATGCATTTGGTCAATTTCTTATTTAAATCAATAAAGTGGAATTAACATATACAAAAAATATTTAGGTAAAAAAAGGAGTGGGAATATAAATACATTTTATATCCTATAATATTTAGTGTGGGTGAGGGGTGTAATTTATATGAATATTGTGATTCAAGGGTGCCATATGATATAAAGGTGTTGAAAAAGTGTAACCATTGCCATTAATTGAAATTATGTCCACGATTCTGGCTCAAAACACAGATATCTATAAAATTTCTTACAAACAGATTTCTCCGAGATGAATAAAATAACAGTTTCTTTAACATTAATCGTTTAACAAAAATGAACTTTATATTTCGTGGCACAATAACTTCCTAAAGTTGCAATTTCTGAAGAATAAAAGTTATTGCATGAACTTTCATCACTGAAAATAAAATCAAAATTAATTGAAATACGTAAATTATAAACAATAAATATCTTTAAAATATATATATATACGTATATATATATATGACATTAGAATTGCGGAACTACCTCTATAATTTATCAAGCTGGGTATCCTTGTAGAATTAGACGTTTTAAATATGTTTTTTTGCACAATATGTAATAACACTAAGCTTATTTATTAATTTGAATAGGCACTTCCAAAAATACGGGAAAAGGGGATTAAATTGGGTCATAAATTAAAAATAAACTACTTAATTTTAATAAATTTCACCATATATGCTTCGCTCGAATAGTCTAAAAAGTTTCTCATTCTAGCTACACTACAAACACCAGGGGTCGATCCAGGTTTTAATTTTTGGGTCCCTTTTTTGTGAAAAACAAAATATTTTTGTGAAATTTTTATTTATTTTTGTGAAATATGAAATATTTTTGTGAAAAAGTAAAATATCGTGTAAAATTTTCCGTTTTTACAATCACTTTATGTAATGTTTAATATCAAGTTAATAGAGTTTCATTGAGCCAAATTAAGGCAGTAATTAAAAATAATACTGAAAACATTTAATAAAAGGATTATTTTTATAAAACAAAATCTTGTAAAGGGACTCATTTTATAAATCTAAATTTTGTGAAGGGTCCATTTTTATGGATTTGAATTTTGTGAAGGGTTCCTTTTATGAATTTGAATTTTGTGAAGGGTCCCTTTTCATGAATTTGAATTTTGTGAAGGGTCCCTTTTTACTATGTGGAATTTTGTGAAGGGGCCGCAAAAGGGACCCAAATTTTGCCTGGATTGATCCCTGAACACAGCATAATGAAAAAAAAAAAAAATCATTCATACAAGGAATGGAAGAGATACAATAATGAACTATAGTATTACAAATATATTTACAACTAATTTTAATCACATTCAACACTATGGAATATGAAAACATTCATACCTCATTGTCACTTGCGATGGTCACGTTTAAGTTTTATTCCTGTTTTTTTATATTTAGCTTTGACATCTGCTGATACAATGGTAGCAGTATTTCTCCCATTATGGACTTCTTGAAATGTCAATTTTTTTACAAACCCTGCTTTGAAAAGCTAACACCCATTAATATTTTCTTGTAAGCAGCAGAACTTCCGTGTCCTTCGTTCTGTGAATTTAATAGAATGTATTCTTGGATATTTTCATGGTAAAAATCATAACGGCCGATCAAGGATCAAACCATGATCTTAAAAATTCACTGCTGAGAAAAAAGGGAGAAATACAAACAAAAAATAATGAAAAAATTTAATAAAAATAATGGCGCTCACTGCTTAGTTCAAGAGTAAACAATCCACGAGGTTAGAGGTAAATACCACCGACACGTGATCATTACGTCACCCGGATAAACCTCATTCCATACAGCCGCCATTGCTTCACGATATTTAGTTTCACATATATTTATAGAATAAAAATGAATAAATACGGTAAAAAAGATAACACATACTGTTGTGTGCTACAATCTAACTCCTAAGGATCAAGAAATCCAGAATTGAGCTTCCATTTATTTCCAAATGACAAATTTAAAATTTCAGTTGCTTCGGCTAATGGAAGTAAAGAATTAATCAGATGATTTGAAACTAATATTTGTTCAGCTTCAGTTAAAATCTACTTCCGATCGAACTTTGAATAAACTGAAATATTTTTTTCCAAAAGCAATCAATTTTCCATGATGTAATGGCGGAATATTAAGTAGAATAACAAAAAGAACACTAATGGAACACACGTGGCCACGGATTAGGATACTCTTAATCCGTGCACGTGGCTATAATGTTTACTAACAACTGCAGTGTTCAGAGAGCGCCATCTATCGATCATTACAAACGCGGATAGGAGCCATGTTTGTTTATGTATTTTTTTTCCGGGAAGATGAGATGTGTACGGAAGTAGTTATATCTCGGTCATTTTTCGTAAGGCTCCTATATGGTAGTTCTAATTCTAATTTCCCGAACTTCCCGCGTGACGTCATTTTCGAACTCGGGAAGTGACCGGGAAATACTTTCGAATGCGCCCTTAAAGGTTGAGTTCACGATACACAGCCTGGGCGAGCACGGGCTTGCCCAGGTTAACCCACACCGTTCACAGACGGCATCACGTGATCATTTTTGGGTTACCCATGCATGCCCAAGGCGTTCACAGCTGGTGAATGGGTAGCCCGGGCTTTGCACACTTAACCCAGAAAAATTTTCTGGGGAAAGTGGTCACGTGATGGGTAAAATACATGTTGTTTGTCAACATCGTAATATCTGATGAGAATTACGATTTTTATTCGTTGTATTAGAATGTTAAACCTCACTTATATTAAGTTATTTTTTCTTACCAATTTTATCCCTTGAAAATTTCAGCAACACATGTGTATTTCAACAGACGTAGAAAAATTTATTTCATAAAATTTTAAATATAGAAATATTTTCATAATATACACCTTTACAGTAATTAATCTATATTTAATCATTTGTTTTAAAAAGAAAATATTTTTATAAACTAGATTTCATTTATATAAACCGTGCGTTAAATAATGATGAGCAGTTTGAGTTATTATTTCAAATTAATATTTATGTTTCTTTTTATACATTTTCACAAATTATTTTGATGATACAGGTATGAAACTTTTCAGGGGCTACCCCTGTATTCAGGGTTTTTGAAAAAAATGCTATCCTTGAACTTCATGTTGAATTATTGTTGTATTTTAGAGATTTCTCATTTCAGATATTTTATTTACCTTGTAATGTATTAAGAATCCTCTAAATATCACTTATGATAAGTACTACTTGTACTATTAATAATAGCCATATGATATCATTAAGTCTGCCATTGCCTTTCATTCTACATTCATGTAGCAGTTTTAGGAGGGTTTTGCATATCAAATAGTTTCACCCGCTGACTCTATTACAAATGGTTTAGATTGATAGCATAAATATTTTTTCATTTTTATGCTATTAAATTCATTTGATTTTAATCAGGGTTTATCACTCAATCTTAGCAGTTTTAGTTTTCTTCTGTTCCATTGTTTGTACTAATCTAAAAGATTTTGTAAAGTTGAAACATACTTATAAATGTTTACAATTTTCACTATATTTTGATAAAAAGTATTAATATATATTTAAGTCAAATACAAAGAAATGCTGATAAGTCATTTGATGTCAGCAATGATATTTTTCCTGAACATATTTCTTAAAATTTATTTGTGTTAAGTGAAACTGTATTCAATGTGCTTGTTATTATTCAATACTGCAATGATTGAAATGATATCTCTTTATATTTTAAAATAAAACGACATATCACATGTCATTTTTTGAAGGCAATTTTAAAGCTTTGCAGCATTGAGTAATATTTTACACAAGGTTGTTATAGACTAAATCACTAAATGTCAAATTTGTTTCCTAGCATAGCAATTTTACTTTCGGATGTGTTTAGTTACTGACTATATGATACAATTTGCCAACTAGTAAACAGTCATATTTGGGAGATACAAGTGAATGGTTGCCGTAATCATAGGCCTGATGTATAGTGTGTTGTGCTAATGTATTTATGCTTAATTGTATGGTAACCTCTCAATAAAGAAAGTTATTTTCACTTTAGTAGAAAGAAGGCAGGGTTGGCTTGATTTTATCCGACCCAATAAAACCCACCTGAAAAAACCCAAGTGTTTTTTTCAAAATCCTTATTTAAAATTCCACTTTTATCTAACTTATAATAAACATATAAATATAAAACAAATATTATGTACATTAATAGAACATTGAACAAAGAATTTTCAGAAATATTGGAGGTTCTCAAACTGCTCTGTAGGAAAAAAAATCTCCCATGGAAAAAAATTATAATTATCTTATTAAAACATAATAAAAAATTACCTATACAAAAGCAAGAAAAACTAGTATGTTGTGGCCACCACATGACTTTCTTCTATATTTTCATAAACAAATTCACTCAGTACAAATAATTTATTAAAATTATTATTTAAAAAAATTATCTTCCATGATAATGCAGACAATTTCCATATTAGAGAAGTATAACATAAAATATCCAAAAAATGTGAAATTTATTCTCAATATTACATAAAAAAAAAATCTTTTTTTGATTAAAAATAAAAAAAAATTATAACTTTATTTTAAATTATCGCAGATCGATGGTTCAACCATTCGTTTTAAAGGTATTGGCGAGCTCTTTTGAAAGATACCCATCACGAAAATTTACTCCCTTCGAGGGGAACCTCATCCACAGGAGGGGAAGCGAGGCTCCTACATACACAATTTTTTTTTCCAATTTTTACCAAAAGTTGATAGGCACTAATTTATGTCAATGTGTAACTACATACCAATTTGTATGAAATTCTGTGCAGTAGTACCTGAGATACAGTCACCACAAAATTCTGTCACACACACACAGACAGACATTTTCAAAAAAGGGTCAAATCATGTTCTACAGCTCTCAAAACATGTAAATCCATCAAAAATCCGAAGTTGAAAATTTTTACGAATCCAACACTTTCTTCTATTGAATATAGAAGAAAGTAAAAAGTTGTTTATTAATATAAAGAAAATTGTGAGACTCGAGGAATAAAAAAAAAAAAAATTAAAACGTCTTGAAAACTGTTGTGCAACACTGTTAAGTAACGTAGAGGGGCAATAATTAAAAATATTTTATGAGAATTTAGTGACTATGAAAAATTTAATAAAGCAACACTAAATAATTATTAAAATCCAGTTTTTTGTTGTAAAGGGCAGATAAACAGAATTTTAGAATAACAATTATATAATTAAAAAAAAATTTTACTTTATAACTTAATCATAATAAGACTTTAGAAATTTTGATTTTAATGTATAATTAATGTATAATTTTTTGTATTTATCTTATTATGAACTAGCCGCCTACGGCGACCAGCTGGTTCACGATCCTTGAAAAATCATCCGACTTTCCGACTCTCGCTCAGTGGCACCTTTTCCCCATTTCAGGTCCTACAACAGCTTATTGATATATAGTGAAAGTAGCTTTATTAAAAAATTTAATCTCAGTAAATTCCTGCTTGGTAGCACCCTCTTCTCGTTTCAATATCTGAAACAGCCTGTTCGCTCATCGTGTTATGATCTTTGAAATTTCTGACTTTAGCAATGTCCCACTTGAAGGTGCCTTATCTCCATTTTAGAACTTACAACAACTTCCTTGCTCATACTGCAAATAGCTTTGAAAATTTTAACTGTAGCAAATTTCTGCTCTGTGGCAACTAAGGCGCCGCTTTACGTTTCATGATTTGAAACTGCCTGTTCGCTCACCATGTAAAGGACCTTTGAAAATTGTGATTGTGGCAAATCTGCAACCTGGTTGGGCCTATGGTCTCCCAATCTTTTCCCTGTAAGTAATTCACTCATAATCAGAATTGGAGATATTGAATTATTAAAATGTCAAACCGTCCTCTGGCGACAAAGATTTGAAATATATTACTCTTCAATTTCAATTTAAATGACTTTTAAAATGATATTTTACCTATGAAATTATCTTAATTAGAAGCTGAGATACAAAGGTAATATAAGCATTGTTATAAAAAAAGTTGTATCTGATTTTTCTCTGAAACTTGCATCTGCGGGCTAAATAGTGTTAAAAATCCTCAATACAAAATGTGAGTGGAGTATCGGAATTCGAAAGCCTGCATCATAATTAAAATTAGAGATACAGTAAGACCCCGCTTAACGCGGGGGATATGTTCCATCAAAGTAGAGCGTAATGCGAAACAGCGCTAAACAAGGCGTCTGTATAAAAATATAAATGCGTCCGTACAGCACTGCACTAAACAAGAAACACAACTACATTGTTTCGGATATGTTATTTGGAAACCTAGCGCTGCGCGCGCACAATTTCGGGGAATCCCCGGGTTGAAATAAAAGAGCACTAAACCGAAACAGCGTTAAGCAGGGTCTTACTGTATTGTAATAAAGGCGGTCTGGCTTTGAGTCCTTCCATACAAACTAATTTAATTTATGTTACATATTAGTTTTAACAGAAATCATCTTACGATTTCTCTGAAAACTGACTAACATATATATTTAATGGAATTCTAAAAATACATATATTATATATGGATATGAAAACATGTACAAACTGACCAAAACCAAACTGATAAATACTTTTAAAATTCATTAAAAATAACTAAATTATACTCTAATCTATTCTTAAGATATTAAGAATAAACAATTTACACATCAAAATTTGATTTTTTTTTTTTTTTTTTCCTCCTTGAATTAGAAAATACATTAAAAAACAAGTCCTTCTGGTTCAATTGGAAGAATAGTTTTCTTTTTTTGGAATTGGTCACTATTTTTAAAGAAGGTGGTGATTAAACTTGATTAATGAACTCGGTTAAGATATATGTATGAGCTCGGCAAGGTCAATGAGTGTAGCCTGGAATTGAACGTGGCACTTCTTGTCTACCAGAGAGAAGAATCTCTCCATTTAGAAATGTTTTTGTAGAAGAATTAGTTCAAGTATGTTAATATAATAAGAAAAACAAAATCATTGCTAAAATGCTTTTAAAATTCGAATAAACTAATAATAGGCAATAATTATGAAATATGTATTTATGTATATAGATGAATAATGTAAATATGAATAGTTAAAATTATCCTGCACTCAAAGCTGGTTGACATGAGGTACCGGGTTCGAACCCAGGTCGGCCTAGTCGTTCTAAGTTTTTCATGGTTTTCTCCAAAACTTGCATAAATACGGACTAGGATCCCTTAAAAAGACCTCCATATAATGCCTTCCCTCTCACGCCTAGGACGCTTGTGCAGTCAATCTATATATTAATTTGAAACATGTTTTTGTCTGTCTCTACTATATTGAGAGAACGGCTAGGTGTAAAAATTCGGTTGAGGTGTCTAAAAAAAGGTCTTGGTCTGTAGATGTGCTATGAAAAGAGAAAAATAAAAAAAAGTCGAACGTCCCAATTAATATACGAAAAATGCAATTTTTTAGAATGACGTCATTTTCGGAAATGCAACAATATAGCGAGTTAATCTGAATTTTTATTGCCTTATAAAAACAAAGTTCACATGTTATCATTTTATTTTTTAATTATTGTTCCTTTTTTACAGTGTGGCAACAGGAAAAAATATTTATTTATTTCGCCGTTTTTTCTCTTATTTCTTTATTTCATTTTTGGAAATGCAAAAATACAGCGAGTTAATCTGAATTTTTATTGCCTTATAAAAGCAAAGTTCACGTGTTATCATTTCATTTTTTAATTATTGTGCCTTTTTTACAGTGTGGCAACAGGAAAGAATCTATATATTAATTTGAAACATGTTTTTGTCTGTCTCCACTATATTGAGAGAACTACTTGGTGTAAAAATTTGGTTGAGGTGTCTAAAAAAACGTCTTGGTCTGTAGATGTGCTATGAAAAGAGAAAATTTTAAAAAAAGCCGAACGGTTTCGGGGGGGAAACGGGTTAAAAACACGTTTACGAGCTTAACTAAGCTCCAAATTACTTCACGGTGAAGAAATTGTACCTTTTGGTACTAGAGTCGAACACTAAAAAATAACTTTCTGCGAATTTGGAATTTTCGATTTTAAAGGGGGAAAGTAGATTTGGAGGAAGGGGGGAAATTAGTTTGAGAGGGAAATCCGTTCTAGACTCACACATGTAGCACCTCATTTTAAAGGTTTTGAAAAATCATGTTGATTGGAGATGTTTGTATACAATATAGGGCGTCCCCTGGTGGTGAAAAATGGAACAAGGTGATTTTGCAGTAAGCCCTATCATGTTACACCTTTTTTTAAAGGTCTTGGTATTTCCTGACCGTTGGTGATGTTCGTACAGAACACACTGTGCCCCCTGGTGGTGGAAAGAGCAACTAAAGGATTTTGCAATTGACACCACCATGTGACACCTTATTTGAAAGGTCTTGGAAATTCAAGACAATTGGTGATAAAGGTCTTAAAATTTCATGTTGATTGGGAATGTTTGTATACAATAAGTGCGACCCTGGTGGTTAAAAATGGAACTAGGTGATTTTACAGTAGACCCTATCATGTTACACCTTATTTTAAAGGTCTTGGTAATTCCTGACCGTTGGTGTTGTTCGTATAGAACACGCATTGTCCCCTGGCGGTGAAAAGTGCAACTAAAGGATTTTGCAGTTGACACCACCATGTGGCACCTTATAGAAAAGGTCTAGGAAATTCAAGGCAATTGGTGATGTTCGTATACAACATAGTGCACACTCTGGTGGAGGAAAGTGGATTTTGCAGCGCGTGCGTAGCATGTCTGCTATACAGTGCTGCAGCGGTAACACAAGTCTAGAGGTTCGTTCGGTTCAAGATTAATTTTTGAAAATTTTTTCATGTTATTAGCGGGCTGCATATATGCTGCCGCAGGCACCGGGTCACGAGCCCGAGTTCCATTCTGTTTGAGGTAATTTTTTTTTTGTTACAGATGATTATTTTTTTTATGATGCTTTCTTTTAAAAATAGAAATTCAAACAAAATCGAGTTAAAGATATAAAACCATACACATTTAAGATTCATTTAAGGTTATTATCATGGGCTCGGGCATTGCCGGGCGGGTTCGTTCGGTTCCAGGTTATTTTTTTGGAATTCTTTTATGTTATTAGTGGCCCGTGTATGCGCTGCCGCAGGTACCGCGATCACAAGGCAGAGTTTTGTTCGGTTCGAGGTAATTTTTTTTTGTTACAGCTAATAATTTTTTTCGTGATGCTAACATTTAAAAACAGAAATTCAAACAAAATTGAGTTAAAGGTATAAAATCATACAAATTTAAGTTTCATTTAAGATATCATGGGCCCGGGCAACAGCGAGCGTTTTCGTTTGGTTCCAGATTAATTTTTGGGAATATTTTTATGTTATTAGCGACTGGCGTATGCGCTGCCGAAGGCACCGGGGTCACAAGGCAGAGTTTCGTTCGGTTCAAGGTAATGTTTTTTGTTACAGCTGATTATTTTTTTGCGATGCTTTTATTTAAAAATAGAAATTCAATCAAAATCGAGTTAAAGATGTAAAACCATACAAATTTAAGGTTATTACCATAGGCCCGAACAACGCCGGTCGGGTCAGCTAACATGTAGTATTTAACAGAATAGAAAATAAAAGATAGCAACTGTTTATTTGGGTCAGTTTGACGTCACATTGACAGTACTTTGTAGAAAGTGATGTCATATATAATATTTCTAAGTATTTTTCCGAATTTCTTTTTTTTAAGTGAAATGTCGTAAAA
Source organism: Salticus scenicus (assembly GCA_963930645.1). NCBI lineage: Eukaryota > Metazoa > Arthropoda > Arachnida > Araneae > Salticidae > Salticus > Salticus scenicus. Next base: position 945,742 of record CAWVNO010000001.1, read on the forward strand.
TATATTACATATTTTAACTTGAAATACATTTATAATGATGCAATGATTTTTGAAACATTACAATCAATAAAGTGATCGTCGAATTTGACGGGTTTCAGCTAGTAGGCTTTATTCCCAAACACTTCTTATTTATAAAATCATTTGCCTTAATTTTAAGAGGAGGGATAGGAGAAATCCGTTTTTGGCATGAAATTTTGGATTTTTGAATAAAACTCTGCAAAGAATGGAACAAAGATGTAAAAAACAGCCATGCGACTTCTTTAGGATATTTCCAAAACACGTTTTTAATTTTTTGGACCTGCCATTGTTTTGTTTTTTTTTGGTTGGGTGTGGGGGGGGGGTGTATTGTATGTGTTACAAAGGGCAAATTTGAGACACCCTTTTTAGAGCTAAATTTGTCCTGGGAAATTTATGAGAGCTGCAGTCATGAAGTTTGGTGCTTGGATTTTTTATATGTATCTGACAACTAAAGAAACGGGATTTATCGAAATACCCCCACTTTCCCCCTGGAGGGCAGGAAGGAAAAAACAAATTGCTTCATGGTGAAGAAATTGTACATGGTGAGATTAGAATTGAGTATATATAAAACAAATACCATTTTTAATTATTGATTCTTAAAAAAAGAGAGGGGAAAATCGTTTTTTGGGGGGAAATTTCAGAAATTCCGGATTTTTTAGCAGCTTTATTAAAGATGTTACAAAGGTATTTCCAAAGATATTTTCGCTCTTGTGATTTTCGATTTATTTATTTATTTTTTGGGAAGGGGGGGGGGGTTGAAGTAGCAAATTCAAGACCCCCCCCCCCTCTTTTAGCGGTAAATTTGTCTTTGGAAATCTATAGAATGTACAATAACGAAATTTGGTGTGTAAATTGTTTATATGTATCTGACACTTATTGTAATGGGATTTTACAAAATCCCCCCCCCCCCCTTGAGGACGAGGGGGCTATAAACACGTGTAAAAACACATTTTTACATTTCAATTTACCTTAAATTATCTTAGAATGGCAAACTTTGGTGTGTGGATGTTTATTAGGTGTACGCAGTATGTACTTTGTCGAGATTTCGCAAAACTTCGAACTTAGCCACTAGGGAAGGGGAAGTAAGAATCGGGTAAGTTGCTGCCGAAAGCAGTGGGAACATGGACTCCTCACTTTGCAAGCAAGAAAAATCTCTACCGAACACAACGGGAACTTTAACTCAGGTTAATTAATAACGATAAGGGATTGTGACAACTCATTTAAATATTGTGTCCGGCAAAGCTTGCTAGTCTATATATAAATAAATGGCTAAGAGATTTTTGACTCTGTCTGTGTGTTGAGGCAAGTTGCCACCAGATTTTCATACTTTAGTTAATTTTAAAAAATCTAATAGTCCGATCGATAAGTTAATTAAACCGACGGATTCAGAAAAAATGCCCCTTTCATTTGGTACCTTATTTGTAACAAAACTTTGATTAGATTTTTTTAAAATTAATTAAAATGTGAAAATAATAACCTGGTAAAAGCTTTAAAAATGGACATTTTACTTCAATTTTTTCAATACTGTCTGTTTCAAAACTGTCATCTGATAAGCACCCAAATAGAAGCCCACTGGTAAGCTATTGTCACAGGCAATAGGGACAGACACCCGAGAATGAGTGGGTCACTGCCAAAGGCAGCGGGAAACCAAAGCGGGCTTTAAAGTAATTTCATGATGTCTTTAAATTTTATTTTTGTTTGTAAAACGATATAGAAAAGAGTTTTCCTTCACACATTCACGCCGGCGTGAACCACCGGTGGGTCACAGCTACAGTCAGCAGAAAAATATCCGAGCACTAGCAATGATCTCTGTCCAAAAAAAGTACACTTAATAGTGCTTTGTTAAATAAATCCTTGACTAATCATGTTCTTAGTCAGTCTAAGAACATGATTCGATAAGGATTTATTGAACAAAACAGTTTTAAGTGTACTTTTTCGATATCAGAATTATTGGCTAGCGCTCGGAAACTTTTGAGTAGACTATGCAAACAAAATGTGCCGGCATGAATGTGTTAAATATAGTGACCAGCGAAGCAAGAAAAGCCTTCGTTGATTGACTACCTTCATTGATTTCATTAATTAAAAAATGGTTTCGTTAACAAACTTTGATCTATTGGCATGCAGGCCGAGTTTTGTACATATCGAGTTTGATTTTGAAATTTTTCCCGCATTCGGAAATCGGTACGTTTCTGAACCGGGGCTTTGCTAGTAGTCGATAATGATTTATATCATTTTCTTTCTAATTGGTTGTTATAGTTTCATAATTTTTAATAAAATTATTAAAAATTGTATTGAAGATGATTTTTCTTGTTTTCTATGTTTGTTTCTGATCAAACTGCTTTTTTTCCCAACATGTTTTGTTGATTAGTTAGATCACTGAAAAGCTCACTATCTTATGCCGCCAATGGGCTATTATAACTGCGGACAATTGGATGCAGAATGGTAAAATATTAATAATTAAAAAAAAATAATAAATAAGCACCAAGTGGACCAACAGACTAATTTTTCCCTTATAAATGTGAATTGCACTATTAAACACTATTTGAATGCATGCTTGCAGCCAATATTATAAAAGAATTGAAAGATTTATCATATTTCAGAAGACACTTTAGGCTCAGGAAATAGAAGCTCTTGTGAAAATATTAGTTTTTTTTTTATTTTTCAATTGTATTTACAGTTGAATACATTTCTTTAGTTTCTATTAGTACTTTATACTGGAAGTGCTTAAGCAGATGAACGAAAAGTCACATTTTTCGGTTCACATTGGTATTTTATACATTTCTTCCTTTTTTTTACATTAAAGTAAACTTGTTAATTGCAGTTGTATTAGCCAGACTTCACAATACATTTCAGATTTTATAGATTCTGTTGTTTTAAAAAAATGCAATTTGGATTTTTTTTTTTTTTTTTACAGTTTAAAGTAGCATTTATTATTTTTTTTTATGGATGATCAAGTTTTCATTGGTATTTGGTGTTTTAAGATTAAAGGCAACTGAGTACTCGAGGATCCCAGGCCTGATAAAGTTTACATTATATAACTACATTTAAAGTTTAAATTGCAAAATTTTATAATGTGATAAATATGCTAAGAAAAAGATATAATATCTGTTGTCCTTAGTGAAAAAGAAGAGATCACCAATTTATTTAACAAACACATTTAATTCCTCTGAAGAATCCTGATTATCTTGATAATGAATATTAAGGGAGCAATCAGTAATATGAAACAATATTTTGCCCAATATATATCATGAAAATATACACATGTCATGTATGTTTTCGATTCCCAAGGACAACATATCAAATCTATGCCTATGCTAAAAGCAAAATATAAATGCATAAAGCATAAATCACTACGTTCTCTGGGACTTTTAAATTTTTCTTTTATAAATATTTGAAAAGCTTTAGAAGGACGAATTAACTTTAAAGAACATTAAATACCTTTTACAACATCTGAGGACGACTACGAATGTAGTCGAAATATATAATAATTAAAGCTGCCAAAAATGAAGGATTGTAAAAGGTATTTAATGTTCTTTAAAGTTTTTCTTTTATTTTTGGTTTTATTCAATGATTGAAAAATTCTCTCCACACACAAAAATTTTTAAATGATAATTTATAATTAATAGTAACTCCACTACATACACAGCATCACTTAATAAGAATGTAATATATAGATTAATCAGGATACCATTTATTATATTTCATAAACCAAAGTAATTACTTACATAAAACAAAGAATGTTGAATACATTATAAAATAGATAACATTCTAAAAAATTGAACACAATTTTATTTTTTAAATAAGACGCAATAAAACATGAAAAGTATCCGGTTTTAATTCAATCTTTTCAATGTAAACTTGATCTGATCATCCATAAAATTTAGTACTTCTTTAAATTTCAACATTAAAACATTAGCATGTACATTTTATAGGAAATTACATTTTTCTCAAATGATAGTAATACATAAAACCAAATTAACACGCGAAGCATGAATCTGTTAAATCTGATATGCATTACGAAGTCACACTAGTACAACTGCACAATTAACAAGTGCTATTTAATCTAATGTAAAATACAAAAAAGAAACCTGTATAAATAATACCAACATAAACCGGAAAATGTGATTTAACCGCTCAAATACTTCTCAGTATAAAATAATTTAAACTAAAGAAAAGAATTCGTCTGAAAATACGATTTAAAAAACATACCATGCTTCCAACAACAGCTTCTGTTTCACGATTTAGTATGAAATATCTCCTGAAATTTGTTTAATCATCCATTTCTTTTATAATTTTCATATATCTTATTCTTGGAAGATAATTTCTTTTTATTAAGCTATTTATTTTTTGTGACTCCTGTTTTTGGAATCTTAAAATATACACAAACATCGACGAAATCCGCCATGTTTGTAATTGTCTGGTTGATTTGCTAGCGTCAACAACAACAATGGGGAAATGGAGAGTGGGTAAAAGCGTTCACGAAAACGATTACCCAGGTTAAAGTTATGACGTCATTTTCGGGGGATGTGCATAGCTGGCTCACAGCTGATCATTGTTGCCCAGCGGGAATATAGCTTGGCGACGTTTAGTTGCAGACGCATTACTCAGCGTCTTTATCGTCTAAAATGGCGAGTTTGCCTAAACAGAAGAGCGAATTATTGTTTGTACATGATTTGAAGTTTGGCATGATTTGAAGTTTGAAGTTTGGCGGTAATATTTGGCGAAATTTCCTTATAACCCTAGTAAAAAGTAGCCATCACTGCTGCTGTTAAATTAATTAATTTTAAATATTTATACACGTTGAAAAGTAGTGTAGGTTGTAAAATACAACATTTAGATAATCAAACAGCAATAAAAACAAATAATTGATACAAAAAATGCAAGAAAACATATCATAATTTCACTTCATATTTGTGATTGAAAGCTAAGCGTACAATTTTCTTTTGGACAATTAATAGCCCATTTCTTCCGCCTTTCTTCATCTGTTGGAAATCTAAATGTTCTAAAAGCGGTTCTGGTATGATATGAACAATTTTCGGCTGCAAAACCTCCGTTTTATGTGATTTGATAACACTTGAAATTCGGACCGTGTGGGCAACAATCGCTGAGTGGGAAACAAAATGCCTGATGAGCCAGCCTGGAGCTCTACCCATGCCCAAGCCCGGGCTGTGTATCGTGATCACGGAGTAATATTAATAGGAGTTGAAGGTCCAATGGGAGAAAGCTACGAAACTGTGATCTAAATTTTTGGTAAATATTGAGGGCGCCACTTGTCATTACTCCCTACCTCGGCGCGGATATACTGTTGTTTTCGATAGAATTTTGCTGGAGTACATTTAAAATTTTTTACTTTTAGCAATTTAATTTCTTTGTAAGTTCTTAAAACTGCATAATTCAGATGTTTCAAATAAATGCTTCGTTCCTAGTTGTAAAACAGGCTATGATAGTGATAAGAAAGAAAAAAAAAAAGCCCTAGGAGAAAAATAAAGTCCGAGTTCGTGTTTTCTGCACCTAAAGTAAGTTTATTTTTTTTCTTTACAAACTTTCATCCATTCTCCTTCCTCCCAATTGTCTGTTTTAGCTAGCTTCGGTTCATAAGAATCGTCATTTTTTAAAAGCTCTCTTTCAAAGTAAAATTACTATAAAATGGCTCTTAAAAAAAACATGTTGGTTAGAATACTCTATTTAATGAAATTTGCTTTCAATCGAAATTTTTTCAGCTTGATATTATTTTTAAAAAAATAATTAAAACGAGACATTTCCCCATTGAATAACATTGCGGAAGCTGGAGAGAAGGAAGGATTGCACGCTGGCGCCATCTGTAAACATTAGAAAACAACATCACAAAATTTCAGCGTTACCTTCTTCTCCTGTCTTATTACTCCGTGATCGTGATCTCAACCTAACAAAACAGTATTGTAGGTGCCCATTTTTTACGTAGGAATTATTGCTAGTGCTTCTATAATTTTGCTGCTGACTATATCTGTTACAAACTCGATGGTTTTTTCCTGTATGTACAACTCAACACATATTACAAAAAATCTCAAACTATTCAAAACAACCCAGTTTCATTAGAACACTTTAATCAGGATTTTTATTAATTACATTCATGTGGTAAGCACGATAAACTATTAATTTGAAATTCAGTCACTTGTCTTGAATTAATTTGTCTTCCCTAAATTGAATATACTATTTAAAAGAGAAGGGGAAGAGGGGGCACATTGGGACAAAGACTGTATTTCTAACTACTGCAAAATGAAAGTTTGAAAAAATTTTTATACAATATGGCACACATAACCTGTGATTTCAATTAATTAAATAAAATTTGTTTCTTATTCGAATGAGCTAAATAAATTGATTTTGTATAATAAAAAGTATTCTTACAAGTAAGGTCTAATAATCAGTCAAATTTATCGGCGGAATCCTACGAAAAATTCTGTAAAAAAAAAAATACTTTCAAATATTTGGCGCTAAAAGACAAAAAGCGCACGCGATTTGGCGAGCAACATCCTTTCCCTCCTAATAGAAGTAATTTAAATGTATTTAAAAAATTCTTGCAAAACAAACCTTTCTGAATAGCGTTGTAGTAAATATAGTTTTAAAATAATTGATAAAAGAGTAATTCTTTATAATTTTCCATTAAAATTTGGGTTAAAGTTTGAATAAATTAACAAAAGATACACAGTTAATAAATTACAGTTTACAAATGATTTTTTTTAAGTTAGACTTATTTAAATTGATTTTGTATATAAAGTTAAAAATGTTATTTGCTAAAATTTATCTAACCAGTGTAATAAAAAGTAAATTATAATAAAATAGGTGTAAATTTTAAATATTGTGTAATCTATACTGAAATTTGAGACTTAAATTTAAGTTTGAAATAATTTTTATCTGTTTAAATTTTGATCTTAATTCCTGGTTGTGAAGTCGGTATTCTTCGAAAACACAAAATAACGCACTGATAAGTGATTGCTGTTTAACACTGTTTAATTTTCAAACTGTTATGTACGTTCTTTTTAATTTATTATTGAAAATAAATAAATGTGTGTACTGTCCATGATATTTAAAATAAAACTTATGCTTAGTTTAATTATTTCATGTTAAACCGACAGTTCTATAAATTGATCATTAGATTTACTCTTATAAATATATGTGGCAAAATTGTAGTTATAAAAGCATATTTATTTGAAATAAACTTTTTTAAACTAGTTCAGTATAAAGAGTATGGAAAATGTTTTTCTTTAATAAGCATTTATTAAAAAAAAAAAAAAAAAGAAATGTTTGCATCAGTTTTTATTGTGTTGCCAATGAGCAATAAATAGCCAAGAATAGGACATTTTAACTATTTTTTTACGAACGATATGTAGTGATTCTGTCAGAATTTTTTTTATAAACATACGTAACATTATAAGGAGAATATTCTGTAATTTTTTGAAAATTTTTTCATATGTGCCTATGTTACTATGTGCCTATGTCATATGTGCCTATGTGACCTTCCCTGTTAGTTCATTATTTGTTAACAGTTTACTTAATGAAAATAAATACATTTTTTTTTTTTTTTTTTTTTTTTTTTTTAGCAGTATATCATATTCTTTTAAATAACTAAGTTATTCTTTACATTACAAATTATAGTTCCACATGTTCTTAAAAATTGGGGCTTAGGAAGAGTGTAGAAAGGGTTTCAGCACTCCTTCCCCATTGAATATTAAGAAATTTTATTTTAAACGAAAGAATTGCATTCTTTCTCAAAACAAAAAAATTAAATTTTATAAATATTTATTATTAGTAATTTTTGGTAATTAATGTTAATAATTAGTGAATATTAATTAACAATAATTGATTGGCTTTCTTAAAAAAAAGAAAAGCTATTTTTAAAAGAAACTTTTTGATTTTTTTTCTTGATTTTTTAATTACTACACCCCTGGGTCTAACAAGGAAAGTTTCCTAAAGAGGAATATTCTAAAATAAGTTCCACTGACACTACGTATTCATAATATAAAATTAGTCAAAGGAATCCCAGTAGATAATCTCTAAAAAAATACTTTCAAATATTTGGCGTGAAAAAGTTAGATATATGATTTGGCAGACAACATACTTTCTTGCCAAGTGCAAGTTAAAAAAAATTAAAAATTGCTTGCTAAACTAGTAGCATAGCCAAATAGCATAAATGTTAAAAACTTTATCAGATAAAAGAGTTGATTATTTTTTAAGTAATCTTTTATACCGAAGTAACTTGTGGTTGAAAGTATTTAAATTTACTTCTTAAAAATGTTTTTTATCATATACTTAATTAACAAATGTTTGAGGCACATACACTCAATTTATAAGTAAAAATTATTTCATCGAAAACATCTTTTGAATTATAATTTTAGTTAAATTTTAAGATCTCATTTTAAAATCTAAAAAAATAATATATATATTATTTCATTTTTAGCTGAAAATAAAGGTTTTATAAATGTAATGCACAGTTTTATTAAGATATAATTAAAAAATTCTGCTCATTTTGCATTTAGAACTCAATTTGTGGATAGTTGTATTTATAGAACCCGCCGTTTACTATTAAAATCGCATTCATTCTGAGACAGTGATTTTATACTAGTTGATTTTTATATCCGGCAAACGTTCCTACCATTAAGAAAAAGGTATTACTTCCCTGAATTTAGAAAGAAATTTCAAAAGGTACCAAATAATAGAATTAATAAACAATTTTTATTAATTTTTGATAAATAATTAATTGTTCCTTCAAAATAAGTAAATTAAACACATCCCAAGTTCGATATGCTTTCCTTCAAGTAAAGTAATCATTACTTTGCCAAAAGTTCTTGCTTTTCTTTTAAATTTAAAATCTTTCCGTTTAAACCTCTTTTTATTTAGTTATTTCAGAATAAGAGTTAGAAGTTGTTGGAAAATTAAAAATTAATAAACACTTAAAAGTTAGTGATTTTTTTTTAAGGAACACACAATTTTTCAGGGAGCATATAAATCAAAAGATTTTGAACTGTAGTCATATTAAGATAAACACTTAATGAATATTTTACTTTAAAACATTTAAAACCCGTTAAAAGTTACCTTTAGCTAGCGCTTTCAGCTGCTTCACGCAGCCTTCAGGCATTTATGCTTCCGTGAACCATCGCTGCTTGGCGGCTGTATATCTTCTCTTCTCTTCCTCTCTCCAAGATATCGTGCCACCTTGCGTCAATCTCTGTTTGGTCGGTATAGCATGGGTTAACGGGTTTTAAATGTTTTAAAGTTTTAATGTTTTTACCTTTTTAAATCGTTTTAAATAAGAATATTTTGCTGTTGTATACTACCATTTTTAGGGTTATCATTTGTTTCTAGACATAATAATAATTTTTTTTTTTTTTTAAGTAATCAATTAATAATTTGAAAAGTTACTTTCTATCTGATTTTTGTAAGTGTATGATATGCTACATGATGTTATTAAAAAAAAATAAATTATGTATTTTTGTTTAAAAAAGGGCTTCTTCAACTTTTTTGATACTGTCCATTTCGATACTGATTATTATTAATTTTCTTTTGTTTCCCTTTCAAAAAAAAAAAAAAAAAAAATTATGAAATTCTGGCAAAAGCAGAATTTAGTTTAATACGGAGGACTGTTTTTTTTTTTTTTTTTCCCTTTCAAATTATAACATCGCTTTCAAATTATTCAATTATATTTTTGATAAATTTTCAATTTCGATAAATGTCCAACCATCATAAAACTGGTGAAAACGTTTTATCTGTAAATTGAGGCTAATAGTCCTCCATACTAAAAAAAAAAAAAATCATTTGCGAACCAAATTATATTTGTAACTCTACCGGGCTTTGAAAAATACATTACTTGAAATTTTTATTAAAACAGGTGATGGAGCTTGTTTAACTTGTAAGTATGCCTTAAATGTAAAATTTTTGACAAAGGGAGATAAGAGCGATTGTCGAATTTTATTTTATTTTTTATTTCATAAATAAAAAGCCACAGTGTAAATACAATTTTTTTTGTGCATAAATGACATTTTTGCTGGTGAAGAAATTTTTTTTTAGTTTATTAACTGCCGATGTTGATTTTATTAAGCAGCAGTTTTAAAATTAATTTTCATTGATTTGATTCTAGGCCTGGCAATTTGATCAGAATAAGCGGCTGATTTTATTAGCCAGTGAATTTATTAAGCGGCGGTTACTGTATATGCCTTCATTCTTAGTTCTTTTTTTTTATATGCAAATTATCTGAATGTTTCTATCATATTTTACTGATTCCCATTTATAAAATTAATATAGTTCATAAAAATAAGAATATTTTCATAAAAAGAAAAATCTTTAATGAATGAAGGCAACTGTTGTTGTTGTCGTCGTATGCCACTTAAGGAGGAAGAACGACTTTAGCTCCAAAAGCTGGTGAAAGATGGCAGCACCAGCCAAACAACAGGAACTCGAATTTTGATCTGGATCAAGGCCGAATTAAACCCATGTTCCGGTACCAGGTGTACTTTTTTATGGAAACTTGGAAGACTTTGCGACCACAACGGATTTTAATGTGCACCAAGCACCAGTCGCCATTAGCGTACACAACGGTCTTCGACCGGCTCGAGGACCGAACCCTCAATCTTTTGATCACAAACTCGCTGTAACCCTCCCTTGTAAGTTTTTTTTTTTAAGCTATAGGGTCAGGTGAGGTAAAATAAGTCAGGGGGGTAAAATCAGGTCAGTTAAAAAAAAAACTCTTTAAAAAAACATCCAAACATTTTTTAAATTCCAATTTTGCTGGTTTTATATATTACAGTAGAAGATCTTTATAACGCAATTCTATATAATGCAATTCTCTATATAACTATATAACGCAAAATTTCTTGGATATAAACAATGAATTTTGCAGTTAAGAAATACTTTCTAAAAAACTGTTATTTTGTTGAGAAGTAAGTGTGATAATTTTTTTTTTTTTTTTTTTAAACTGCTTAATTCAGAAATTTTTAATGAAAAAATTGCTGTCATTAATTTTTTTCAAGTGAGCAATATAATGAATGATTTTGTACAGGCATATATAGACAGGCATATCTTTATAAAGTAAATTTTAGAATGAAAGTTGTTATCCACCCAATTTATGTTCCAAGAAATGTAACAAATGTCCTACTCTGTTTTGATATGTTTCAGACATACTTGTCCATGTTCACAAGGTAAGTTTGATGATGTGTGAAATGTGATCTATATAATGCAAAATTCTATATAAAGCAAAACCTTGTGTTTTTAGCTTTGCGTTATAAAGATCTTCTACTGTATTTATATATTAGTCTTCATTTTGTATGCAAAATGAACTGTAACTGATACTTTTTAGTTACAGCCAGTAATTATTTGTGTGTTTCGTATTAGTAACTCGAATGCATTGCTAAGAAAAACTTTGGTTTTTAACTAATTCAAAAGCAAATTTTACAGTATTTTCTTATCATATTCCAAAAAGCACATTCTTAAGATGAATGTCCTAAACTTTTGTGAGAAAAATAAAAAATAAAATATTAATATTTTTGAGTAAAAAAACACATGGGTAAAATAGGTCAGGTGTTGAATCATGTTAGGCTTAGCAAACATTAAGTAACTAATTACTTTTTTTTGTGTGTGTTTTATATAACTCCATATGTATTCTTTTAATGTATTAGTTTAAAATTAAGCTATATATTGTTCTGGAGCTATTTCATACACATAGATATAAAATAATTTAATGTTAAGAGAGAAAAAAAAAAAAGCAATACATATTAAAACTGAATCAAAACATTCAGTTTGTAGGTGAAATTGAAAAAGCTGTGTTTAATTCTAGCTTATTTAAGAAGGGTGCCAATTTTTCATACAAAGGGCAGGCAGAACACAACATTCTCCTGAAACTGTCTGAGTGAAACTCTGCAGTTTAGCATCAACTTCAAATGCAAGAGTGGATGAATCTAGATCATCAATCACCAATTTGACAAATTAATTTTGTGCAACTTCAATTCAACAGTCATGGAACAGGATAATATTTATATATTCTCCTTTTAAGTAACATAAAATCTGCTATTGTAAGAACTTTATCACTCAATCAAACATTTTCTTCTAAAGAAGCTTTGAAAAATGCACACAGAAAAAGAACCCATTCCCAACAGAAAACAGGAGTAATTTTAAACACCATTTTACTTTTCAATTGATTGTATGACCAAAAAAATCAACAGAGATGCTAAAATCACAGAAACATCAATTGTAAAAGAAACAAAAAAAAAACAAGTCTTTCTCAAGAAGAAAATTTGGACAGCATTAATACTAATCAATTTGTAAAAGTTGGAAAATGTGTTAAAGTAGAATTTCCTGGGAAAAAAAAAGAAAATATTTCATGGCATCATTCTTTCACACAATCATGAATATTCTGAAAATTTTGAAGGGATAAAATAAAGTTTAAATGAAAGCTCCTATTGTATTTTTCAGAGAAAGATATTTCTGATGTCGATGCATGGTACATTCCAAATGTTCTTCCCGAACTAATGATGGACCATAGAGACATTTTTTTTTCTCGAGAACACAAAATGAAGTTTTTATCAAAAAAAAGGAATGTGTATTTGTAATTTTATTTGCATGAAGTAAATTGTATTAAAATTTAAAACAGTTTTAAAGGATGACTTATTTTACCCCAACCCATGGGGTAAAATAAGTCACAAACAGCATATTTTGAAATTTATTTTTCAGTACAAATTGTTTGTTTTTTCAGAGATATTTCTCTTAAAATGTCCTGAGGAATATTCATTGGCACATTTTGTGCAATTTTTTAACAAATGGAATCAATACATTTTTTGCTGTTTTAGTGCAAAAGTAAAATATGCTGTTTTTGACCTATTTTACCCCACCTGACCCTGACACACAAATCTCAAATAAATTTTAAGTTAAGTGTTCCACAGTCAACAAATGTTGTTGATATACAGTCACTAGATTTCAATTTATATATTATAAATATACATGACATAATTGTATTTATAAAAGTTTGAAGTAATCTTACTTAAATTATTTTAGTGGGAAGAGTATAAAAAAAGTTTTTTTTAAATATTATTAAAAAAAAAAAATTTCAGATTTTCTTTTATTGCCAGTGTGTGATAAATAGCCAAGAAAGAGACATTTTTGTGAATTTTTTACAAATGAAGAATTTACAGATTCTGCCAAAAATTTTTATAAACATAAATAACATCATAAGAAGAGTCTTCTTCAGTTTTTTCAAAATTTTCCATGTATGTAATGTGCATATAGAGACTTTACTTGGAAGCATTTCTTTTGAAATTGAACTGAGGGGGCACATTGATAAATTCGAAAGAATATCCCTTAAAGTTGGAATATGAGAAATAAGGTGATTTGATAGTTGTTTTATTATGCGTAGATGAAATTTTGAGAACCTATCTATATTTTGGCATCTGATATCACACTTTATTAATAAACACTTTCATGAAATTCAATTTTCTACTGAGGAAAAAAAAAAAAAAAAAAAAAAAGTAAATTTATTATAATAAAATTGTATTTTTACAGTACAGCTATGAAAATATCTTTTATACTCATAGACATATTTCAACTTTAAGGGATACTTTTTGAATTTTCCCAATGTGTGTCATACATTAGGACCTCATCAGTTCATTTTTAAAAGAAATGTTTAGACCCAGAGGCATAACGGATCTACTTAAAAAATAGATGTCACCAAAAGGTGATAATATCACCAAATGTTGCAGAACTCTTATCTGAAGGTGCCAATTTTATTGTAATTTCTCTGAGTAAGTATGTTAATTTTATATTTTATACCATATCTGTTGAACGTATTGCTGTGTGTGTGTTTACTGCTTCTAATCGATTACTCTTAATTTTATCAGTACCCATCAAATTCTCTTTCTAAGTTTTTTATAAAGGACAAGACTAGCAAACCTGTTTGAAATTTTCACAATTTCTTTCTTTTTTTTATTTACTTTTGAAATTAGTAAGTCTTATACTAATTTCACCGTCTAATGGGCTCTTCCCTGCATCGTCTGCTCAATCACGCAATGTTTCAATAATGTAAAATCGAATTCAATTAAATATTGTTCTTAAGAACAAAATTATTAATATTTTTTTTTATATATAATAAAATAAAAATAATGTTGTGCTTTTGTAAACAGTAGAATAATTGTATTTGTAAATTTAATAATTTTTTAAAAGGCTCTTTATGTGTTTATTTATTTTTACCTGTAAGAATCGATTTTTGTATGTTGTAAGTGTAACTGTTACATTCTATTGATCTAGCAGTAAATAATAGCTTGTTCTTGTGGAATGTTTATGGATTATAATTTGAAATTTTAAAATGTTTTCAATTAAATTTAATTGCATAAAGGTGTTAAAACAAGTTAATTAACTTAGTTACTGGTCTAAATAGCTTTACACCGTACAGTGTTGCACTGTCAATGATTTAAGTACCAAAAATCAGAGTAACATGTTCTCCATGAACATCAATAACAAATATAAACTAAATGATGATTGAAAATGTATACAACAAATAAACGATGATGAATAATGATATAAAATGGATCAAAAATGATGATGTATAAAAAAAAATAACACTGCTTAAATACGATTGATCAAAAATAAGAATAGAAAATATGTTATTTCAGCAATCGCTACAGATATAGAAGACTTCGTCTGCTGTTTGTTTTTCAAATATCATGTGACCTCTGATGTCAGGTGGGAAGAACCCATTCAAATTTTACTTCATCAGAAGCCAAATTATCATTAGTTTTTGTGGGATGAAACACTAATGAGAGTTAAATAATTTAAAGAAAAGTTTCTAAATAAAATTCAGGTTTGACAATCCCGTTTTTATACTACCCCAGGTAGAACAGCTTTAGTATAGTACCCTATGGCGACTTTTAATTTTTTGTCGCAATATTGGCAGTGCCTTTTAATTTATTTTTAATATGGAAGGTCATACTATTTCTTTCAGACAGCGATTTTGTGTTGTCGCCATTTATTGTATTAGTACACATTAAATGAACATTCATTTATTTTATTTTTTTATTTAAAATATATAAAGCTGAAAATTTGTCTTTGTGTCTCACCCGATTATTTTATAAAAATGTGGTACTCTTACTAATAAGAACAAAATCTAGCTAACGCTATATTTTTTAATTCATCCAGATAATTGATTAAAAATATATTAAGTAAAAACCCCTTTTAACTTTAAGAGTAAGATTATTTAAAAGAAAGAAATAATTGATGCCAAAAATAAATAAGTAAATATAAGTATTTCTTTTATGTTTAAAAAAAAAAAAATGTGCAAACTTTTTTTTTTTTTTTTTTAAGTAATTAAAGTGAAGTTGAGAAAAACCGTGCTAAAGAAATAGAACAGCTTCAGTATAGAACCCCGTTTTGAAATTTGGCACCAAATTAGCTTGGACGATTCTTGCCAAACTCTTTACATGTGCAAATGGGCTCTTCCCACCTCACGTCAGAGGTCACATGACACAGTTAAACAAAGAACAGACGAAGTCTTCTACATCTATAGCAGTTGCTAAAATAACACATTTTCTATTCTTATTTTTAATTAATCCATTTTATAACATTATTCATCATCTTTTGTTTGCTGTATACATTTACAATCATCATTTAGTTTATATTTGTTATTAATGTTGATGGAGAACATGTTAAGTACTCTGATTTTTGGTATTTACATCTTTTATTTTATTATTTTTTTTTTTGTTCACTAGGTCCAAATTTTTAACCTCTTGTAGAAAATGCTCGCCTGCAACTCTCAAAACTTGATCAACCTATATGTACATATGTACAGTAGAACCCCACTAATTCGGACATGTTAATTCAGATCGGTCTGGTCGATATATATATATATATATTTATTTTCCAGGTTTGAGAAGTGTTCAAGTTAAAATACATTTCAGTGCCAAATAATAACAGCTTAAAAAGATAATAAAATCTAAAGTACAGTAGAGGACCTCAAACCCAGAATCTAAAAGACTAAAAATCCAGAACTTTTTGTCATAACTTTAAATTAAGGTTATTTAAATATCTTTAGAAATATGTAAAAAATAAACAATTTTTTTTCTCTTATTTTAGAAGTTAATTACTGATGGTACAATGTTATATTGATATATTAAATGCAATCTCAAAATATTTCCATAGGTATAGCAGAGCTTTCCGGTATATTTATTTATGTATTTTAATTTGATAATGTGTATTTTTAATAAGGATATAAAATTCTGAAATGGGGAATGACCTTGGTCTCAAGATTATAGATTTAAGGTCCCCTACTGTACAAACATTTGATTTTAAAGATTTACTTTGCTCTGACTGAACTTAACAAGTGATAGTGCTGCCAACTCTCCCGTTTTTCACGGGAGACTCCCGTTTTTTAATCCTATCTCCCGTTTTTACGTTTTAATGTGTATTTCTCCCGTTTTTCTAATATTTTCGAAAAATCGAACTAAAAACGCTAATTTTTGACAATTCGTAGGTGCCATCTTTCCAGATTTACGAAGGTTTTCCAATTCACAATCTTTCTGCATCCACAACATAAATGTCGATATTCATTTAAAACTTACTTTATGAGATTTTAGAATCTCTAAAGAAACAGAATCCTTCAATATTTCTCGCTTACGTAATTATTTTTAACTCCCCCTCCCCCCCCCCCCCCATATTTTCCTATCTCCAACTAGTAATCGGTGATCAAATGCTCTTTTGAACTCTTTTGTTTCTCATTCTTTCTTCATCTACAAGCCACAACAAAAATGTCAATATTCATTTTAAACTTGCTTTATTAGATTCTAGAGCCTATTAAGCAGTAGAAAATTTAACAGTTTACACTCATGTAATTATCGTTTGACTCCCCCCCCCCCCCCAAAAAAAAAAAAAAAAAAAAAAACTTTCTTCAATTAGCTTTCTAATTCTACAACAAAAGAATCAAACATTTTCCCCCTCGTTTTAAAAAATGTAGGGTACTGCTAGTTAAAAAAAAAAAAAAAAAAAAAAAAGCACTTTTAGATTTTTGAGGGCGATTTGAATTTTTAAGGACACATTTGGCATTTAAAATCCAAACACTTAATTAAAAAATTTAGTTATAAATATGCATACAAAAAGAAAAGTCTGTTTTTAAACTTTTCTGTACTTTTATTTGTTGTTAATGTGCTGATTGTCACACACAATAATTTCATTTATATTTACAGCATTTAGGTTATTTTCTACAAATGCAGTAATCGGGGGGGGGGGGGGATAGATTGGGGCAAAGTGTTTCTTTTTTTTTTCTTCCAAACAAAGATCAGGCGAGGTGCAGCACCCTCCTTAAATTATCTGGGGAAAACTCTGGATCAATGTTCATAAAAACATTGATCCAGTTGTTTTATTAGATTTTAGAACCAACTGAAGCGATATAGGGGTTTAAAATTCTTTATATATGTAGTTATTTTTAGACTTTGTTAATGAACTTGTTAACTATTTGTTTTTCCCCAATAAGTTTAAAATATAAATTATCAAACAAAAGTTATATTAAGTCTTTTTAGTTAAAAAAGTGTCATGTATTGAATAAAATAATTTTGTTTTGTTTTTCTCCACGAAACCATAAATCTCCCTTTTTCTCCCTTGAAATTATGTAAAATCTCCCTTTTTCTCCTTTGAAATTATGTAAAATCTCCTGTTTTTTTTCCACCAAGGTTGGCAGCTCTGAAGTGAACTTAACAAGATGAATTAAGTAATAAATTTATTATTTAACTTGTACAAAAATCAATTACAAATTTCAAGTAACATTGATTCGTTTATTAAAACATTCTTCATGCTCTTGTGAAGAGATTTTTTGACTGTTTTACGCAGTTTTTTGGCAGTTTTACTATGCGTGTGAAACTGACTTAAAATTCACTCGCCTTATCTAATAAATAAATTGCCAGTGGAAAGTAAATCAATCATTTCTCCACTTGTGTATATATCCTAATATATGTAGTATGAAAACCTTTTCAAGCATTGCACAGGATAATAAAATGAAAATATATCACATAAAAAAGGAGGGGGGGGAATGAAAATCCAAATAATTAAAGCATATACAATATCCAATACTTCTTCAGGGCCATTGATTGAATATTGTATGCAAATATTATAACCATAAGAAAGCACCACAAAGCTGGCCTTTAAAAGTAATTAGTACAAAATTTTGTATAAACACCATAAAATACTAGAACTCTCTGCTTTGTTTGCAGCACTCATGCCTACTTTGTTCACTTGATAAAGGTCCATATATTCTTTCAACCTGAAACAATTGTTACAAGTTCTTGTATTTATGCTGTTAATTAATGGTGTAATTAATTTTATGGTGTTTATTTAATGTTTTTACTTTCTTCTATATGTAATATAGAGAAAGTATTGGATTCGTAAAAATTTTCGACCTCGGGTTTTTGATGGATTTACACGTTTTGAGAGCTGTAGAACACGATTTGACCATTTTTAGAAAATGTCTGTCTGTCTGTCTGTCTGTGTGTGTGTGTGTGTGTGTGTGTGACAAAATTTTGTGGCAACTGTATCTCAGGAACTACTATACAGAATTTCATACAAATTGGTGTGTAGTTGCACCTTGACATAAATTAGTGCCTATCAACTTTTGGTAAAAATTGTCTTACAGGTTGCGTTGCCATCCTGCTTTTTCTAAATTTTTAACATGGTGATATAGGACAAAATTTTGTATAAATGTGCATAAAGAGAATTATATTTTAGTAATCATTATGAAATTTACAAGAATTATTTATAATAGAGATAGTCAACTGGGAAAAATTTTTTGTATGCGTAGGAGCCTCGCCACCCCCCCTGGGGGGGAAGTCACCCCTCGAGGGGAGTAAATTTTCAAGATGGGTATCTTTCGAAAGGTCTCGTCAATACCTTTAAAACGAATGGTTGAACTATAAATCTGTGATAATTTAAAATAAAGTTATCGATTTTTTTTACTTTTAACGAAAAAAAAATCTTTTTTTTTTTTTTTTTTTTTTTTTAAACAAAATTTAACCAGACTTGGTATTTAGTTGGCCCCTGACATAAACTGTGGCTGATTAGATTTGGGGATCAATCGCTCAACAGGTGGCGCTGTGATCGTATTTTTTCTAAATTTTTAACATGGACAAAAGTAGTACAAAATTTCGTATAAATGTACATAATGAGAGTTATTCTTAACCTGTGATTGTGAAATTAATATGAATTATTGATAATAGTAGTAGTTAATTAGGAAAAAAATTTGGGGCATCGCTTCCCCCCCTAGGGGGAAGTCCAGGGTTGGCAAAAACCCGGGTTTTTCTAGAAAAACCCAACCCACATGGGTTTTTCTGGGTTTTTGCGGGTTTTTCTGGGTATTTGTGGGTTTTTCTGGGCTTTTGTGGGTTTTTGTTTGAATACATTTGCATTGCAATGTTAAATATATGTTATTTAGCATATTATTTGTAATACACCTAATTATATTAAACTACTAATTAGTAATTAATCTAATATTAATAATAACTAATTAATAATAATAGTTTAATCTAATATTTATCTTAGAAATAAAAATTGGTTTGATTCTAATATTAAAATAGTGTTAATTAGTAAGATTAAGCTATATTTTATTTTAATGTATGCTTATTCAAAATAAATATTAATAACAATAAATGATAAAATAAAAGAATTTAAATTCTTAAGTTCAATACATATTAATTAAATTTTTTAGTTCCACATCATACTATAGATGGAGAACATAGGTAATCATGAAAATTTTCGATCACGTTTTTTTTTCATTTTTACACATTTTCACGTGTGAGGAATACAAAAAATGACAAAATTTGTATAGTGTGTTAGTTTGTTAGTCCGTTAGTCTGTGTACACGATATCTCAAGAACAAATTTTCACATAGAAGTCAGTTTTAAAATATTACTTTCGACACTGGCAAGAACCCTATTCATTTGCAACATTCGAATTAAAAAATTTCGTAAGTTATTAAAAATTTATGCTTTTCTTAACATGGGAAAATAGGGCAAAATTTTACGTTTAAGTAAATTTTGCATTAAATGGAAAATTTTTATTAAAAAAATGTGACACCAGATTTAAAATATGCATTTTGATGTCAGAATGAACATCAGTAACTAGAAACATGCTAGTTTGGAAATTTTGCAAGTTATTGGAAATTTACAAATTTCGTAGCATGGCAGTATAGGGCAAAATTTCTTATAAATATCGATTTTGAGGGATATTTTCATCGTAAAGATGTCAGACCACTTTTGAAATATTATTTAGGGTACTGGCATGACTATCATAGAGTATAAATTTTCCAATTAAAAGAATTCGTAAATTATTTTGAATTTACGATTTACTTAAAATGGCAGAATAGGGCAAAATTGATCATAAATGTCCATTTTGAGGATCATAAATATATCAGACAACTTCAAAATAACATTTATGATACTTGTTTGAACATAATTGACTACAAATATTCTAATAGGAAAATTTCGCAAGTTACTCGTAATTTAAGAATTTATCAACATAGCAAAATGGGGCGATATCCCATATAAATATGCATTTTGACATTTTGAGGATTGTTGCATTGGAAATAGTAGCATGAAAACAAAACTACGAAATTGATCCTAATAAAATAAATTAATAGAGTAGAATAAGATAAATATATCAAAATGAATGGTGGATAGCCTATTAGGTGGGGATTTCATTGTGTCAAGTGTTTAGTCGATTTATTTCTCTTAACATGATAATCATGTTAAGAAAATGTCCTGTACTACAAATGTATGAGAACATATATATGATGGGGAACTGAGCAGAGTCCATTTATGCCAACTAGTTTTAATTATAGAAATAAGTGCACTGCTTTATCCTTTTTTTTTTTTTTTTTTTTTTTAAAGTTTTTTAATAGTTGAAATGGTTATAGAAGAAAATTTTATTTTATTAGATTTATAGTTATGTTGCTACTAAAATTAAAATAAATTATAAAGTTTTAAAACTAAACAATTTAATTAGTTAAATATTGATTCTGGGCAACATTTATGTCCGCTGTTAAACAAAAATATTGTTCGGCTTTACAGGAAAAGGAAAACTGAACCAATTATAGAAGATAAACTTGCTTTTATTATATTTATAACTGTATTACTTTTTAGAAAATAAAAATAAGAGTTTTTTCTTTAAAGTTAAGGTGTTTTCTATACTTTATAGAACGGATTTGTAAACTATAAATAATTTTTAACAAAAACCCACTTATTTGCAAAAACCCAGTGGGTTTTTGTTGGTGGGCCCGCCCAGAAAAACCCGGGCGGGTTTTTCTGGGCTGGGCCCAGTTTGCCAACCCTG
Organism: Salticus scenicus; assembly: GCA_963930645.1. Taxonomy (NCBI): domain Eukaryota; kingdom Metazoa; phylum Arthropoda; class Arachnida; order Araneae; family Salticidae; genus Salticus; species Salticus scenicus. Next base: position 967,078 of record CAWVNO010000001.1, read on the forward strand.
GGAAGTACCCCCTGGAGGGGGGTAAATTTTCAAGATCATCTTTCGAAAGGTCTCGTCAATACCTTTAAAACGAATGGTTGAACTATAAATGTGTGATAATTTAAAACAAAGTTATCGATTTTTAACAAAAAAAACTTTGGAAAAAAATCATATATATATATTTTTTAAATATTGTTACTGCGTGAATTTGTATACGAAAATATAGAAGAAAGTCTTGTGGTGGCCACAACATATTAGTTTACTAATTGCAAATATTAATTTTTATAAAATGAAATATTTTTACTTTCTCTTACCCATAGGGTCGAGAAAGTATTGTTTTAAGGTCAAATTTTCGAACTTGAGTTTTTGTTATATTTACATGTTCTGAGGTCCCCTGAATACGAAAATCATGTTTTTAGCGAATGGTCTGTGTGTCTGTCTATCAGCATATCTCAAGAACAAATAGTAGCAGAAATTCAAAACTCGGTATTCAAAATGTGTATCGTATAAGGATGCTACAGTAAGCTTTTCATTGAGATTTAAGCAAATGGTTTGTGTACAGGGACACTCAAAAGTATTCAAATACATTACATCTATGGGGGAAATTGCAGGTAAGTAAAGTTTCACAAGTAGTACATCTATAGACTGCACTAAACCAAATGAAACAAATATATATTTTTTGTAATAGAGATAGTCAACTGGGAAAATTTTTTTGTATATGTAGGAGCCTGGCCTCCCCCCCCTCGAGGGGAGTAAATTTTCATGATGGTTATCATTCAAAAGAACTCGTCAATACCTTTAAAATGAATGGTTGAACTATAAATCTGTCATAATTTAAAACAAAGTTATCGATTTTTTTTTTTTACTTTTAACAAAAAAAAAAAAAAAAACCCTTAGAATTTTTTTTTTTTTTTTTTTTTTTTATATATTGAGAGTAAAATGGACTGTTTTTTGGATATTTATTGTTACACTACTTCTCTAATATGGAAACTGTCTGCATTATCATAAAAGATAATTTTTTTAAAATAATAATTTTAATAAATTATTTTTTAAAAATAGAATTATGTTTTAATAACCAAATTAAATTCTATATAAATGTAGGTGCATTAATTAAATGGGGGGTTAAGGGGGGTGGTAGCCCCCCTCACACAGAGCTAATTATTGTATAAAACTTCTGGAGCCTAATTTCAATTGTTTAGCATAGGTTTACATGACAGTTCTCATTATCTTACCTCTTAATCTGCAACCTGTATTTATAGTATTAAATTTCAGGGTAAGAGAAAGTCGTGTAAGTGACACACCAGATTATTATTTAGTTATTTTACTTTAGAGAAAAAGTACTCAGGCATTCAAAAGGTGGGCAAAATTTCTAATAAAAAAGTCTTGTTACATTTTTATATACAATAAATGAGGAAAGGGGGAGGTATTGCAGTTTTATTCAGCTACTACACTTTTGCTGTTGACATGGCCTATTCATATATCTCTCTTGTCCTTCAGTCTTCTTGAAGCTAATCTTACCTTTTTTTTTTTTTTTTTTTTTCTGTCTTTTTCTGTTAAATAGTTGAGATAATTACTTAATAAACTAATATAGTATTGTTTGGTAAAAACTAAACATTTTCTAAACATAATTCAATGTATATTTTTCTTTTTAGCTGAACTTGAAAAAACAGGGTAGAAAGTTTTCCGTCTTTTGACGGAACTCTTCCACCGGAAATTTTTTTCAATAATCTGTATCCTATTTAATCCAAGGATATTAGAGTAAAAATACACTCATTTTTTCTAAATAAAAATAGTGGAGCGGATGATGATAGCCACTTTCACCCCTGAAAAAATAATATTGAAATTGATAGAACTACAAGCTTCAATTTTACTGAAAATTGAAAAAAAAAAAAAAAAGCGTAATTTGTTGATTTTTCAGTTGCTTTGTTTAACAAAACAAAGGTATTATTATTGTTAAGAATTAAAACTTAAATTGACCCTTTGTAATTATGATACTTTAAATGGTAGTTTTAACATGCTTCATTAACTTACCTAATTTCTCTTTCAGATTTATTGGCATCAGTCATAAAATAAAAAAAAAGTTAAAGTTGAAGGATCCAGAGAAAATGATTTAAAAACTAAAATCCTGCACCTTAGTTTGCAAGGTAATGCTGTCATGAATTATTAAATGCATGTTTTATAGTGGTTAAGATTTTATATTATTATTCTTATAATTTTTATTAATTGAAAATTTTGTACTATAATTCCACCAAATAGTGATTTTTACCAAATATCAAATCTTCAGTCGAAATTTTGATTGAATATTAGGTATTCAACAACAGAATACTTAAATTTCAATGTAATTTTTTTTTCTTCATACCCAAAATAGATTAATTATTTTTATACTTTCTTGCATGTAAATAAAAAGAAAGCAAGGTGCAGTATCAGCATGAAATCAAAGCATTAAAAGATAAATTTTATAATCAAAATTGAGAAATAACTTTTTCTTTTTAAATTGTTTTTTTTTTCCTTTATAAAAACTAAACCATGAAGCACAATTTATAAACATAATTTAAAATACACAACCTTTAATTTTCTTCATGTTGTTGACTGCTGAACTAGTTTTGCATGGGGCGCCCCAGCTTTTTCACCGGCAAACACGGTGTACGAAGTTTGACGAGACTGATGTTCTCTCTTGCCGTCACCTTTAAGCACTCGGTGCCACTGACGATCGAGCACTGTCCCATCGTTGCCATTACAAGAATTATGAGGAAATAAAATGTCAATAGTTTCTCTGAATGCGGCATATCTGTGATTATGATAATTTGCAATTTTTATTACATCATCAAACTTAATATTTATATTGTCAAAAATAGGCACTTTTTTTACCGTTTTCTTGAAAATTACGAGATTGTTAAGGGTTTAAATTTATCTCAAAGCATTTTTAGTGCCCACCTTTTTTTCCCCATGCCATTTTTCTTGAAGTGTATTTTTTTTTTTTTTTTTTTTTTTTTTTAATAGTAATTGCAGCTTTGGAGAAAATTTCACTACAAATAAAGTGGTGTGTAAAAAGAGCTGGTATTTAACAATGCTCTGGAATAAATTAAAATGGTGGCATGTCTGTGGTACTGTTTGATTTAATGCATAAATTAGCTTACAGTTTACCTTGGCTTAGTTGTAAGAACACTTTTTTGTTTAATGTTTTTAATTTCTTCTATAGTATGTGAAATAAAAATATTTTTACTAGTTGTGAATATTTTCATTGTTTGTATTATGTTTTATATACAATACAAATGCATTAGTGTTTAATTTTAGTTTTTATTTTTCTTTTAGTTACGCCTAACTAAAAGAAACTAGGCATAACTAAAAGAAAGATAAAAACTAGAATTAAAGAAAATCAAAATGACGTCAAATACAATAGAAATATGTACTACTGCTCTAGCCAGATGTTACCAAGAAAATAATATTCATATAGATTTTAACAAAGTAACAAAAATCGTAAAATACAACAACCAGAATTACGCGTATTTTAGAGAAAGTATTGAAATTGTGCATGGCTGCAACATCATAAATGACCACGAATCAGCTGAGATCGACAGAGTATGGCGCCACCTTTTCGAAAATGAAAATCGAGATCAAGAAACAAACAGTCGCCGTCCACTGCAAGCGGGAGGTACCGACGACGCAGAGGATCCTCCAGTGAAAAAGCTTTCTGCCATGAGTAACGAAGCAAAATAAAGGTATTTAATTTATTGAGTACATAAGTGAACCTTTTTCATTTGTTATGGTCAATTATCTGAAATTATAATATTAAGGAATAATGTTGCATTTATTTTACATATTCATTATACATATTTAGAAAATAAAAATTTTGAAATTATTTCTCAGAATGTAACGATTTATTTGTTTAAACACTCAGTGGCAGTGGCGGATTTAAGGGGGGGGCTAGGGGGCTGAAGCCCCCCCCCCAAACACTGACATTCACAATTGAATATTGCAATTGTAAATTCTTTATTGGTCTAGAATAACACTTTGAAAAATCTTAGCCCCCCCCAAAAGTCAAGTTCTGGATCCGCCACTGCTCAGTGGCTGCACACGATGATAATGAACCTCGATATTATTAAATTAAAACATACTTTTCGTCAAGTTATTATAATTGTATACTATAACTCTTTCTCATTTTTTATAAATTATTCAAAAAATTTCGTTTGAAAAGTTTCCTTATTTTTTAGACATTTGAGTTCTTTATAGTTCTCTTTTCTCAATATTGCTTTCAAATCATTTGTTCTGATATTATTCAGACTTTTGGCTTGAAATATTTGTATGTTGTACTTACTAAATATTTGTAAAATACTTTAAGCCATTTTACAAATTATAATATTTTATTGTTTTAGGTAGCCGAAGACTTTGCCCATAAAAGAGGATTTTTCACAGAAACCATTGCATAAGATAAGCCACAAGAACAAGCTCCAAAACCTTTGTGAGGTCAGTTCATTTATTTTTATTTAAAACTTTAAAAGGTTATAGTAATTATGAGGATGCTTTGGCCGCTCTATTATCACCATATTTAAACGAGTCTCTTTATTAAATGATTTTAATATTATATCTATCTATTTATATAAATATTTATGTATTAACTTAAAAAAAAAAAAAAGAAAGAAAGAAAGAAACTTGTTAAAATCTTGGTCCAGGCTTCCACTGCCTTTGGCTCAGGGTTGATTTGATTTTAAATGACCAGAAAAAACTTGGGTGGGATTTTCAATAAAACCCACTTAAAAAAGCCCAAGTGGGTTTTTTCAAAATCTTTATTTAAAATTCCACTTTTATCTAACTTACAATAAACATATAAACATACTTGACAACTTTTATGGATTATCCGTAAAATTTACGGATTTTTGTGTAATTTTACGGACTTACGGACGAACTTGTAATTTTTACGGTTTTTCGTACGATGCAAAATAAAACCGAATTTTTTTTTTTAAAGGGATTTCTCATTTGGCTAATGCATAAAAATTAAAAATCTTTTAAAATATGATTGCGAAATTCTACGAAAAACGCGCTTTCTCATTTATTCTTTTTTCTTCTCCCGTATCGGGCCTCTCCACGCTTATCCCTTGATTCTCTCCAATTCTCTCGTACAACTACAATACCAATACAAAGCGGCCGCGAACAGAGCCGGGAGCAAATTCAAATGAGTATGTGCTGTTCCAAATATGTTTGCTACTCCCTCTTCTCTGTCCGATCGGCTGTGGCTGATCCAAGCGGCGTCATCACTCCCTGTAAATCGAATGCTGCAGCTGCACGCACGCACACGCGAGCGGAAGCGAACGGCCGTTGACGTTAAGCCTACTACGAGTGTGGTAGACTTCGCCGCATCGCATTCGCCCGTAAGAAATCGAAATGGCATCGAAAAAAAAATATTTTCAAGTGTACAAGGAATCTTACACTGAAGAATTTCCTTGCATCAGGAAATCAGCAAAAAGCGAAAAGCATGCTTATTGTGATGTTTGCAGGAATGATTTCAATATATCCCATGGAGGGAGGAACGACGTTCATCGTCATGTTGTCGGCCCGCAGAACGTGGAAAACGTGAAAATTGCGGATGGACATAAAAAAAACTGGTAGATTTTTTCAAACCAAATGCTATTCAGGATGATGTAACACGTGCGGAATTATTGTTTACAACCTTCTTAATCGATCATAATGTTCCTTTGAGTGCCGCAAGTCACGCTGGCCCTCTTTTTCGGAAGATGTTTCCGAAGAACGAAATTGCGAAACGGTATGGGTGCGGAAAAACTAAAACATCAGCTCTAGTCCACGAAATGGCCAACGATCGTACGGTATCTATTGTAAAAATTTTACAAGAACAGGCGTTTACAGCAGCATGTGACGGAAGTCATGAAAGCGATTATAAACTCTACCCGGTTGTTGTGAACTATTTCAATCCGGACATTGGACGTATAGAAAACACATTGTTGGCAATTCCAGATTTGGAAGGACATTCAACAGGTGAGAATATAAGTTCTCTTATTTTAAATGTCTTTGAAAACCATAAAATCCCTTTCCAGAACTGCATAGCCTTCAGTGCTGATAATGCTACTGTTATGCAGGGAAAAAAAGCTGGTGTAATTTCATTTTTAGAAAAAGAAAATGCAAATATTATTGCTATAGGATGCTGCTGCCACCTAATTCATCTTGCTTCAGAGAAAGCTGCGTCAACCCTTCCTGTTAAGGTGGATGAAGCTATAATAGACATTTTTTATTATTTGAAGAAAAGTGCTAATAGGAAAGACTCACTTAAAAAATTTCAAGAGTTGTATGGGAATGAAGCCCAAAAAATACTAAAACATGTATCTACCCGCTGGTTATCCCTTGGACGAAGTCTAACCAGGTTAGTAAATCAGTGAGATCCTCTCATGAGCTTTTTTAGGGCAGAAGCTACTTCTTATAAATTACCTACATCATTATCGCTTTTCAAAATACCAAAGATGGATAAAAATAATAGCACCAAAGACAAGTCAAAAGATATGCTCCTGTCTAAAGATACAGAAACCCAAACATCAACAAATGTCAATCAAAATGTTACTGAAAAAATGAAGGCCAAAATATCAAAGGTTGATCAAAAGAATTTCACGAAAGATGGTTTAAAAGATAAATTACTACCTAAATGCACAGAAGGTAAAATATCAAGTAAAAAAGAAGTTGCTTCTGCAAGCAAACATAATTCCACTACTTCAAAGAAAAGGAAAAATTCAAATATAGGTCTAAAAATGGCAAAAAAACAGAAAAATGAATCTAATTCAGTTTTATCGAAAGAAGAAAAGATATTTATGTTTTTGTCTTCTGACTTAAATAAAGCCTACAGCTTATTTCTTCTTCATATAATACCTTCATTTGAAAAAGTCAATACAATTTTGCAGTCATCATCTCCACAAATTCATAGGCTGAAAGCCCTTTTACTTGATTTGCTGAAAGAGTTGTACTCAAAGTTTGTGAAGGCTTCTGAAGTAAAAGGGAAACAACTCAGCAAAGTTAATTTTCACTTGCCTTCAAACCATAAAGGTCTCCAGGATTTAGTTATTGGAAGTGCTACATTGAATTTGATTGCAAAATGTTCTGAAGAGGAGCAGAAGTTATTTTATGCTGCATTAATTAAATATTTTGTGACTGCTTGTGAGTACATATTAAAAAAATTCCCTATAAAAAATGATGTACTGATACATGCTGAAGTTGCTGACCTGAAAAATATTGAAAATTCCAGCTTTAACAGCATAAAATACTTTGTGGATTTGTTTCCTATTCTTCTAAAACGAAAAAATGGTGAAACAGATATTGAAGCACTCGATCAGCTTCGAAAAGAGTTTTGTGAGCTACAATTAGAAGATTTGTCAACTATAATTGCCCAAAATAAAGAAGTTGACATGCAATGGACTGAAGTAAAACAGATCAGAGGTGCTGATGGAATATTAAAGTATGAAAGAGTAGCAGATGTAATTCTATCTATTTTGCTCATCCCACATTCTAATGCAGAATGCGAGAGGATTTTTAGCCTCGTCAGGAAAAACAGAACAGAATCTTGGGCTGCTATGTCGAACAAAACTTTAGAAAGTTTGTTAATATTAAAAACAAGGGTTTCTCAACCTTGTTATGAACAAACCTTTAACCAAGAATTCTTAAGCAAAGCGAAAAAAGCTACTGCAGCTACTCTAAATGCAGCTTCAACTTCCTCACATGCTGCTGATAGTGAAGAAGAATTTTAAATATTCCATAATCTTGTATATAGCACCGTATCTTGTATTTAGCATCTTATCTTGTATATAGAATCTTACACAATTAGTATTATAGTATTTTTCAGTAAAAAGACAATTTTAGTATGTATAAAGACATTAAATTGGTACTACTTTAAAGGTGTTTGGATTTTTTTTTTTTTTTTTTTTTTTACAAGAATTCAATTTCAAGCAAGTAAAGTAAGGTAAATAAGTCATTAGTTATTTGTAAAATTAGATATTATGTTATTGATTTTAATACATAAAAATTTTGAAATTGAATTTTTTTTTTTTTTTAATCTAAAATTTTATTTAGTCAAATTGAAAAATGTTTTATTTGTGGTCATTATCATGTTACATTGTTGCAGTTACATATTTTATTATATATATTTATGTAATAATTCATAGTATTAAAATTATCTCAAATCGCAGTTCCATTAAACGCGCCGCGAAAAGTTTTACTGATGCCAGTTTCTGAAAGTTGGCAAGTATGTATAAATATAAAACAAATATTATATATATTATTAGAATATGGACAAAGAATTTTCAGAAATATTGGAGTTTCTCAAAAAAAAAAAAAAAAAAAAAAAAAAAAGAAGAAAAAAATCCTGAAAAATCCCCCATGGAAAAAAAAATTAAGCAAAATAAGAGTTATTTATTAATACAAAGAAAACTGTGGGACTCAAGGAATGGAAAATATGAATAAAAATCAAATAATAATAATAATAAATCTGAAAACTTTAACAGTGCAACACTGTTAGTTAATGTAGCTGGACAATAATTAAAAAATATTTTATGAGAATCTAATGACTACAAAAAATTTAATAAAGCAACACTAAATAATTATTAAAATTCAGTTTTTTGTTGTAAAGGGCAGATAAACAGAATTTTAGAATATTTAAAGAACACCTATTAATTATAAAAATACTTTAGAAATTTTAAAATTAAATTAAAAAAGACTTTAGAAAATTTTAAAATTTTGATTTTAATGAATAATGAATATTTAATTTTTTTAATTATCTTATGAATGATATACTTAATGTAAAAAAAAAAGAAGGAAGAAAATATTCCTAGAAACTCTAATAAAACCCGAAAATATTCTGAAAAAAAACTAATAAGAAAAAAAACCCGTTTTTTTTTCCAACCTTGCGGCTGCATTTACCTTTGAAAGAATTCTATTGAAATCAGTGAGCCAGTTCTCGAAAAACAATCATATTTGTAACTTCATTATTACTTTTTAGCAAAAAATTAAAATGTATTTTTGAAATATCAAGGGAGTTATTCAAGTTTTAAAAAAAATTATTTTCTATGATAAATATTACGTAAACTTACTTATTTGTGTACTCTTTATTTATTTTCAGATAATATTAAAATGTTTAATATGTATATTAATTTAATCGGTATGTCATACGTACAGGGCTGCCACGCTACCTGGAGAACCTGGAATAGTCAGGGAACTCGAAAATTGACCATAAAAGTCAGGGAATTTGAATATTTTAGCCAGAATCTGGAAAAGTCAGGGAATTTCATATGATGATTACTAAAGAAAAAACAATTTTTCTGCCAACATATGGTCATTTTTCAGTTTTTTTCTTAGTTCCTGCCATTTTTTTTTTTAAACATCCCCAGCCTTCCTTTCCACTCGTGAAAGAGATTTCTTATTTCACTTATAAGCAACAGTATGTAACTTTTGTCACATGTATTTTTTGTGTTTTCAAGTAGTACCATAATTATTTTGCCCTCAACACTGCCAATGCTCAATGTATGGTTGGACGGGATTTTTCTTAGAACACATCTGGAAAAGTCAGGAAATTTCATTCTCCTGTTTCAGTGGCAACCCTGTATGTATTTAATCATCTCTAGAAATTATTATTTAAAGATAAATTCTTAAAATAATTTAAATGTATAAGGCTTAATAATTTAAAACTGGGAAAAAAAAAAAAAAAACTAAATAAATGATCTTTGATATCTAACTTTGAGGGTGGGGGAGTGGGGGGGAGATAAATTTTTAAGACAACATAAATTTATAAGGCCTAATAATTTGCAGCTAAAATATTAAAAGACTTAAAAAATATGTATTTTTAATCATACTCGGCAATAGCACTTATTTTCACTAAGTGAAAAAAGTTCTACAATTTTTATATTACTTTAAAGCAACAACAATGGTAAATCTATTAAGAGGCTTTTGATTAAGCCTACACAAAAAATGACCAAAAACTGCACAATATATTTTCATTGATATAGTTCTATTTTTGAAATAAATATTACTAATAATGTTATATTTTTAATGGTGTTTTTTTTCTTTTTTTGCATGTTTTCTTCTTTCAACTTCTTTAAATTTCACTTCGCGATTGAGAAAGACTTTACAGGAATTTACAGGCCTTTTGAAATTTTCGACCCCTGGCACCATTTCCAGATAACCAGACAAAGAATTTGTGCATGCGTTTTGGCTTTTACACTCAGGAACTTCTCTCTACCTTTTTTCCCTGTAGAGAAATCAGTGAAATGTACAATGATTTATTACAAGACTAAAGCCTCAGGATAACTAACTGAAAAAAAAAAAATAAATAAAATAAAAATAAATAATTTATTAAAGTACAATCTTTAAATATATATATTGATAAGTTTAATGTTTTTAATTAATGTCAAACTAAATCTTTTTTTTTTTTTTTTTTTTTTTTTTTTTTGTTGAATTTACTTTCGACAAAAATTATTTATTAATTTATTAAGAAAATTTCTTACTGCACTGAGGGACATCCTACAAAATTTTGTATACAGTACGAAGCTGAAAAACCGGGATTGCCAAAAAACCAGAAATTTTCAGTAGCATTAATCATCATTATCAACAGCTTTTTTTTCCCCATTTTTTTTCATTTATAATTAAGTGAATTTAACTGAAATATTTGATAAAGCTAATGAAAAATAAACTTTCTCTAACATTTCAACAACATTTTCAGCTGATTTTTTTTCCTCCCTTTTTTTACGTTCTAATTTGCTATTCTAAGAATTACTGATTGCTGCAGTCATTTATCAGCAGAATAAAAAACTTATGACAGTCAATAGTAAGAAAAAAAGAATGAACTTTTATATTTTCTAAGATTTTGAGATGCTTACTGATTTTGCATCTCCTAAAAAAATTATATGTAAAAAGATAATATAATTATAAACTATAAAATTTCACAAAACAAATGTTAAATTAAGTTTAAAATTAAATTAGATAAGAAAAGCTTTAATAAAAATCATTCATATTAAAAATTCAGAAAATTGTTTGGTGCTGCCATCTATCGGCAAAAGGTATAAAAAAAATCACATTTAGCATTTATACATTCTGTATTTTTGAGGTTGAATGATTAAAAATTTTTGAGATCTGGATGTGTATGAAAAAAAATTATTACTTAAGGGGCTTCACTCACCGTTGCCAGAAGCAGAAGCTAATGTTATTCTATGGAAAATTTTCTTTACTTATAACTAATTAGCTAATACATATTTTTAAATTCTGTTTTCACATTCAGAAAATTCCCAACTGTTAAATTGATGCCCCTTTTTTTAAAAATTATTTTTTAATTTTTTATATTTTATTTTGAAGCTGCAAAATACGAATTTTCAATATGTGAAATTTTTCATTTTGCAATTTTAAAACAAAATATTAAAAATAAAAAAAATACGTTTTTAAAAAAGGGCGTCAATTTAACAGTTAAGAATTTTCTGAATGTGAAAACAGAATTTAAAAATATGTATTAGTTAGTTAGTTATAAGTACAGAAAATTTCCCATCGAATAACATTACCTCGAGTTTCCGACGACGGTAAATGAAGAGGGCCGTTAAGATAATAAAATGTCAGCTGATAAAGTAGTGTTACATATTCTATCAAAATGGCATTGAAAATCGATCACTGAACAAGAACTCAATATTGTATTGCACAAAGTCAAATATAGATTTTGATTGTAAACTAAAAGCACATACAGAAAAAAAGAAAATAAAAGACAGGTTTTAGAAATATGTTTTTTTTTTTCTTTTTGAATTATTTTCATATCATATTTTCTTTTGCTGAAACTTTGAATAATTTTAGTATAAAAACACTGCTATAAATGAATGTTTGTTTTTTAAGTTATTTTTTATTTTCTTAAACTTATTTAATTTATTGCCTTAATTTATTTTTGTTTATTTAATTTGGAACAGAAAATGTAAATAAAATAAAAATATTAAACTAAATGTTTATGAATCCTAATATATAATTTTTACTTAAATAAATTAAAAAACCTTTTACTACCTCGTTGTTGGCCGCACTGGTTTTATAACTATAGTATATATTATAACTATAATACTATAGTATATAACTATAGTATTATAACTGGTATAATAACTCCAAATAGAAGGTGGCACCATATTTTGAGAAGGCAGAAACCGACAGAAGAATCAGAATCACTCACAGAGAAGCCGCCTGATGCGAGTCGGGATCCCGACCGAAAGATTTAATTTTTAAATAATGGCCAACAACGAGGTAGTAAAAGGTTTTTTAATTTATTTAAGTAGTAATTTCACTTCGTTTTTTAATTAATATAATTTAAATATAATTTTTAACTTAAATTTAACTATTTTCCGAATGCAGTGAACTCCTTTTAATCCACAGACCTATAATCACAATCCGCAAATCCCTCTTATCCACAAGTGATTTTTTAATGTAAATAAAGAAAATTACAGCTGAGATTTTTTAAAAATGGCAACATTTTTACTATTTTTATTATTTTTTTTAAATCAAATTTTTAGCCTAATCCTTGCTTTCAAACACAAATGTGAAAAAAACAGAGAGATTTTTGTATTTATTATCCTGCAATTCATACAGACTAGTGCCAGGTAAAGCAAAAGATGTTAGGAAAATATATAAAACTTTAAAACTAATCACTATTACGTAAATGTTTAGCAAAATTAAAAATAATCAAAGATGAATTTCTGCACTTAAATAAAAAATACCGTCTTTTATATTTTTCAAATAAATATGTATGTTTATATTTTATTGCTATGTATTTGAAATATGCTTAAATTATTTTCCATTATACATAAATATCATTGATTAGTTTATTAATTTTGAAGAAATATTTTATTCTAATTTTTATTAGCAATCTTCTTTTCATTTTAGTGTCCATTTATGAATAAATAATAACCGACTTTGTATAGTGTGACCACGTTTCCTACGACTAGCAGTGAGGCCGAGTCCAAAATTTTGGAGGGATGCAAAATTGGCCGAGAGATAGTTATTTGGCAAACATCCAGTTATTCGGTGTTCCCTTATCGCTTGTTTTCTCTCAGTCACCCCTATTTTAACACTGGACTCGTTCAATCCGCACTTGCGCAGAGACTTCCATGGTCGCAAGAAATGTGGTTAAAGAATATCTGCAAAAGAAAAATGTAAACAAAGACAATGATTTCTAATCTTCAAATCCCTATAATCTGCACGACCTTTGGACAATTTTGCCGATTAGAGGGAGTTGACTGTATTTAGATAAATACATATAATTTTCTTAGGAATAACTAAAAATCCGAAATTACTCTGGTCCCCAGCAGTCTGGATTTTTGGCATTGTACTGTAGTAAGACTATACATTATCAGTTTGCATATACAGTAAGGCACCGTTTATACGTCTTTCAAGGGACTGACGTAAAAGGATGTATAAATGAAAAGACGTATAATCGAAATTTTAATAATGACACTTAAGCAACATTTGTATGAAAATACTAATTAATAAAGTTTCTTAAGTTAGTAAATGTATATTATACTTTTTTTAAGACAATAGTTAATTAAAATTAAAAAAAGATTTATTACAAAAGGTGAGAAAAATCATACTATTAATGCATGATCGGGTACTAATTACATATGTCCTATATTGAGTATTATAGTACATTTCTTAAGAACTATATGAACACATTTTAAATATTAATTATATATACTGCATATTTTAATAATAAGCATACGATTTATGTCCATATAGATAATTTAATAACAATAAAAATCTTTAATATTCATCTAATTTGTTGCATATCTATGAATATTAAAAATTCTACAGTGAATTCAATGGATTCTTAGATCAATATTCTTCGATCTTTCTCATGTTCCCCCATTTAAGATACTTTCTAGGAAAAATCCGTCTTATTTAGAATGGAAAATAATGACAGGTTGAGAAATTTCTCACATTTTAGTTAAAGTGGAAAAGACGTATAACCAATTTAGCAGCATATAAACAAAGAATTTTTGCATTAAAATGAATAGGAATGAATCAGGACTTTACTAAAAGGGCATATAAATGTAAAAGACGTATCAATGAGAGACGTATAAATGGTGCTTTACTGTAATATTTAAGCATTGTCTAATACAATACAGATAACAAATATTCTTAAATGGAAAAACTATTTCAATAACTTAAAAATTAATAACACAAATCTATTGTAAAAGTACTGAAAGTTAATTCCTCTTGGTTAATAGTTATGCCGATAAATATTTAAGGTATTAATTATTTGTATTGTAGAGAAAATTTATAAATTAAATCTCAAAAACTTTTCCCCCTTTTAAATTTTAATGTTTAATATTTAAGTTTAAAGCTCTTTTCATTAAATATTCAATGACATATGTGCAAATAATCAATAAGCATGTTTTATTTTTTATTTATTCATTTATCTTTTATGATTAAAAAAAAAAATCATGATCTTTTGAATTTATTCTTTTATTATTTCAAAAATAGTTAAACAAAATTAAAATAAAAAATATTTAAAAATTGACTTGAAGCAATCTTTTTTATCATTAAATAGTTATTTTATTTAGCAAATAAATATGCTTAACCTTTTTTGAGTTCATGAAATTATTTGTATTCTTGAAATTCCACTAGCAAGACATATACTTTGTTTCAGAAATTGTCTTTTTGATGTATACTAATTTTTAATTTGATTATTTTGTTTCTCTCATCAAAATCTCATTTAACTTGTGGCAGCCTTTCTTAGGCTTCTTTATTTTTATTGTTATCTTGTTAACATAATATTTTCTTATACTTTTTAAAATACTTTTCAATCTCTAAAATTTGTGGTAGCCTTTCTTAGGCTTCTTTATTTTTATTATTATCTTTTATCATAATATTTTCTTATACTTTTTAAAATACTTTTCAAATCTCTAAAATTTGTGGTAGCCTTTTTTAGGCTTCTTTATTTTTATTGTTATCTTTTTAACATAATATTTTCTTATACTTTTTTAAAATACTTTTCAAATTTATTAAATTTCAAAATAATCTTTAAGTTAATTGCTTCAAAATTATCAACACTTCCAATTTAAAATTTTCTATTTTACGATGTTCTCTAAATAAAAGCTTTTTGATGTATTATAATAAATTTACAGTCTGATTTGAATGCTTTTTAAACTGAAAAGTAATTTCATCTGGCTTAATGGTTACTATCACAAATTTGCCTTTAAAATAACCTTTTATATATTTCTTTACTTTTGCACACAAGCTAAATAATTTATGCTATTGATGAAATCACATGATATAACATAATAGAGTCGGCCCCACTTAAACCAAAATTTAGAGTTCCAACTATATTAATTTGATTATGCGGAGAAGTCTAGAAACGCAGTTATATATTACTATAGAGATTTTACGCTCACATGAAAAGATAAATGATTGCACGTGCATATCTCTTTTTTATTTAAATATTTAACCAAACTTTTGCAAAGTTAAAATGTTATAAGTTATAAATGAAATTAACAGTAGTGGCACCAGAAATTCCCCGACGGGGGGACACCACCTCCCCGACAAGGGGGCACTACATAAAGGGAGTTTATTATATAAGTATTTATCAAAAACTGCAATACTGTTAATAATATTACTATTAATATTTGTGCCATTCCATTTGTTAGTATTCCTCGTGGTTTTGGAAATCATCGTGCCACAGACAGACATTTTAAAAAAATATCGTTGTCAAAACGTGTTCTAGACCTCTCAAAACGTGTATATTCATGGAAAACTGGGAGCTGAAAATTTTTACGAATCCAATACTTTCTTCTATAGAATATAGATTGGAAAAACTGGAATGCTCCAAATTTGTACAAGGAAAGAAAAATGCTGCCAAAACTAGAAAAACTAAAAATTTTGTATTTTTTCGCCCGAGAAATTTTAGGAGTATGCCCCGATGGGGGGTCACAGACTCCCCGACGGGGGGGCCTGTGCCCCCCCGGCCCCCTAGCTGGCGCCACCCCTGGAAATTAATGCTCGAATAAATACAAAATGAATATTCTTACAGTTTTATGTTTTCCAAAAAAAATCAGTCATGATCAATTACTTCGACATAAACGTAACTGAACATTTTTAGATTTCTTTTCTAAAGCATATAGCACGTTATAATCGCTTCTACGAGACTCAAAATGATGATGCATTATATTAAAGGATTTTATAACTTCATTTATCTTTAGAAGAGGATCGGCTTGTTCTTCTTTATCACTTTCATTTAAAGATGATATTGGAAGATTAAACTCTTCATCTGTTTCCGTTTCTTCATCTTCATTCACATCTATGAATTCATAAAGTTCTGTTTCAGTCATCTAAAAACTTTCAAAATCTGTGATTTCTAATTCCTGGAGATCATTTGTACTTTTATTTATAATTTTATCATTAGCTGCAAATTTTATGAATTTGGGTTTTTAAAATAATTCTTTATCACCTTGGCAGGAATACTGTCCTATGCTGGAAGGTCATGCCTTAATAAGTAAAGTTAAAAAAAAAAAAAAAAATTTTTTTTTTTTTTTTTTTTTTTGAGAATGAGAGGAAAAATCTAACTAGAAATAGGAGAATTTTATTTAAGAAATTTTGAGTATTTATGCGATTAAGCGAGGTGATGCTGTAAAATAGTTCTTTAAATGAGGAAATTTAACATGACTTCTATGGGAAAAAATTGGTTCCATAGCTTTATATTCTTACAAGTGGGGTATTAAATATCTGTTACCCAATTAAGTGGGGACGACTATACATACAAATCCTTTTATTTGAAGAGTCATAATATTTTTATTTTTTGGTCTGTGCCACTCTTTAGCCAGGGAAAAAAAGAAAAAACCTTGAAAGTTTTTTTTTTTTATAATTTTGGAAAAAATTGAAACATAATAAAAATTTTGAAAAACAGTTTATTAGGGATAGAGAGAGTGTGTGTGTAGAACAGAACAGTTTTCTGTCCTGTCTGGATTTTAAAAATTGAAATGCTTTCGATTATTCTACAGCAACAAAAAAATTTTTACGTCAGAAAATCAAACAATATCTTTTTTGTCTTGATGAAATTAAATTCTTATTTTAGATAATTTGGTGTGGAAGGCTGATTTTTATACCAACTATGTGAAAAATACCACAGCCGGAAATCGAACCCGGGCCTTCCGCTTTACGTGCGGATGCTCTACCACTGAGCTACCCTGGGTGATAACCAGCTAGGCATTTCTCACATAATATTTATTGGCAAGGTCACCGAGTCTGCAAACGCAGCTATATCAGGTGACAATATTAAACGTGGCACAACTCCAATAGACCACGAAATTATAATTTTGAAATTCTTTATTCATCAACCTTAATTCATTTTAGATAATTTGGAGTGGAAGGCTGATTTTTATACCAACTATGTGAAAAATACCACAGCCGGGAATCGAACCCGGGCCTTCCGCTTTACGTGCGGATGCTCTACCACTGAGCTACCCTGGGTGATAACCAGCTAGGCATTTCTCACATAATATTCATTGGCAAGGTCACAGAGTCTGCAAACGCAGCTATATCAGGTGACAATATTAAACGTGGCACAACTCCAATAGACCACGAAATTATAATTTTGAAATTCTTTATTCATCAACCTTAATTCATTTTAGATAATTTGGAGTGGAAGGCTGATTTTTATACCAACTATGTGAAAAATACCACAGCCGGGAATCGAACCCGGGCTTTCTGCTTTATGCGCGGATGCTCCAAATTATCTAAAATGAATTAAGGTTGATGAATAAAGAATTTCAAAATTAAATTCTTATATTTAATAAATTTAACATTTACCTTAAATAATGTCCTTAGTTCTTTTTTCCACTATATGCATTTCGAGTGCCTCCGCACTCATCCTCAGGTGATATGTGACTCTCTTCATCTTCATCTGTGTTTGTTGCTGATGGTTATCGGCTCGTTCTTCCACTTTGCTTTGTTTCGATTATATTTATTATTGGATGCCAGTCTTTCGGTATTATTGCGTGGTCTCTCTCATTAACTTCATAGGGGTTAGTCAGAATTTCGAGAGCTTCGCGTTTTAAGACATAACTGTGATTATTATAAGGAGCTAGTTTTTTAGTAGAAATTGTGTTAATATTGATAGGGTTATTATAGTGGACAGAGGAGAGCGCGGTAGATTGTCTATTATGTTTTAAATCTGATTTATGTTCTTTTTCACGTTCACAAATTTTCCTTTTTGTAACTCCGATATAACAAGCGCTATTTTCGTTAGTATAATTAAAGTCAATTTTGTAAATGACGGGTCTGGAGTTATTGTCTATTTTATCTTTTTCGTTTCTGATATGTTGGAAAATATTTCGATTGGGTTTTATGGGGATGTTTATATTGTGTTTTTTTGCTTCGTTTTTTATTTTTATACTTGCGCCATTGCAAAAGGGGATAGAAGTTGTAAATTTAGGTTTTAATTTTTGTGCGTTATTAATTTTATTGAGATCTTTTATGCGTTTTTTATAAAGTTTATTGATAAGATAAAATAATATCAATAAACTTTATAAAAAATGCATAAAAGATCTCAATAAAATTAACAACGCACAAAAATTAAAACCTAAATTTACAACTTCTACTCCCTTTTGCAACGGCGCAAGTATAAAAATAAAAAATGAAGCAAAAAAACACAATATAAACATCCCCATAAAACCCAATCGAAATATTTTCCAACATATCAGAAACAAAAAAGATAAAATAGACAATAACTCCACACCCGGCATTTACAAAATTGACTTTAATTATACAAACGAAAATAGCGCTTGTTATATCAGAGTTACACAAAGGAAAATTTGCGAACGTGGAAAAGAACATAAATCAGATTTAAAACATAATAGACAATCTACCGCGCTCTCCTCTGTCCACTATAATAACCCTATCAATATTAACACAATTTCTACTAAAAAACTAGCTCCTTATAATAATCACAGTTATGCCTTAAAATGCGAAGCCCTCGAAATTCTGACTAACCCCTACGCAGTTAATGAAAGAGAACATGCAATAATACTGAAAGACTGGCATCCAATAATAAATATAACCGAAACGAAGCGAAGTGAAAGGACGAGCCGACAACCATTAGCAACAAACACAGATGAAGATGAAGAGAGTCACATATCACCTGAGGATGAGTGCGGAGGCACTCGAAATGCGTATAGTAAAAAAAGAACTAAGGACATTATTTAAGGTAAATGTTAAATTTATTAAATGAATTTATCATCCTGCATGAAAAATTATGTGATTAATATTAAATTCTTATATTCATTTAAAGATAATCATTTTAATTATTATTCATTCTGGATTTTTCTAATATTGATAAAGATATATCAGTTTTTTTTTATGGAAAATTTTCAGTTACTTTTTCATTATTTTATTATTTTTTCAACATTTCTTACTTTGGTTGTTTTTTCCTTATTATGTTGATACCTTACTATTTAGAGTTTTTATTTCCTGATTTTTGAATGTTGTGATTATAAAGTATTATTATGTATATAAATATTTTCTTTAAATATCTTGTTGCGATAAAATTCAAAGAATTGTTTGATGAAAAACATGTAAAAATGAGGTTTAAAAATGGACTGCCAAAGAAAATCGATTTTAGTCCCGAAACAATGTGTTTGTAATACATACCAAATCTTTTTCTAATTATATTGCCCCCCCTCCCTTTACTTTTTTTAGATACAATATATCTATATAATCAAACAACCATAACAAATAAGGAAGAAATAAAAAATATGTAATTTTTAACTGAAAGCAAAACGAAGAAATGAATAGTTTTTTCTTGAATCATTTCTTCAAGTGAGAGTTTATTTGTAATATTTCTTTGTGTAGTCTAGTATTTTTAATTATTTTGCTTTGTAAAAATTATGCTTTTTTTAAATGTAATTTATTATCTTACCATATAAAAAGGCACAACCTTGTGTTCTTAGGTGTACAATATACAGATCTACTGTATTTGTTAGAGAATGGATTTGATTACTAGCTCTGGCATTTTTCACATAGTTGCTATAAAAAAATACAACCTTACTCCTGATTTCTCTAAACAAATAACTGATTTTCATTATTTAGAAATATATTTTACATATTGTGTTGCCCTCTGCTAATTAGATCTCGTTTTTTCTGTAAATAAACCTCTTGTACCACTGCTTACAATTGTTCTAAGCAGTAATTCACCAAGGAGACTAATATATGAGCCGCTCAGTGCACACATCGATTAACTCCATAAAACAAAAAGTTGAGAAACGCGATGATGTAATGTATATTGTTTTTTAAAATTCCTCTGATAATATGAAATCAAATATATAATGTAGAATGCATAATTGCAGATATAGCTTTCATCTAACGGTGTATAAAATTAATAAGAAAGAATAGCCAACAAACAATCGTCAGTAATGTTACAGTTTTTATGTGACTGGTGGAGTTAATCGATTTGGCAACTGAAAAAAGTAATAAAGTTAAATTAAGTCTTTACATTTTTAAGTTTTTTATTACAGAAAAAGTTAGTTATTATACATTTTTATCACAGCTTTTCCATAAGAATGTATGTTGTCAGTTCTGTTATATTATAATTTTTGTAATTAATTCATAGCAGTTTTATGTCAGCGGCATTATTCTTTGGGATGATTCAGCAATATTATAAATAATGTCTTCTTCATCAGCTGTATGCGAGGATTCGTCATTTCGATTTGTTGACAATCGTATATCCGCCCGTCACTCACCTGATAAGTGTCTCTAAAATATTTTTTACAAACGGGAATATCAAGTCTCTCTTTTCGAAAGTAATATGTAAACGAATGTAATCTTCGTTCTTTAGTTTCATTCGTAGGGCACCTTCTTTTTATTTCGTTAACTTTGATACAACCTCTTAAGAAAATATTTTGGTCAAGTTGACTATGTAAACTATAAAATGCTTTCATGGCAGCCTCTCTCTCATCCGAAATAATTTTTTGATTGCAATTTTGACGGCATCTGCATGGTATATCGACAAATGTTTTGCAGGTATTAATTTTCCTCCCCTATTCCTGTATGCCAAACCTTTTATCCTGTTATGCTTTTGTAAATTTCGTATCCATTTAACAGGATTACGACTTCTTTTCCTCCCAATCAATGTGTTTGTTGGGTTTGTACTGTTGCAATCCGATGAATCCGAGGAAAACGATAAACGTCTTGGACCAGACTTTCTGTTGATAAATCGTATTGAAGAATCATCACTGCTTTCCTCACTCACATTATTAGTCTCACTCATCTTGATTATAACGGTATAATATTTATTTCTTTAAAAACAATCTGGGAGTAATGTTGAAAAGACTAAGAAGTACAGAATAACATTCAGCGTGCGAGATCACTGCTATACTAACTACCGTTTGCATTGCGCTTATTTTTATCTGTTTACCGATGCGATTTTGTTACGAATATTATTGAGAGGGAGAGAGCATCTTCCGCTGTTTAAAAACAAATAAGCGTCGATGCACGGCCAGAACAGATACAGCGTTACCGAAACGATTTACATTAGAGTATGGAGTTAATCGAAATGGCTTCTGAAATAAATTACTTATTATTCAATGGCCAAAAAAATTTTGCCATTTAACGGTGCTAATCTTTATTATTCCGGAAAGTTATTATAAATACAAAAAGTTATGATTATACCAAGTGCTTTGACATAAAATTTAAGATTTTTCAAAAAGTGGAGTTAGTCGATGTGTGCACTGAACGGCTCATATTTGAGTATGTTTTCATGTTTCAAGCAGGGTTGGCATGGTTAAAACCAATTGATTTAAATGGTTTAAACCAACTGTTTTTTTTTTTATTTTATTTTTTTTTTTTTTTATAAAAACCAATTGGTTTTTTCCTTTCCATAAAATTCAAAATTTTTATTCTGTTATCCCTTCTTTAATTGAAATTTATAAATTAATTTTATGTAAATGACTTTTATTTTTAATTCAATTTATTTCAATTGTAATCTTTCTTCAGAGAAGGTTTTAGTTATGTGTTTCAAGCAATAAATGAAAAAGTACCTGTCCTGTGCAACAGTAAATTTCTTTAGTCATCCTCTTCAGGCCTGTCATCTATTTACAGAGCCAGTTTGATACAATTTTGTCAACAAGTGGATTTACTACGGCAAATTCTTTCTGTTGTATTCTTAAAAAATAGCTTCAGCAGAAACACAAAGGAAATACTTTTCTTATGCAGAGTTAGCTACATAATGAAGCCTTCTTACTAAAGTCACCATTTTTTCCCCCAAATTTTTAGACACTTTTATGAATTTGTATAAAAAATAAGGATATTGTCCTTTTTTTTTTAACTGTATTTATTTTTTTTAACACCTGTAGGTTTATATATATAATACACATGTCAGCTCCCCCTTATTTTGAGACTGTCTCCCACTCTCCCTTTTTCTGAGCATTTTAAAGTTATACCTGTAATTTATTCAAAACTTCAACAAATCTTCAATTTTTAAGCAAGATTTTTTGCTTTTGCTGAAAAAAATTGTCATACATTTCAATAGATAGCATTATTTTTAATTAATAATTACTAGATTTTTGCTTAATAATTAAATGCAACGTACACATATATATTTTCAACAATTTAAGTCATGAATTAAACTGTCATATCTCAAAAACTCCTCAATGTTATCCGGGCCTGAAAATATCGCTTTTGAATTCTTTGTTATTTTGATTCTTCAATGTTGGCATATATGTATATACAGTATGGAACCATTTATCTGGAATCCAGTTATCCGGAGTTATATTTTCGAACAATTAACTTCTAATGTATATTTAAAAGAAAAGAAAAAAAACCTTAGATGTATTTTTATTTATTTTTTATTATAATATGAAACAATTAAAAATAAAAGAAATATGTAATAAATAGTAGTAATTCCATTTAATTTTGTTTTTAGTAGTGTTTATTTATTTGGTAAGTACAGTGTAAACTGAAAAGATAGCTTTTAGTTTTGAAAAATGTCGATAGATGGCGCCACTAAACGATATAAAACTGACGATTTTATTTATCTGGAAAGAGTTGGGTGAAATGGTAATAATTGGTTCTTTTATGAATTTATTTTATTATTATTTTATTTATTTATTTCTTAAGGTGGGGAGGTGATAAGTAAAATCAAGTAACTCTTAAAATTTATGAATATTTTGCACTTTCATGGACATAAAAAAAAAAACATGAATTTTCATAAGAAATGAAAAGAAAAGCCTTTAAAATCAGGTCTTATTTTTCTAAATCCTTAATAATATTCAATGTTTTAAAATCATTGGCAAATCATGGTTAAAAACACTTGGATTTGGGCAGATTTTGATTTTTATGTAAGGTTAATAAATTTCAAAGTTTTTTTTAACATTTTTTCCTTTTATTTTTAAAAAAATTTCGGGTTAATCAAATATTTAAATTTGATTAATTGATAAAAAATAATTATTAATTTTAAATGAGAACCATATGCATTCTAAAATTCTGATTAATGAGGGTTGCTTTGACGAGCAACCAGTTATCCAGAATAGTCTTGTAAAAATCATTCCGGATAATTGGTTTCCTGCTGTATATGCATATTCATACCTACACACAAAGAAATTATGGAGTATGTTACTCTGTTACTAAAAAAAAAAAAAAAAAAAAAAATTGAAAAATGTGGATAGACATATTAGATTTTGTATTAAAACATTACACTGCCCTTTCAACAGTCACTTAGCACATTAAGGCATTTATTGACATACAGACCCTAGATGTATAAAGAAATGATTTGAGACCAAAGTTTAATAAAAAAAAAAAAAAAAAAAAAAAAAGAACATATAAATGAGAAAAATGTATAAAAGGTGCTCCACTATTCTATATGGTTATTTTTCTGTCTATTAAATCTACTTTTTACTATGTTAATAAAGTCTTTTGTTGAAGCTGCCCCTTTCTTTTCTCCTTTTTAAAACAAATGGAGTTCTGCGAAGAAATTATGTAAATCCAAGTATATTAAATTCTTTTTTTTCTTTTTTATAGGTATCTTTTATTTAAGATGACTTCAAAGAATTTTAAGATAAATGATTTAGTGTGGGCGAAAATGAAAGGTTATCCTCATTGGCCTGGAAGAATTATAGAACCTCCAGCAGAAATTAAAATGAAGAAAAAACATTATTGCGTAAGTTTTTATGTTACGAACAATTACTCAGTACTACATGAGCAGTTTATTGAACCTCATTCAAGAGAGATGATCAGAAAGATAAAAAATGTAAAAAATAAACTGTTCCATGAGGCGGTACAGATTATTAAACAAGAAAAAAAAGATGCAAAACAATCGTCTATTAAGAAAATGACTGAAAACAAAAAAACAAATCGATCTGCTAGTGCTCAAAAGAACAGCAAAAGAAAAAATATGTTGCATGAAGCAGAACAGATTTTCAAATTAAAAAAAAAGCCTAATGGCAATTCAGACCATATAGATAATCTTCATGCAGCAATTGCAATAAAGAATGACAACAAAAAAGAATCAAATGCAAAAGAAAAATCTCCTCACCTGAAGGCACTTTGTAAGCCTAACAAAGCTGTTATAAGTCCTAAGAAATTTGACTTGCATAAAACTAAAATAAAGAAAGAAAAGAAAATAAATAACATATTATTGAGAAAAGCAATGCAGTTTATTGCAGGAGGGAAAAAAGATAGAGAACAACCATCTGTTAAGAAAATAACTGAAATCAGAGCAACTTCTGAGGAAACTATTACGAAAGAAGCAGTTGAAAAAAATGACTGCACTGGTGCTGATAAGATTAGTAAAAAAGAATTCTTACAAAAAGCAGAACCACATCCTGTTAATTTGAGAAAAGGTTCTCAGGATGATTCAAAGAGTACAGGTGATATTTGTACATTAGTTCCTGCAATAATTAAAGAAGAACAACAAGAAAGTTCAACACATAATTCAAATAATAAATTAACTGATATTCCTGTAACAATTAAAGAAGAATGTTCAAAACATAATTCAAATAATGAACTAACTAATATTTGTAAAAACATTCCTGTAATGATTAAAGAAGAAGATGTAAGTTTAACACTTAATTCAAATAATGAATTAACTGTGAAGGAAGAAAATCAAGTTAAGGAATTTCCTAAGCCTGATATAGATTGTATGCCTGCAACAGATATTTTACCTGCTGAAGCTCCAACATCAAAAAGTTGTAGAGTAATGTATTTAAAAGATGGTCAGAAAGTTATAGTTAATGCTGATGATTTTTATATTATGAGGAAATGTTATATTTTTCAATAAACACCTATACTGAAAATTTGATGATTTGTCACAGTGACATATTTTAGTTAAAGTTTTCGGTGGACATTCTATATACACATTTTTTTTTAATATAAATCTGGACATTCCAATTATCATTTTCTAGAATATATATTTTTGAATACTAATTTTTGGATGTTTTTTCCATTACAAAAATGTTGACTGTATTTCAAAAATATTGTTATAAAGCTTATTAATGGAAAAGTTGGCAGCTATGTATTTAAAATTTTGCCATAAGTCATTTAAAAAGAAAAAAAAAAAAGTTCTAAAAAATTCATATGGCAAATACATTAAAACATTGTAAACTTAAATTTATATATTTTGTGTAAATACAGTTTATTACTACTAACATAGTTACTAACACAGCTACTTAAACAATAAACTGTTTAAATAGCCATAAACTTTTTTTCAATTGTACATAATAATGTTTTAACTAATCTTGATTAAACTAATACTTCTGCTAATTATATTTTATTTGTTTGGAAGTAGTATCTTACTGGAGTAAAATATTGCTATATTCAGTGTACTTTATTGTTATTACACTATTTTCTTCCCCATGGCTGCAAGTTCAAGATGTAGCCAAGACTGAAAAAATTTTCAATGTAACTTACATAAGGTTTGTGCTAAAACACGAGGATGTTGCATGTTTTTATTTATTTATTTTTCTTTTACATAAAATTTTCAACATTGAGAGAAATTCGTGTACTCCTTAAAAAAACGGTTTAAATATATAAAAAGTTCCTAAAAAATCAATTCTTCAATAAACTTCAATTTATATATTTTGTGTAAATACAGTTTATTACTACTAACATAGTTACTAACACAGCTACTTAAACAATAAACTGTTTAAATAGCCATAAACTTTTTTTCAATTGTACGTAATAATGTTTTAACTAATCTTGATTAAACTAATACTTCTGCTAATTATATTTTATTTGTTTGGAAGTAGTATCTTACTGGAGTAAAATATTGCTATATTCAGTGTACTTTATTGTTATTACACTATTTTCTTCCCCATGGCTGCAAGTTCAAGATGTAGCCAAGACTGAAAAAAATTTTCAATGTAACTTACATAAGGTTTGTGCTAAAACACGAGGATGTCGCATGTTTTTATTTATTTATTTTTCTTTTACATAAAATTTTCAACATTGAGAGAAATCCGTGTACTCCTTAAAAAAACGGTTTAAATATATAAAAAGTTCCTAAAAAATCAGAACAAAATTCTACAAATGTCAATGGCTAGGAGCAATCGTAATGTCGAAAATTTATGTATTTACCTATAAGATATTCTTTAGTTAAAGATATTCTAAAAGCACTTCAATTTTCCCGCATCAACAAATATGCTATCATATTAAAAAAACGATATATATTTAAAAGATAGCAAAAAATTAGCGGGGCCAAAGTTTCCTCGGGACCAAAACGGCAGGACCAAAGTGTCCTACTTCGATATTAATCACCTGTAAAAATTCGGTGCCCTTAAAAACACACCCCTAGGCCCGCTTAGGCTTCATAGGCCTAAGCGTAAATCCATCACTGGGCAGAATGAAAAATGAGGGAAAACTTATTAGTATGTGTATTTATTTGTTAAAAACTTTTAAATAAAACTTTAAATAAATTAAAATTACCATACTTTTTGAAGTTGCAGAAGCTTGAGCCTCGACCTTCCCGATCATCTTGTAGCTTGAGCTTGATATATTCTTTTTTTGTTGATTGTTGAGAAGGCAGCTTTTTCCATCTGAAGTGAACAATAAAAGCAAATATGAAGCTCAAGTCACAAGAGACTTCTTTAAGCATCAAGGAAGGTAGAGGCCCCGATTGAAAAATATATGCAACTTCAAAAAGTATGGTCTTTTTAAATTTAAAATATATATTTATTTATACTTATAATAAGTGATACTTAGTTTTTAATATAATTTTAAGGCAAATTAAACATTCAAAATCAAAATTTTTGTAAAAATAAAATTAACAGGCAATTCAGAGACAACAAATTTTTCTAAAAACACTGAATTCAGGGCTAGTCCCGGAAAATGCTCATAGAGAAACACATTGAACCAAATCAAAAAGCTAATAATTTTTTTTTTTTTTTTTTATTGTAGAGAATGTATTTATTTTAAAGCTGTACATCAGCCAAATTCCCCTTTTCTTCTCTCCCATGCTACCCTATGGGATTGTCTGTTGCTTTGTTTTACAAGAACATCGCATTCAATAGTGAAGTTTTTTGAATTCTGTTTATTTTTTGAACATATTATATTTTAGCTTGGTGGGCAATTACATGGGCGTCGGCACATAGGGGCAGGGGGGGGGGCACTTGCCCCCTCCTGGAAAATTCTAATAAATAAATAATTATTTTTAAAAAATTACAATTAAAGATTTAAAGCTGTGTCATTAGAATTAAAATAACCAAATAAACTTTGTCACAGAGTCAGTTAGAGCCAAACTGACTGGAACTGCATTTATAGGTTTGTCTCTAACCTTTCCCTGCAAACAGATTTTAAATTAAATCGATTTGACAGTACGTTTTCTGGATTAGTGTTGGTTTAGAATAAGTTGTATAATTTCTATAAGTAAAATGTTGTAGCTTAAACTGCATGTCTAAAAAATTGTTGTAGTAAATGCATACACCCTGGGTTACTTAATCACCTCAATCAACCAACCAATCATTTGAATCTAATTGAATTTGTAAAAACATGCTGAAATTTTGCAATTTGAAGTTTGCCCCCTCCTGAAAAATTTTCTGGCGACACCACTGGGCAATTATATAATAATTTTAAATATTTTATTTCATTAAGTAAATCTAGGACTCTAATTTTCAATTTCTAAAAGAAATATATATATATATTTAACTTTATTTTTACTTTTTTTCCTAAAAAGTTGCTCACTAAGGTAAAAGACGACATTTAATAAAGAAGCATCAATAAACTGGCGTTGTAAAAATATTACTTACAAACTTTGAATAAACACCATAAAATGCAATAAACTCGCAACAATTGTTTCGGGTCGAAAAACACACGACCCTTCATCAGGCGAATACAGAAATAGCGTTTGAAATACAGAATAAATGAGCACCGTCGGAATGTTCGTAATGAAGAGATTACCAAATCTTCTGTTGCTTCCCACTGCTGGTCTCAAGGTCATCGTTTTGATTTTTCCAAAACTAACATAATTTCATCTCCTGTCTGTTCCTCCCATTTGGATATTCATGAAGCATTTTACATATTTAAAAATTCGAAAAATCTTGTTAATGATATTTCTTCCACTCCTTTCTTCTCTGATGCTTGGAAATTACTCACATAACTTAGATTTTCGTTTAATTTTTGTTATCCTTAGATTGTTACATGTTTTAAACTCACTCATTTATTTATTTTCTTGTTTTCTTGTAGAATTTTACTCACACCAGTAGCTATATTTATTTTCTACTTTATAAAGTTTTTCTTTTCATTTTAAACGATTTTGTGCGTTGCCGCTTTGACTGCAGCACTCGTGCTTACTTTATTCGCCTGATGAAGGGTCGTGTGTTTTTCGACCCGAAACAATTGTTGCGAGTTTATTGCATTTTATGGTGTTTATTCAAAGTTTGTAAGTAATAAAAGACGACATGTTCAAAGAGTAAGATTTAAAAAACAGAATAAAAAAAAACTTCCTTTTTGAAGGAGATACTTTATAAAACAAAGCAAAAAGAAAAAAAAAAAAAAAAAAAAAAATCCCATACGATAACATAGAAAGGATGAAAGAGGGAATCTGACTATAGTCTTAAGGTTGCACCTCAGATTCACCATGTTTTCCTCTTATGTAATACTATGGGATTTTTATTGCTTCATATTTTAGGATATCTCATTGGAAAAAAGGACATTTCCAAGTTATATTTTTTTAACATATCTTTATGAGCAATTAAAATAAATAAATACTCGTATTTCTTTCCAATATTAAAAATTAGAGCTTGGAGTTAACTCATGAAATAACAAAATGAATTGAATAATTTATTATTATTATTGTTTATTAGATAAAATAGACCATGTTCAAATAGTAAAATTTGAAAAACTCTATTTTTCAATAAAATATCCATAACGTGTTTGTTGCTAATTGCAGGGTAACTCATAGTTTCTTAACTTGTGTAGGATGCCAATTATAAGTTATCTCATAGATTGTTTATTATATCTGTTCATATATAAGAAAACTCTTTGTGTATTTGTGTAAATATGAATAGATTGACTCAGGAAGAGAACTAAAAATTAAGGTTGGCCCATATAATCAGAAAATTTACTAATTAACGAATCAAAAATACGATCCGACAAAGATTATTCAAAATCAACAAGCAAAAGAATATTCACTACATAAGCCAATTTACTAGATAACTAACAACCTCTTAAGAAAAGATCTATATGCTATTTGATGATTACCTATAACACAAATCTACATGTAAAATTTTGATTTGATAATTTTAGCTGATCTTCATGTTTTCTGGTGTACTGACACAAAAACTGAAGCTAGTTTTTCTCTATCGCTTATAGACTTTTTGTCAATCCAGGACATCTACCGACATAAATTCTTAAATGACTCTTCCACCAATATAATTATATGGTAACTTTTATAGTATGTTTCCATCCTTAATTTTAATTAATCACAGAAACATAATAGAAACTACTAAAAATGAAGAAATTATGTCAACAGACACCATGTATTGTCAAAAATCTATATATTACAGAGAAAAAAAGCTGGCTTTATTTTTGGTTTCAGCATACTAAAGAAGCATAACTATAGGCAAAAGCTTTTGTCTCCAAGACAGACACACATTACACCATTTATCTCATGGTGAATAAAGAAATTTTAAAATGTTTAAACATTTATTACACACCAGTTTTTTTTTAATTTATAATTCCTATTATTCTTTGAATAATGCATATTTTTAAATTCAATTTTCACATTCAAAAATTTCATGACTGTTAAATTATTAAAGGGTGGCTACAAAAATTCAGAAAAAAAAGTTTGATTTTTTATTATTTTCATGACTAATTTTGACAAATTTTTATAATTTACGTCACTTATTGTATACATTCCATAATTTTGTGTATATCACATTCTTGTGTAACATGCTCACTAAACCACTGCAGTTCAAAAAACTATACTGATGGACAAAAATACTCAATCTTTTTATTTTTTTCTTTGTTCACTTACAAAAAAGAAAATGAAACATTCAAAATTTTGGAGAAATAAACAAAATTATAAGAATGATTCATTTTAATTGCACAACATATTAACATCAAGACATAAAATTATTCCTCAAGGTGTTGCACTAAAAATATTTAATAATTATTATTTTTTTAATGTTAACTTGGTGAGATACAACTAGAAAGCAGCCAATCCTGTGCAATCATGGTTAAGATAACACCTGTTTGATGATCTTTCAGTCATGCTTGCTGGGCAAAAATGAAAATTTCCATGATTTTTGGGTGTTTTTACAAAATTCTCTGATTCTTCCAGATTGATAAAGTACCCTGATTTTTTTTCTATGATTTCTCTGTTTTCCATGATTGTCGCCACCCTGTTATATCTCATTTTCTAGAAAATATTTTTTTTTTTTTTTTTTTTTTTTAAGATTTTCACATTTATTTTCAAAATCGTAAAATGCTTAAGAAATAAACATCAAAAGTTTAAAAAATCAATTTTCAAAAAACAACACATAATTTAACAATCATGACTTTTCTGAATATGAAAATTAAATTGAAAAATGGCATTTTGAATAATAACAGGCATTTTTTTCCTCCATAGGTTAACAAGAGATTTGGATGACTTTGACACTCACTGATAACCAGCCTAAATAATAGGGTTGAACAAATTTTAAAATGCCTGGTAGGCAGCAAAATTTTCCAGTAGACAGAAAAATATATTTTGTTCTTCACTGTATAAAAAACTTAAAAGATTAGCTTTTAAAATGCATAAAATTTTCAGTGCATAAACTGAAAAAAGAATAATGGCAAATATAGTAATAATAAACAGCACAATTTTTAATTAAGTTAAAGTTACCATTTTTAAATTATCTTTTATCATTAAAGGTGTATTTTATTTATCTTCCAATTTAATTTATAATTTATTTAACATATAAATACAATACTATGTTCTTCAATTAAAATAAAGTTTTCCGAGAATTGTTATACAAACTCCAAAATGAATACCATCCAGTTTTATTTAATACCTAATAATTTATTTAATATTTTTTTTTATTCCAGTTTTTATTTAATAGAACTTATCACAACTAATAAATAAAATAAAACTTTAAGTATGAAGAGAAGGTCAGAGATGATTTTAAAAACTGATCTTAGAAACTTTAAGTTGCTTGCCAGTGACAAATTGGTGTTAAGTTTTGATTAAGAAACTGGTTAATTTTTTTTTTTTTAATTTCAACTGTTATACTGAACTAAAAAATTAAATTTTCAGATGATTATTAATTAATAAAGGCCTAATTAACTATTAAATTGATTATAAAAACCTTTATGGCCTTTTTTTTTATAAAGTCCTTCCAACCACAGTTGTGGTTGAATTGGGAACGACAAACAGGGAAAATCACTTACCATATGGAAGATGGCCACAATTGTGGATGAAAGTACTTTATAAAAAATGCCATAAAGGTATTTGTAATCAACATAATAACTTAAATTTTCAATTAGCTTACATGAGATTTTTAAAATTACCAAAATAAGAAAATATATTGATATAAAAAGAAAACAAATCAGTAAACTAGGCTAAATAACATAAAAAGTGTAACTCAGAAAGAGTAATTTTTACAGATAAATACAACTAATATGTTGTTGCTATTATAAAAGACTTTTTCCTATATTTTTATATACAAATTCATACAGTTCAAATTATTTATTGTTTTCCATGGCGATTTTCATTTCAGAGACGTATAACACTAAATGTCCACAATAGTCAATTTTGTGCTTTCTATATGCATTTTTTTTTAATGAAAAAAAAAAAGTAGATAACTGTTTTAAATTATCCCGCATCTATGGTTAAATCATTCAATTTGTATTGACAAGATCTTTTGAAAAATACTCATTGATATTCCCCAGGGAAAGAAAAAATGCTCCTCTATATAGGTAGGTGCTCCAGCGATTGGCATGTTCCAGTAATTGACATCTATCCCGAAATAATTAATAAATAAGAAAAATAATAAAAGCATACATTTTACATATAAGAATTTTAACATTTTATGTCAACACTGGAGCATAGGGTGCTAATAACTGGTAAAATGAATAACTGGAACAAAACCAACACTGGAACATAGGGTACCAATTACTGGTAAAATGAAAAAATGGCAGTGTCAATTACTGGAACGCTGAGTAGGTGACAAATAAAAATTCATAAAAAAAAAATAATAATAATTGTTATCAAATGTATATATTTTAACATATATGTGGTTCTGAATGTCTTTCATACCATATGTACTAACTTAAGATTTCTAAAAATATTTTCTGATGACTAGAACATTAAAAATATCAGAGATTGCTCTAAAAGTGTCAATCACTGGTGCACTTAATTTATGCCTGTTTTTTTTTTTTGGTTATTACTATAATGTTTCATTAAAAACAATTCTCTTGTGCACATTTATACAAGATTTTGTCTTATATTGCAATATTAAAAATTCAGATATAAAAAAATGGCAACAATTGTTAGGCAATTTTCACTAAACTTTGATAGGCATTAGTTTATGCCAAAATGCAACTATATCAATTCTCTGTAGCAGTCCCTAAGACACAGTTGCCACAAAATTTACACACAGACCAACAGACATTTTCTAAAAATGGCTAAATTGCATTCTGTACCTCCAGAGCTGTCCTTAGGGGGGTGTGACAGGTGCGGTCGCACAAGGCGTCACGCTCTATATTGTAAAAAAAAAAAGTGTACAAGTCCCATCTAAGTTTTTTCCCAGAAAATCTAAGTGATGTAAGTGAAGAGCAAGGAGAGCTGTTTAATCAAGACATCAAAGAAATGGAAAGGAGGTATCAGGGATGATGGAGTGTCAACATGTTAGCAGATTATTGATCGATACAACATAGAGATTCCCCTTCAAGGCCCTCAAGCCGTGCATAAGAGAAAAAGTTCTAAATGGAGCTTCAATGCAAATAAACACATTTAAAAGATAATGTGTAAATAATAGCCTATTTTAATGTATTTTATACATTAATAGTTTTGAATTTGTTACAGCCTCTGTGTGAATTCTTCTTATCATTGTCCTTACTTTGCAAAAATCCCTTACGTTATAGGAAAGCATTTCTGAAATCAGTGTACCAAAATGCATTACAGACACCTACAGCAGTTGAAAAAAAAATGAAAAGTATGATTTTGCAGACATGTGTATGTGATAAAGTTTCTCTGTAATTTTTAATGAATTGTCACTAGTCTGCAATAAATCTGTGCAGTGTTTAAGATTTTTTTTTTGCTATTTACTGTGGTGATTACTACATGTGCTGAATTTACGGAATCTACTATTATTTTTGGGCTTGATATTTGGTATGGGGTACTTCTCTAAATTCAGTAAGTCAGTGTTACTCTATAAACTAGATTGATTCTGAGTAAAATAAAATTTTGTGAATTACATATAAAATTTTTAGTAACATTATTTCCTTCATACATATGTATCAGTGGCGTATTCTCTGGGTATGCTAGGCATGCGCCGCATACCCACTAAAAACTATCTAAACTTTAAACAGAATTTATTTTAAAATAAATTATTTCAACTAATTTTGTTAAATACTCGCTTCCATTTATACATTATCCGTCATTCAGTTTTGAAAAATTATAGTGAAAGGAAATTTCTTTTGTTAAATTATTCCTGTATAAATCCGAGTGCTTTTTTTTCTTTCTTACTGTTGTCGTTAGTACCCTCCGGCTTTGTTCAGTCGTCATCTGCTGACCAATATCATCCCAGAGATACCGTCACCCTCTTCTGCTGACCGGTTATTGCTTAGGTCATGCTGCCTTTGTAAAGGCTGCCTTTGTATGCCCTGATATAGGGATTTTTTGCTATTTGAGGGAATATTCAACGTCCCTCTAATTTTCTCTCGTACTAAGTAGAAGCAGGGATAGAGATAAACTTAAGTTTATCTCTTTCTTTCCCCAATCCTGAAGTACACTTTCTTTTCCCCAATCCTGAAGTACAAGGGGAGAAACGATTCAAGGCATGCGATCCTAGGAGAGCATATCCTGGAGTATTAGGTATTTTTACAGCGTTAGGGATTTTGTTACCTTCCGTAGAGATGTTCGCATAGAGAGTTGGTTTCTCCAACTGATTGATAAATTAAAACTTATACTTCATTTTACAATGATGTAATAAAAAAAACTTACAAAAAAAAAAAAAAAAAAAAAGTTGATTTGAAAATGATGATTAAATTGCAAAATGAAATTTTGATAAATTTCCAAAAATTGTTTTATGTGCCAGAAAAAGGTTTTTTTTTTCCCTAATGTCTTTTTTATGTGTGCCTGTATGCGCTATGATGGTCACTGATCGCAGATTTATAAAAAATTGGCAGATGCGTAGCTTTGATCTTGCAGGTGTGCATATATATATATATATATATATATATATATATATATATATATATATATTTTTTTTTCCTTTTCTTTTTTTGCTTCTTTTCTTTTCTTAATTTTCGAATCTGAATTTCTTAAATTAATTATTTTATTTGTTTATTTATTTTGTAATGTTCCGTTAATTTTTCTGCTTTATTTTATTAAATTTTATCTAATTTGTGTGTTTTTCTTTTCATCCTGCATTCCTTAGTAAAGATCGCTATTCTATTTATTTTTCATTCTTTCACATTAAGCCGTGCCATTAAATAGTTTTTATATAATAAAATTTTAATACTTCTTTTTCTTTTTTTTTTTTTTTTTAACGTTAGTTTTGAACAAGAAACACTTCCTTAATTTGGTTATATCTTTTCCTGCGGGAAACTTTCTTTTTTCTTTCTTAAAAAAAAAAACATAATAGTTGCGTTTTCAAAAATAATTGTTTATGTAAAGGCGTCATACCTCCTTCTGAAGAGAAACGCTTATTATTTTTAATGCATTGTTTTTCTCGAAATCAAATGGTAATATGATAGAAAGAATTAAACTTAAAAAATATTTAACTTTATTAAAAATTGTAACAATTAACTTCTTGTATAAGAACTATAAGAAGTCAGATAAACACCTACATCCAATCGCTCCCTTATGGCGTGCTAATAGCAGTGGGGTCTTCAGCCGGACATTGTGCGGTTGTGGAAGACACAGCAGCGAGAGCCTAAAGCCAAGTTTTCAGCGATTTTAATGGATTTTTTCTTTCCGGTTCCCACTATTCCTTTTGTCAGTGATATAAAAAATTGTGATTAAATTTTTTTGAAAATTCATTTAAATACAGCTATTAGTGAAGCGGCCTTCGATAAGTTAATATAAGAGTCCTTTAGATGTATGATTTAAAGTTAAAGCGACAAAATTTGTATGTAAAATTTTATATAAGATTCCGAGAAATTGAAGCCCACCAGCGACTGAGCGGGTTTGCGCTCAAAATTGGTAGATGGGAAGTGTCAGGTTCGATCCAAGGTCGCACTCATCAACCGAGCCGTTCAGAGATTTCCGTGGTTTTCTACGAAACTCGCGTAAAACTGGCTAGAACCTCTTACAAAGACTCCCGCGGACGGCATTCCACCCATATGCCTGGGATCCAAGTACAGTCAATCGGACTTGAATCCTACAATCAACCAACCAAAAAAATGGAAAAATCCGAGCTTAAATTTAATGAAATGATATCGCCTTGATGAGTAGTGTTCTTTCCATAGTTGACTTCAGAGCATGTCCAGATTCATATGTCACGCTACGCCACTGATATGTATGTATACATACATATTATATATGGATATACACATCATCAAAGTGATGACATCAGGGAAAATAAATTTCGTCTGCTTGATTCAATTGGAGCTTTTTTTCTATGGGAGTTTAGCATTAACGGCCCTCTTCACTTACCGTCGCCAGAAGCCCGAGTCAATGTTATTCTATGGGGATATTTTCTTTACAAATAACTTATTAACTAATACATAATTTTAAATTCTATTTTCACATTCAGAAAATTCCCAACTGTTAAATTGATGGACTTTTTTAAAAATATATTTTTTTAATTTTTAATATTTTATTTTGAAATTGCAAAATGAAAAAATTTCACATATTGAAAATTCGTATTTTGCAGCTTCAAAATAAAATAAGAAAAATTAAAAAAATATTTTTTTAAAAAAGGTCTGTCAATTCAACAGCTGGGAATTTTGAGAATGTGAAAACGGAATTTAAAAATATGTATTAGCTAATAAATTATTTGTAAAGAAAAATTTCCCATAAAATAACATTAGCTTCGGCTTCTGGTGGCTGTGAGTGAAGCGGGCGCTTAACTATAGAGCTTACTTGTACCAAGCAGATGAAATATCAGGCCAATGATGTCATACGCATACTTCAATAGCATAAAAGGAAAGGGCACGTATGCAAATACTTTGTCAATCAATCTATGCAACTCTCGAGTGGCAAAAGATCAACCTGTATTAGTGGAAATACCAGTGTTTTGCCACTCTACCCATAACTTGACTGAGAGTGACATCACATGCCCTTTCTTTATAAGCAGCACATCTATAATGTGTATATATTATATATACAGATCCTTTTTATTTTGAATATGAATTTATAACTATATGTTATAATAATAACAGGAGACTTGGCGTTGGAATATTAAAACCTGAAAAAACTACTACGTCAGAAATGCCAAAGAAAAATATTGGAAATGCATACAGCTGTTTTGGTAGCCTAAAGCGTACCGTCTTCAGTGCAAAAAGGATTCTGAATCAGAAGTGCTCATATATATAGGAGAGGGGCCGGAATTATCTGAAATTTCTGAATAGTATTATTCCTGTCTATAACTAATCATTCAACTCGCAGACAATAAATTAAAAACAAGTATATTTTTATATATCACTTGAAATAAATGATTGTATCTTAAGAGCAGTATTATAATATTTCAATTAAAAAAATAGTGTAAGGTAAAAATAGTGCTGTAAGAGCAACTGGAACATCTCAAAATCACAAAAAATGGCAAAGGTGAGTTGTCTATTGGATAAATGATTAGTTATACAGACTTGCCAACCAATTTTAATAAAAAAAGGGAAGATTTTTGTTGAAAAACCAGAAGATTTCATAAAAAAAGTTAAGATTTTTTTTTCTTTTTTCTCTTTGCCGTAATAAACAATACAGTTTTACAATTTTAATATTTAGAAGCAATCTATAAAAACGTTTTACTATAGATTGATTGTACTAAATATATAAAAGTTTTAAATCAAGTTATTCATCTTCAACATATAAATATCAACAAAACAGAATCTGTAAGAAATTTATTTAACAATAGACAAAAAACTTAGTTAAGTTAAAGTATAACTAATTTTTTAAATAATATGATTAATAAGAATATGATTTTTGTGCATGTACGTTAATCATACATAAAAAAAAAAAAGTAGCAGCAGCTAATTATCAGTTTCAAACGTGCATAAAACCAACTGAGTATTAATTTTCTTAAATTGATTTGGAAAAAATATTCCTACCTGAAAATATTCTTCATTTCTTTCCCCATGTTTACACATTTGGTATAAATATGACAGACAAATATTTAATTTAATTGAGGAAAAATAAACAGATTCATTAAATTCAGCAATAAAGATCTAAAAATAATTACATACGTGAGAAATATTGAGCACTTCCATTGCTTTATTGTTTCTAGAATTGATCGTTGATCACAATCCGGGGAAGGGGGGGGGGGGGAATACAAAAATAATTACAGAGTAAGAAATATTAAACTCTTTCAACTCTACTTCTAGAATCTAATGAAAGAAGTTTAAAATTAATATTATCATTTATGTTGCAGGTGGATAAAGATTAGGAAACGAAAGACTTCTGCAGAACATTTGATTGCTGATCACCAGTTGGACATAAATGAAAGGGGGGGGGGGCAAAAAATAATTACATCAGTAAGAAATATTTAACAATTCTATTTCTTTACATGTTCTAGAATCTCATAAAGCAAGTTTGAAATGAATATTGACATTTATGTTATGGATGGAGAAAGATTGGGAATCAGAAGTTTTCGTAGAACATTTGGGTTTTCTTTTTAAAACGAACGATAACCGCGACTTTTTTAGAAACGGAAGATTTCATCATCTGTCCGGAACACCGGAAGATAGGTTAAAAAACCGGAAGTCTTCCGGGAAAACTGGAAAAGTTGGCATGTATGAGTCATATAGTTTTTTTTTTTTATTATTATTATAGATTCACAGTAATTTATTTTAGAAGAAAAACCTTTGTTAAATATTATCTGTAATTTAAAAAAAAAAAAAGTCTTTTAAATAAATAGAAAAAATTACAATGAAAGCCATATTAAAATACACCAACTATTATAAAAAAAAAAAATTAATTTATTAAACATTAATCCTCTTTATTTTCAGTTTCTTCATTAGAATTCCAAGAAAATTTGTAATTTTCTTCTAATTTTTTCTGTCTTTTCATTTCTTGTACAGCTTCATGTTGACCAGTCTGAAAATGAAAGTTTTAAATAAATTAAGATAAAAGATATTAATTACAATTCTTTAAATTACAGTCAACTCCCCATAATTCACAGACTTGTAATCAGAAATTAATTTTTTGATGTAAACAAATAAATTTACTGCTGAAATTTTAAAAACAATTATTAGTATTTCTCATATATATATATATATTTTTTAATCAAATTTTTTAAATATTTTCTCTGGCAAATTGTTTGTACCACCCCTTTTTCTACACCACTTAATTTTTAGCGTATTTCTTTTCTTAATTCATCATAAATATATTTGAAGAGAATTACTCTAAAAATTAAGTGGTGCAGAAAAAAGGGCGGTACTAACAATTTTCCGGATTAGGTTGGCAGCTATGTTTATATTTTATTGCTGTGTATTATTTGAATATGCTTAAATTATTTACCTTCATATATAATTGATTAGTTTTATTAATATTGAAGAAATATTTTATTCTAAAATCTTAGAAATATTAGGTGTACAAATTAATTCGGTCCGTTTTTTAGCAATAAAAAAGTATTTATTATTAAACCAAAACAAAAAATACATTATTCAAAGTATTGTTCATTATTTTCTACTATTTTTTCCCATCTCTCCGGCAATCGTCTGATTCCATCTCGATAAAACAACTCATCTCTTTCGCTCATCCATGTTTCGAGCCATTTTTGTATTTCTTCGTAAGAAGTGAACCGCTGACCGGTCAGATCATTCTGCATTCGTCGGAACAACCAGTAGTCAGAAGGGGCGATGTCCGGAGAATACGGCGGGTGCGGTAGGACGTCCTACTTTAGCGTCTCCAAGTATTGTTTCACCGGGTTAGCGACATGAGGCCTTGCGTCTCTGGGTTTCAGTTCATAAGGAACCCATGTTCCTTCTTTTTGGATCATTCCCATCGTTTTTAGTCTCACCGATATTGCTTGCTGAGTCACTTCCAGTTGTTCTGCAAGCTGTTCTTGTGTTTGAGTCGGATCTTCATTCAGTAATTCCTCTAATTCGTTATCTTCAAATTTTTTCGGTTGTCCAGAGCGACGCCTGTCATCAACGCTAAAATCTCCATCTTTAAATCGTCAAAACCATTTCCTGCATGTTTTGTCAGTCGGAGCACTATCGCCGTATACTTCTACGAGCGTTCGATGCGCTTCGGCGGCACTTTTCTTCCAATGAAAGAAAAAAATCAACACTTCCCGCAAATGCTGCTTATTGACTTCAAAACCTGACATGTTTAATGCAATGCTGATCAGGCTATTTCAAGCAAGCGAAAGAGTTGTACACTGAAGATTCTTAACAAATATATAACCTCTCTGAAACCACCGAAAACAGCTGTAATAGCCTAGCATTTGTGGCAGCTAGCGCCATCTTTCGAAAACGGACCGAATTAATTTGTACACCTAATAGTATTTTCATTTTAATGTCTATTGATGAATAAATAATAACTGATTTTGCACCTGCAAGAGAAAAATGTAAACAAAGACAATGACCTCTACTCCGCACTCCGTTTGGACAAAACTTTTGCAGTATAGAGAGAATTGACTGTATATAAGACAATCAGACATGTGGTTATAATTTTTAGTAAAAAATTTTAGCTCACACACTTATATACACATTCATAGTGTTTATTTTTTAATAAAAGCAGAGTTTCCCCTGGACTTAAAAAAGGGCAGGGCACTGCTAGTAAAAAAGAGACACTTTAAAAAATTTTTAAGAACAGTTTGGTATTTTTAAGGCCATATTTAACATTTAAAATCCACACTAATTCAAAAATTCTATTATAAGTATGCATGGTATAATAAACACTTTTAACTTTCTTTACTTTTGCTTGTTACTAATAAATAAATATGTGTTGAAGTTCAACACAGAATAGTTTTATTATATATATATATCTTCAGTATATCATTATTTTTCAGTTTGTAGGTTGTTTTCTCCTAAATTTGTGCTCTAATACAAAGAGGCAATACAGGGTGCAACTTTTTTCTTCTTTCATATAAGGGGCATGAAGGGTACATTTTTTGGACTATGGCAAGAAGGGTGCAATTTTTACAACCAAAGGACAGGCAGGGCTCAATGTCCTCCTGAAACTGTCTGGGGAAAACTCTGTAAAAGGGCTGTCGGAGAGAAAGGAGGGGCCAAATAATAAAAGCATTATGTGCCTAATTTGCTGCTTTTTACATTGAGATTTTTTTTTTTTGTACATGACAAAAATAAAATATTACTTTTTCTTGTAGGTATGTAGGCAATATGTAATTGTTTTTGTAGGAATATTTCAAAATTGTTTCCAAAAAGTTCTGTGTCAAGATTGAAGAAAATTATCTAAAAAGCCTCTCAATGCTTAAAATGTTGAAAAGGGTACCAGGTACTAAATTGTTTTTAAAGTGCCAATGTTTTTGAAATGCACAGTGTTTATACATGTACAATGTAAAATGTTTTTAAAAAGACCACCAACTGCTAAAGTGCGTCAAAGAAGGGCTGCTGGGTATGCACCTTGCCAAATTAGCCTAGAGTTAACACAAATTAATAATTATAGGTCTAAAGAAAATTCAAATTAATATAACAGTTTGGGGGGAAGGGTTTCTGAACACAGCTTGTAATCCTAAAATCTCAGATAAAAAAAATAAGAATCCCTAATAAAAAATCAAAATTTAAATTGGTATTTGGTATAATATGAAAAAGGATTACAATTATATTTTAAAAAATTCAATACCTTAAATTTATCCTTTAAAACAACGAATATATTTCAGCTGTCATCGCAGCCGCTATCCGTTCTTACATTGACTGCGCTATCCTAATTTGCTCCAACCAAACTCTTCTAAAAACCAAAATCAATCACATAAAAGATATCGCTAGTAAGGCGAACTACAGTAAAAATTTAGTACAGAAACTATATAAAAAACGTCTAAAAACTATTAACAAAATTCCTGATGCTCAAAAAACTAAAATGAAATTCACTACCGCTATTCCTTTCTGTAATGGGGCACAATAAAATTAAATACGAAGCAACCAAACATAATATAAATATCCCAATTAAACCAAATAAAAACGTTTTCCAACATCTCAGAAATGAAAAAGACAATATTCCCTCTAAAGACACCTCAGACATCTACAAAATAGACTTTAATTTTGAAGACCAAACACAAGCTTGCTATATAGGTATGACCAAGAGACCCATAAAAGAACGCGAAAAAGAACACATTTCCGACCTAAAACTTAATAAATTTTCTACCGCACTATCTACCACCCATAACAATAACCCCATTAATCTTAACACCATTAACACTCAAAAAATAGCCCACTATAACAATCATAAGTATGCCTTAAAACGCGAAGCCATAGAGATACTAACCACTCCTTCCTCTATTAACGACCGTGTTTACACGACAGTTTAATCCCTGAAGAATGGCAACAGATCCTGAAAATCAAGAAATGAAGTGAAAGTGGAACGTCAGCAGGGGAGTTTTTGTTTACTTTGAAGTACCGGCAATACAGATTTCATCATTTACAATGCTGAAGAGGGCTGCGATGACAGCTGAAATATATTCGTTGTTTTAAAGGATAAATTTAAGGTATTGAATTTTTTAAAATTAAATTGTTATTTCTAGTTTTTGAAAGTCTTTTCTCACTTTAATCATCTTAAGTATATATTTTTTTTAGGTCAAATCCCTATACACATATACATCTATATATTTCTTACATTAATTTGACCACCACAGCTAGATATAGCCACATTCACTGAGCTGCTATTTTCTCTGTAATACAGTAAATTTCTATAAAACTGCACTCCTAAAATCCACAAACTCCAGAAATCCATACATCACAATTGATGTAAACAATGTAATTTATAGTACAGTTTTTAAAAGGGGGGAAAAAAACCAAGTTAACACTTATTTTAATGATGACATTTTATAAACTGAATCTAATGAGATAAGGAAAGGAGTAAATTTCTATAAAACTGCACTCCTAAAATCCACAAACTCCAGAAATCCATACATCACAATTGATGTAAACAATGTAATTTATAGTATAGTTTTTAAAAGGGGGAAAAAAAACCAAGTTAACACTTATTTTAATGATGACATTTTATAAACTGAATCTAATGAGATAAGGAAAGGAGTAAATTTCTATAAAACTGCACTCCTAAAATCCACAAACTCCAGAAATCCATACATCACAATTGATGTAAACAATGTAATTTATAGTACAGTTTTTAAAAGGGGGGAAAAAAACCAAGTTAACACTTATTTTAATGATGACATTTTATAAACTGAATCTAATGAGATAAGGAAAGGAGTAAATTTCTATAAAACTGCACTCCTAAAATCCACAAACTCCAGAAATCCATACATCACAATTGATGTAAACAATGTAATTTATAGTACAGTTTTTAAAAGGGGGAAAAAAAACCAAGTTAACACTTATTTTAATGATGACATTTTATAAACTGAATCTAATGAGATAAGGAAAGGAGTAAATTTCTATAAAACTGCACTCCTAAAATCCACAAACTCCAGAAATCCATACATCACAATTGATGTAAACAATGTAATTTATAGTACAGTTTTTAAAAGGGAAAAAAAAAAAACCAAGTTAACACTTATTTTAATGATGACATTTTATAAACTGAATCTAATGAGATAAGGAAAGGTAATTTTAACTGAGATCGAAGTCTTGGGGATAAGAACCTA
Source organism: Salticus scenicus (assembly GCA_963930645.1). Classification (NCBI taxonomy): domain Eukaryota; kingdom Metazoa; phylum Arthropoda; class Arachnida; order Araneae; family Salticidae; genus Salticus; species Salticus scenicus. Next base: position 1,010,619 of record CAWVNO010000001.1, read on the forward strand.
AATTTTTCAACACAACATTTGTGTTTGAACAAAAAATAACAACTATTCAAAGATTACAAGAAAAAAAATTTCTAAGCAAAGAAAAGTTTATATTTTGATCTATATTTCTAAATTGTTATAAAATTTGCATTTTACTTTATGGGTGAATTTAATTTCCTAATTGAATATATACACCCAGCGACAAAAAGATAGGAACAAAGGGTTTTTTCTTTGATTTTTCATAAAATAACGTTAACTAAATTGTGCTTATCATTTATTATTATTATAAAATAACACTATTCCTGGACTAATTTTTGTTTTAAGACTAAAATTTTTCTAATTTAAGACTACACTCCGCGAACAAAGGGTTTTTTTTAATTTTTCATAAAATAACATTATCTAAATTGTGCTGATCATTTATTATCATAACAAAATATTATCATATCAAAAACATATTAAATATTTGAATCATATTCAAAATAATCATATTAAAAAAAAAAAAAAACTTTGTTCCTATCTTTTTGTCGCAGTGTGTAGTCTTAAATTAGAAATTATTTTAGTCTTAAAATTTTTCTAAATTAGTCTTAAAACAAAAATTAGTCCAGGAATAGTGTTATTTTATAATAATAATAAATGATAAGCACAATTTAGATAACATTATTTTATGAAAAATCAAAGAAAAAACCCTTTGTACCTATCTTTTTGTCGTGGGGTGTATATCTATATATAATCTATATCTTTTACTACATACACTTTAGTTGCTTTAGTTAATTATTCTTAATATTATACATATTTTACATGGTTGGCTATATCATTATCAGTTTTAATGCATCATAACATTTAATACTCTAGTTCAGGATTGCAAACAAACAAACAACAACAAAAAAAAAAAAAAAAAAATACTTAAAATCTACAAAATTCAAAAACCCGCACATTCTCTGGAATTATGCTGTGCAGAATTACATATGCAAGAAATATTGAACACTTTAATATCTTTATAAATTCTAGGGTCTAATAAAATGAATTTAAGATTTATATTGTGGATAAAAAAATATTGCAAATTACAAAGTTTTGGCAGGACATTTGATTATTAAATGATAGTCAGAGAAAAGCATATAAAAAATATTTTTTACCCCCTTTCAGAGAAGGGGATATAAAAGTACCCTCACCTCAATGATAGGGCTTTTGAAACATGTTGCAATATTATCCATTTTATGGTGTATCAAGAAGCTTTTCAGTAAATTACTAACATGGCACAACACTATAACCATTTATATTTTGGACATTTTCATTGCATTTGTTGCAAATTTATGTTTATAATTTTTTTTTTTTTTTTTGATAATTCCGGCCTGTTTAAAAAATAATACAATAATTATGATCAGTAATATAAAAACATATGCAGTCGAACCTTGTTAACGTGAACCTCAAGGGGGATAAAAAATGTGTTCTTGCTATCAGTAACTAATTTTCATATAACTAAACTAATCATCATTTTGATGGGGATTGTGGAAACAGTTCATGTTAAAAGTAATTCACATTAACGAGGTTCAACTGTATTTTGTTTTAATAACTTATTGTTATGCTGTTATAACACACGACAATTTTTCACACAACTTTCATTTCAGTCAATTTTTGCTCCAATTCCTGGAGGCTGAAATCCAAATGAGGGTTGCAAAAGTTGAGTCAAAGATTGTTCAAAAAACTGGTTTGCATAGTGTTCAGTATGTGTCAAGGAACACCTATTTATCGCTCTTTCCCGGGACCAATGCAAAGTCTTTGCAGTAGAATGAAGAAAACTATGAATGACTTCATGCTGGGCCCATCTTTGTTCAACGTGTATTGCTAGCTTTCTTCTCATTGGTTTATCATTATAGGAGAAATTGCTCCTACAAACAACTCTTTATGACTAGCCAGAAAAAACTGTTTGTACTCCCAACTCCTATTACACTGAGATTTGAGCAAACAAAATTGGCTCAAAAGTTGTGTGAAAAGTTGCCGTGTGTAATGCTGCTATTACTAACGTAATTAATCAACTAAAAAACAACATACCAATAAAGCCATTATCATATTTTGGAATTGATCAGTTTCTTCATCTGATAAAAAATCTAAGTCTTTTCCATCATTGTCATAATAACCAGCAGTTATAATTTTTACTTCAATTTTTTTCCCTAAAAATACATATCTTATTAAATAAATACCACTGTATAAATACATAAAAAGTAGTTCTTAATACAGTAACTGATTTTATTGATTATTTAACATACTTCATCAATAAGTATCTCATATTAACAGAAGAAATCAAAATATAGCATATATGCCTATAATGTTATTATGCTTTTTTAGATTTACTTTTTGGAAAATAAGCTAGTCTTTCTTTGCCATATATATATATACTCCTGAATCTATTGAATTAATTTTATCACCATTAAAGAAATGGTATACAGCTAAAATAAAAGTTTGTGACTTAATTAAAAATAAATAAAATTTAGCTGATTACACATCTATTTGTATTTTCTAAAATCTCTTCTGCCCTATATAAGGTATTTTAATTGTATTTTTATTTTTTTCCTTTTAATTACAGAGTTTTTTCCCCTTTATGGAAATAGTTTTGAAAGTTAATTTTTATGTACAAAAAGCAAAGTTGTAGCCAAGGGGGAGGACTATGGTGTCATTCTCATAATTTAAGAAAATTGCTTGTTTTTCATTACAATGACTTAAATACATTCATGTTCCATCGATGTTTGATATTTTGAATTAAAGCAAACTGACTATAATGCAGTGTGGTGCTAGGGCTAATGCACTTGACTATATTAAGGTCTGAGATCTAGTTAGATGCTGTACTTTCCATAGGGTCTTTCTGAAGGGTCCTAGCCCTTTTTACATGAAAATTTGAGTAAACCACAGAAAAGTCTGAAAAGCTAGGCTGATCAGTTTGAACCGAGCACCTCCCATCTACTAACTTCAAGAGCAAAACTCCTTAGTGCTTCATTAAATATTAACACACATTTTTGTTTATCAGTAGTTAGATTATACATTAGCTATTAATATAATAGCTATTCATATAATTTTCAGTAAATTTTTTTTTTCCCTTATGCATTGCATTATGGTCGGGATCAGAAATTTCACTTTTTTGAAGCTTACTTGTATCCAAAAAATCTTGGGAAGTAGATTTATGGTGATTTTTTATTTTTATTTATAACTGGTTGTTTTTTCTCTTACAAAGTAATATAATTAAATATACCTTTCTATAAAATAATCTGGGATTTTACACTTTTTTAAATACTGGTGATAGTAGTGACATTGCAAAAACTTGGGAGGGCCTTCTAAAAAATATAATTGACTCAGTTAATAATAAAAATATTTACTTGCGAGAAATTTTAATTTTCAGTCTAGGAGCCCTTTAAATTTCCCCGACTTGCACTGTGGGCTCTTTATCATTGCCAGTGGCTGACACAAATATTTCTCTTCAGAAAGAATATGTACACAACCTTTGGATTATCGATCAATATTAGGAAACATTTAAAAAATAAATCTTATTTTACATGTAACTAAAAGGAAACATTATCAAATGATTATTACTAAGATGCCAAATTTTTTTCATCTCAAAATGCTAACAAAAAACAAGGTGAGTAGTGGGCCAAGGTGAGTAGAGGTATTTGCCATCACCAGTGGCTGACACAAAGACTGCTCTTCAGAAAGAATATTTACACAACCTTCGGATTATCGATGAATTTTAGGAAACATTTAAAAAATAAATCTTTAATTTTACATCGAACTAAAAGAAAACAGTAGCAGATGATTATTACTGAAGATGCTAAATCTTTTTCATCTAAAAATGCTAACAAAAACTAAATGCAGAATTGTTTCCATAAAGGTGAATAGTGGGCTATTTGCCATCACCAGTGGCTGACACAAAGACTGCTCTTCAGAAAGAATATTTACACAACCTTTGGATTATCGATCAATTTTAGGAAACATTAAAAAAATAAATCTTTAATTTTACACCTAACTAAAAGAAAACAGTAGCAGATGATTATTACTGAAGATGCTAAATCTTTTTCATCTAAAAATGCTATAACAAAAACTAAATGCAGAATTGTTTCCATAAAGGTGAATAGTGGGCTATTTGCCATCACCAGTGGCTGACACAAAGACTGCTCTTCAGAAAGAATATTTACACAACCTTTGGATTATCGATCAATTTTAGGAAACATTAAAAAAATAAATCTTTAATTTTACATCTAACTAAAAGAAAACAGTAGCAGATGATTATTACTGAAGATGCTAAATCTTTTTCATCTAAAAATGCTATAACAAAAACTAAATGCAGAATTGTTTCCATAAAGGTGAGTAACCTTCTATACATCCTACATATATGCTGAATTTATAAGAAGTGCCTCTCAGCCACCATCATAATAAATACAATAGTAATTATACAGTACTAATTAATATTCATTCTCATTTAGAATTTATTTAGAATTTCCTGAGATTTCAAGAGTTTTCTATGCAAGAAACAATATAGTTCAAGATGGCCATCATTTGAACTCTTCAAAATTCCCTGACAGTTTTTGGTCATTTTCCCAGATTCTTGCTGTTTATTTCCTATGAAAATTTCATGATACAGTAGACTCCCAGAAATTCCCACTCCTAAAGTATGCAAACTCCAGAAATCTGCACATCATAACCAATGTAAACAATGAAATTTATAGTAAAGTTTTTAAGTAAAAAAATCAAGGTAGAACTTACTTTAATAGTGATGCTTTAGAAACTGAATCTAATGCTATAAGGAAAGTTAATTTTAAGCAAAGTACAGTCTTGGAGATATGTACCTAAATTTTTTAAACCAACAGTATTTGTGCTTGAACAAAAAATGATTTTATGGAATGAAAAAAAAAACAGTATTTGTGCTTGAACAAAAAATGATTTTATGGAATGAAAAAAAAAAATCTATAAATAAATAAATAAATAAATAAATAAAATTATTTGTCTTGGATACAAGTTATTATTTTATGAGATGCTTATGTACTTAAATTTTGTATTTTGCTTTATGGAACAAATTCTAACTTGTTAATACTTATATAAAACTTTACATTTTTTACTACATTTATACTCTATAAATGTAGTAAATTACAATGTAGTAGATTACTTGCCTTCAGTTATTTATATTTTCTTTAACATTTCAAATGTCTTATATGCTTACTTATATGTATTCACTATGATTTTTAATGCATTATAGCATTAAAATTCTAATTTAAAAATGCAGACAAAAACAAAATACCTGAAATCCATAAAATTCTAAAATCTGCACAGTCTCTGGTTCCAAGCTGTACAGATTTCTGGGACTGCACTGTATTACCAAACAATTTAGTGACTGAGAATGGCATGCTTTTAAAGGTGGCTTATTTTCATTAAATTTTGTTGAAATTTCTCGATATTTCCAGATTTACTACATAAATGCCATGAATTTTCCTGTATTCTCTGACCACTAACCACCCTGCTGTTGCAAACCATCAGTGATTCATACTTCTTTTAGAATGTTCAGGAAAACACATCTGAATCTTCCTGCACTCGAAGTATTTGTGCACAAAATAATGAAAAAAATTATCGAAACAAACTAAACTTAAAACAAAATAAAAATAATCATATTAAGCTTAATTAACAATAACTCTCAACAAAATTAATCAACTTTAGTAAATAAATTACATTTGAAATAAATTTATTTATTGAGTACTATTCTCAATGTACAGTCACCCAAAAAAAAAACGCCACCCCCCCACCTAATTTTGCCGTAAATTATCGTAGAAACATGCGACTGGTACCAATCAGTTTGTAATAACGTCTAGTTTATAATGTTATAGTTAGATTTTACTTAGGGGGTCGTTTACATATTAAAACTGACATCAACTTCATTTTTTTCAATAGTAACCCCCATTTTTTATAATTTATTTGAATTCTTTGGATCAAATCATCACGGAAAATGGTACAGTTTATATATTTCGCTCAATTTTTCATAGAGTTATAAGCTGTCAAAGTTTGGGGGTGCTAATGTTAAATGAATGTGACAAACATTAAATCATATCTTCCGAAATAATTATGATATTTAAATTCTGTTTTTTTTATTCGTTAGAATGAAGTGACCCAAACATATTCCATGCAAATTTTTGCTAAAAAAACATTTTTTGAATTATGAAAATTATTAATAAATTCATATTTGAAAAAATTATGAATTATGACCTATGTTAATTTTTGCACGAATAGAACGGACATCATCAAAAACATGGGTTTCCAAATTTACAGCTCGTTCCTAACATTATTTTTTGAGTTACAGTGATATTTCACTTTTTATTCCTGTTAGGGGGCCGTCACTTGTTATAATCAGTATCCTCTATAAGTAAATGTTTGTATATAATTTGACGGAAAACTATTTTAATTTACCTTTATGTTATTTTTATTGTTTCCTAAGCAATATTTCGATGTTTATTATACAAATTGGCATATTTTTGTAAAGTTATCACAATGTAGGCGAGAGATTGTGAAAGAATTTCAAAAGAAAATAAGCCCCGCCTCTGATTCGCTGAAACACTATTTAAAAAAAAAGACAAATTTGCATATTCCTATTTGACTCTATATGTGACGCTGGTATGCATAAATCACAATGGTATTTACTACATCGATTATTGAAAACAAAACTTAAATGATTTAATTACAAATATGCAAAATTATTTTGCTTTATATTATAAAGTTTTAGAAAATTTGTGAAAAGGCGTGGCTTACGGTACACGAGAAGAATATATCCGATCGTAATATGTTAAGTCTTTCTTCATAAGTGTTAAATATCTTTTTCTAGTTTTTCGCTGCTAAAATTCTATTTTAACCCTGTTACACTTTTTTTCGCATTTCAATATTCAAGAGTACGTACACCTGTAATTAAATATCATGTTTTAGAAAACACGGTACAGCGAAACTGATTGCATGAAACAGCAATTATGCATTCGACAATCGTTTTATTATTATTATTATTATGAATATTTAATAATTTTAAAAAGACTTTTTACCATAAATTTTCTGTTTAAATTTTGTTGTGACGTATTTGCATTTGGTTACTGTACCGTTTGTAAGCTTTGTGTTATTCAAAATTTATCCCATAATGTAACATAATAAAATATCAAATTTCTATTAAAAGTTTTTTAATACAGAATCAAATAGTGAAAAATTGCTTTATTATTATTATTATTATTTTAAGTTTATAAGATCTATTATTGGAACATAGCTCAATAGTATTTATTTTCAATTTCCTAATCACGAAATCAAAGTCACAGTTATTATGGAATAAAAATTTAAAACAAAGGAGTTGTCTTATTACTTTCAAATATATAGATATTGATCTTACAGAATCCTGAAATTTCATTTAAAACACTTTAAACGTCTAAATTTAAAAATTCAAAATAAAATAAATTAATCTAAATGCTTTTAAAGTTGAAACGGGAAGATTTCAAAATATATGAAAATTGGCATTTGTGTTTTGAACATTTTGGTGCGGCAGATATTAAAAACAATATTTTTATGATGAGCTGAACCTGAGCTTAAGAGAGGGCGGATCCAGCTATTTACCACGAGTGATATCACCTGACTAAAACCGAATAAACAACATTTAAATTTATTCCGGCGTATTTTTAGCCCACTGTTATTCTTTTTTTTTTTTCTTTTTTTTTCAAATTTCAACACTAGCTACAGTACGCTTACGTCCTATTTACATTAAGCCTTGATATGGAAGCTATGTTGCTGTTTTTCGATGCTGCGAAATTTACAAAATATATTTGTGTTAATATACTATACAGATAGAAGAATAATTATATAATATCAACAAATCTTCTTTAATCAATATGTTTATATACATTACTGTATGGAAATGTTTATATATGAATATTGTATTTATTTTTAATGAGAGATATAAACACAAAATACTAAAAAAAAGAAGAAAATGTGTTATAAATTTTTATAAATCAAGCAAAATATATATGCATACTTGCCAACCTAACCCGTAACATTTTTAGTTCCCGCCCCTGTGTGTACACAATTTAATTTTTAGAGTAATTAACTTCAAATACATTTACGATTAACTCATTGAGCGCCATGTGAATTCTTATGGAAATCCCATTCAGGCCACACGTGCTGCTTAGAAGCGTGTTACGTTTATCGAGTTTCAATAAACCCCATTAGGCCTTAACGATATAATCCTATAAAAATCCTATTAAAAAAAAAAAAAAAAAAAAAACATGAAGTAAATTTTAAATAAATTGTCAGTAATTACTTAAAACTATGTAAGTTCTGTAGTTTTATATCATATTTTACACTGCCGGCTGACTTAGCCTAAATGGAAAGATCAGTGTCAGCCACCGATGGCTGACACGGCTCTAAAAAGACTGATGTGAAAAAAATGTACGGAAAGGGGCAGGACCAGTAATCTTCTGGGATAGGTTGACATAAATGTATATACATAGAGCAATGCCAGAAAATGTTCTTTATTTTTCATGAACCAGATGAATGGTACTTTTTTTCTGAATAGTCTATGTATTAAATATAATGCTGCTTTAAATACCCTTTAAATGAAAAGTTTTATTACATAAAGTAATTTTCTGGCACTCTACAGCTCCCAAATGACACACAATACAAAACCCCGCCTTTTTCCAGTGTTTAAAAGGTATTAACGTTTAATATGCTTTATATTCGTTTTGATCTTTCCTTCTTCTCCTTATCATCTTCTTTTTTCCTTAAAAAAAAAAAAAAGAGTTATGTAACATTTTGACCTTTTCAAGTGAAGATTTAGATTAAGGGTAGTCAGCCTTTTTACACCCACCGTCCACTTCGGTATCTGTGTTAAAGTGTAGAATTTTAGAACATCCCATTAAGTAGTAGGATTTATTATTTTGCATATTAATTTGTTACACACTATAAAATATAAAAGCAAAAGAATATCGTGGAGATTTATGTAAAAGTTTTTAATAATGTCATGAAAATAATAATAATAATAATTAATAAAAAAAAATAAATAAATAAAAATAAAAAAATCTTTTTTTATATTTAAAAAAAGTCAATTAAAGAAAATGGAAGTACTGCAGTATCAGAACAAACTCCCATTGTCACTGTGAAAGGGCCGTGGGAACCAGGTTGAGTGCCGCCGTTTCAGACAATTATACGGCAGCTTGAGTTAAAATAATTTTGAATTTTCAAACAAATTTAAAACCATTTTTTTTTTTTTTTTTTTTTCTTTTGATAGATATTTTAATATCTATTCAAGCTATTTAATTTTCTTCGTATGAAGTGAACTATCTGATGTTTAATCAATAGACACCAATAAAAATCTTTTAATTCATAAACTAACTCAGAAAGTTCTGTGAATTAGTCATTTTTTTTTATTTTACAATTAACATTTCTGAAATTTTTTTCCGGTGTGAAACTTAATAAATAATGTATACTGGGTGGTAGATCGTGATTTATATTTTCTAAATGTATAGACGGACCCCTAATACATTTTCACGTGTAACTCTATTTAAAATTGATTTAAGGTATATAAATAGGTATGTTTTTCGAACCGCCTTGATCTCAGAAATCTCAATATGAAGTCAAAAATAGGGGTTGCCATTGAAGAAAATGAAGTTAATGCCAGTTTTAATATGTAGACAACCCCTTAGGCAAAATTTAACTATACCGTTATAAACTAGACGTTATTACAAATCGATCGGTACCAGTCAAATGTTTCTACGATAATTTACGGCAAAATTAGGTGGGGGGTGGCGTTTTTTTTTTGGGTGACTGTACAATCATACACTTGCAGAAAAGCAGTTGAGATACAAAGGAGTTTTAAGAGAGCTTTTCACTTGTGATCAAATTTTAGAAGGTCAAGCATTGTCTTTCCTGAGTGAGTGCGGTATTAACCAGGGACTGATTTGCTGCTTGGGGCTCTCATCAAAAGAGGGTCTCTAAAATATCTTAGATATTCTTCAAACACTGCCATTAAAAATCACAAATCATAACATTTTGTCATTTGAAAATTTTCTTTGCATAAATTAATTTGAAAAATACACCCTAAGGCTGAAATTGATAGGATGGCATTTTCATTGCATAATTACATATCTTTAAATATTTTATCTAACAGATAAAGTGAAAGAATTTATTTTTGAACCTTTTCTTTACTTATTTTTATTTCTTATGAATTTTTTGAATGAAAACAATGTAAACATTTTTAACATACATTTAAGTTCTTCTAAAAAAAAAAAAAAAAAAAAAAAAAAGATTTTAGGGGGTTTTATCAATATTTATTTGCAATCAGCAAAAACACTGTAATATCATTGGGCATCGATTGAATCAAAATAAAAATGTGAGTAAAACCCCTTATAGTTTAGCTTTTATTTTCAGAGAACTGAAATTCTGTTCATTTTATCTCTCGTAATGTTTACAATTTACATGATATTTGTTTGGGGTTTTCAATTTCATATAAGTTGCTCTATACCTTTGGCTATTAAATTATGCAAATCAAATTTTTATAAAGCTTGCGCATGTGTAGTTAAAAATTATTTAGTAAAAGTGCTCGTATTTTGTAAGAAATGTAACATTTTTTCATCCTGATTGCTGTATGCTGTGTCTAACGTAGTATGTCATATTTCCTGAAAATAGCTTTGCACTGGGTCTAATATCCTACGTGTTATAATTAAAAAGTGGAAATTTTTTTTGCAATCTTTTAAAGAAACCGTTATATCACCACGAATATATGGGGCAGTCTCATAAAATTTTATACAGATAATGAGAAAAGTCCTCATAACCACATGCTACAGACAAAATGCATTAAAAGCATTACCTTTTACAGGGTGATCCAAAACATTAATTTTTGTTTAATTTTTTACTGGTTCTGTTTCCTTTTTCATGACACAACTTTTACTGAAAAATATGAGGTATAATATGTTCTTTACACTACCAAAGTTTCAAGATGATTCCTAAAGAACTTTTCAAGATATTTGACAAAACGTAAAAAAATGAAAGTGTTCACATTATTTTGTCCAATACCAGTATATATATGCAACCAGTACACATGCACACACATGAAATTATTATAATTAAATAAGAAGAAATCTAAGCAAACAGGCTGTTAAAACTAAATTAAAAGATTAGCAGTAAAAAAAAAAAAAAAAGTTGAAATAAGTAATAAAAGTATGAAATTAAGTAACAAAAGGAAATGAAAATTTATGTATTTAAGTCCTTGTAAAAAGATAAGCATTTAATAAGTCACTTTGATGGTTTTGCTTGGTGTAGAAAAGTTTTTGTGATTTATGGTACACTAAAATGTTACAGTCTTATCACCACACACATTTTAGATTTCAATAAGATATCAATAGGAACAGAAGTTTCTGACTAAGGAAAATCAAATGTTCATCTGCATAATGAATACTTTAAACAGGTCTTTGATATATTGTGATTTATGGTACATTCAAAGGTTAGATCCTTATCATCATTCATATAATGTTCAGATTACATTAAATAATATCAATAAAAGTGACTAAATAATCTCTGACTAAGGAATATATGTATTCATCCACAATAAATACTTTAGTCAGGTGTTTGACAGTAGTGGCACCAGAAATTTCCCAACGGGGGGACACCACCTCCCTGACAGAGGGGCACTACATAAAGATAGTTTATTATATGAGTATTTATCAAAAACTGCAATACTGTTAATAATATTACTGTTAGTATTTGTACCATTCCATTTGTTAGTACTCCTCGTAGTTCTGGAGATCATCGTGTCACAGACAGACATTTTCTAAAAATATCGTGGTCAAAACATGTTCTGTACCTCTCAAAACGTGTATATTCATAGAAAACTGGAAGCTGAAAATTTTTACGAATCCAATACTTTCTTCTATTGAATATAGAATGGAAAAACTGGGATGCTCCAAACTTGTAAAATGAAAGAAAAATGCTGCTAAAAGTAGAAAAACTGAAAATTTTGTATTTGTTTCCCCGAGAGATTTTAGGAGTATGCCCCGATGGGGGGTCACAGACTCCCCGACGGGGGGCCTGTGCCCCCCCCTGGCCCCCTATCTGGTGCCACCTCTGGTGTTTGATTAGATGTGAAGTCTCTGACTATGAAAAATCATATGCTAATCTGTAATGAAAACTAGTCAGGTTTTTGATATTGTTTATTTACCACATAAAAAACAAGTGTTTCTTGTTAATAATGCCAGTGTTTCTCCTTGGTAACCAGTCTTGATTGGTATAAACTAGTTGATGAGGTTTTAGCTTCTTTAAAGATTTTACGTTCTATCATATTTCTTTTGAATTTTCTAGTTGTTCAGCTAATACTTAAAATGTTCTTGATGAGCAGTACAGAAATTTGGATTTAAGAGATTTTTATTTGACATTCAAAACCTTCAGTGACCCTAAATTCTTTCAGGACAGATGTGTCATATTTGCCCATCAGATAGAAAAGTCAGCTCATGGCTGAGTGCGTTATATATGAATATATCCTTTTCCGACCCGAAACATTTTATCTTAAAACATCACATTCTTCTGTTTTTGACTGTGAACTGAAAAAAAATATGGATGATAACCAACATTTGTTGATTGAAAATTGTACTTTACACTTTCTGTTAATTAGCTCAATCATTCATTTCCTGATTTTTTTATATACGACTGTTTCTGATGCAAAAATGTATGTGGATATCGTGGATGTCTAACCCACATGACTGTACAGGTTCATTTAAAATTAGTGTGACCAATTTCAGAGCATCAGAAATTTTTATTGATTTAAGTTATTTACATGAAATTTTCAATGTAGTTTCCTTTAGCACAGTATATTTTACGTAAATCTTTAGGCCAAGCCAAAAGAGCTTTTTCGACCATTTTTAGGGGTATTTTTCCAACCTCCTTTTCATTGCTTTTGAAGCCCTTGAAGTGTTCTCACTTTACGTCTACTTAATTGTTTTTTTAAGTATCCCCATAAAAAAAAAATCTGGAGTGACTCCACTCGACTTTCTGAACATTGAGTAACTAACAGTTTTGAAGATAAAATAAAGAAAGAGGAGTTGCTAAACAAACAAAAGAGAGAAAACCATAATAGAGTGTTTGAGTATTTTTCTCCATATATCACACGAGGTTTTATTTAACGCTACTGAACTTGAGCCCATAGATCATAATGATAAAGAATTTTTCGTTGTGTCCCTGTAAAAATCTATAAATGCTAGATTCACCAAAATGCTTATAGTTAGTGCAACAGTGATTTATAATATTCATACAAATTTTCAGCTCAATTGAATAAGGCGTTTAGATGCTATCGCACTTTTAAAAATTTGGTCTCATAGGCCATAATGATAAAGAATTTTTCTTTGTGTCCCTGTAAAAAAACTATAAGTGCTAGATTCACCAAAATCTATACAGTTGGTGCAAATGCGACCTATAACATGTGTACAAATTTTTTGCTCAGATTAATATGGCGTTTAGACGCTATCACACTTTTAAAAATTTGGCCCCATAGGCCATAATGATAAAGAATTTTTCTTTGTGTCCCTGTAAAAAAACTATAAGTGCTAGATTCTCCAAAATCTATACAGATTGAGTATCTGTGACCTATAATATGTGTATAAAGTTTTTGCTCAATTGAATAAGGCGTTTAGATACTATCGCACTTTTAAGATTTTGGTCCCATAGGCCATAATGATAAAGAATTTTTCTTTGTGTCCCTGTAAAAAAACTATAAGTGCTAGATTCACCAAAATCTATAGGGTTCGTACTATGGTGACTTACAATATACGTACCAACTTTCAGCTTATTCGAACAAAGCATTTAGATGCTAGCGTGTTCACTCACAGACATACACACATACATACACACATACATACATACATCATCTCAAAAATAGTGAAAACGGACTCAGGGGACCTCGAAACGTATAGAAACATCAAAATCTCCAATTCGGATTTTTGACATGATTACAATACTTTCCTCACTATAGTGTTCGGAAAGTAAAAATTGCTAGGAGCACAGTCAGGGGATGATGGTAGTCATTTCTCAGGAGGAAGAATTTTTTTTTTTTTTTTTTTTTTTATCTTTTAGCCATTTTATAGTTGATTTTGCAGTAAGACTTGGTGCAGAATCTTGGTGAAAAACAAAGTTTCCTTGGGGGTAAAGAAGTTTACTTTCTTTGATCATGTGTTTCAAAACTTTATTCTGATAATATTTAGCATCAATTTTAGCCTTTGGTTCTACAAAAAATGGTTTTGTTAAGCCTTGGGAGGACATTCCCATCCATACCATAACACCTGACGGCCAACTTGCCTTTTGCAAAACAGTTGCGTCTTTGCGGCGCTTTTCAGGTGAAATATATTGTATCTTCGTTTTGCCAGTTGTGGATGACAGATAAAACAGTGCTTCATCCAATGCTATGCATGTTTTGTATAACATTAAATACAGAGGCCAAGAACGTTTTCTTAGTAACTACGGTCTTTGCAGACATTTGATGACAGGCTGGTTTATTCACTTTTTTTATAGCCAATTTTCTTTATCTGACGACAAATTGTCGACTGCGATAACTGTAGTTTCTTTGCTAAAATTCTTTGAGGCAGAGGATTTTCTACAGCGGTAAGTCTTTTCAGCTTCTTTTTTTCTTTTTCACCAAGGATTTCCTTTCGTTCACATATTTTCCCTGGAGCTTTTGATTTCCAGCCAAATTTTATTTCTTTTTGAAGTTTACATAGTAATCCATTAGAAAAATGTCTTTTCTGATTTTTAAATGCTTTATTTATAACAGCATTAGAGCAATCATCCTTCAAAAACTTTAAAATTTCGTTTCGGGTTTGAGGATCTAATTTCAGAACCATAATTTACTCCCACTAATAAAAATAGCTAGATTTGGTAATTTAAATGTCTCACTTTTAAAATAAAACTGGTAGTAAAGCGATTGAAATTTACCATAAATAGTTACATTCTTTTAAAATTGGTCACACTAATTTTGAATCAACCTGTACAGCCTGGGTTAGAAAGAAATAACAGGACTCGGGGAACAGGTATATTATTATATGAATTTTCAGATAGAAGAGTTAATTAGTATTTTTTCTTACCTTTAGATCTGGCTAATAAAATTTATCAAAAGTAGAAAATGTTAATTTTCATTTCACTATTATTATTATATTATTATAATAATATATATATTTTTTCCTTTGGAATGACAATAGGAATAACTGATATGAGTAATTTAAATGAACAGAGCAGACTCTTTTGTTGTATCAAATGATAGATATAAACAAATCCACATGTTTTCAATATTTTTGAACCTTTTGTTTTCTTTTTTGATTACATGAGGGTAAATATTCTTTGTTTTTTAGAATTTTTTCATTCCTTTTAGAGTTCGGGTAGCACTGCGACAAATATTTTACATATCTTTTAGCAAATTTTTTTTTTATACTTCTAAGTAGCAAAACGAAAATAATATTTAACAGAGGAGTATACACAAATAATAATTAATAAAAATCAGAAAACAGCAGTTGTTATTATATCCTTGTGAAATATACAATATAGGACTTTGCATATTGTTCTATTGCAAAGAATATACTATCAGCTTTTTTGAAATAGTGCTTTTTTTTTTTAAATGTAATTTTTAATAATTTTCATTTTTATTACTGTTTTGGGTCATTTTTTAGATATTTTTTCAACATACATTACTTCAAAGAAAACTTCAAGATATGTTATTTTATAGAACTTTTACAGACAATATAAAATTTTAAAATTTAAGTTTAAATCATGCACCTTTTTTTCAAAGTTAGTTAGCAGTGCAAGTTGCGTTGCCTTACAAGATTTTTCATCTTCTTAATGCATTATAATAAGAGAGCGGTTCAGTACCAATCATGAAAAATATACTGTTTACTTTAACATATTGTTACATTTAAAAAATATTTTCTCAATAAGTGTTTCTTTGAAGTAATGCTTTTTTTTTTTTTTTTTTTTTTTTTTCAAATCTCGATATTATTATTCTACAGAACTTTTACAGAAAATATAATGATACAAATTTTAAGATTTATTCAAGTTTAATTTATGCATTTTTCTTCAAAGTTGGAGTTACTAGTGCAAATTGTGACAGTTAATTTTCTTAGCTCATCATCACAAGAGAGGTTCAATGCTCATCAGGAAAAGTTAAATCATGCAGACAATGGTAATAAATTATAATTTGCGGTCTTTTATTCAATTAATACTAAATTTGGATACCAGAAAAATAGTCAAAAAGTATATTGTAAAATTTCAAACAATTTACATATGTAATTTGAAAATTGTAATGAAAACAAAGACATTTATAAAAAGCAATATTAAATTAGATTTCAAAAGTTATTTTCTGCAGAGTCCCATTTCATTGCTTGAAATAGTTGATAAGAAGAACATAAAATGCCAAAAAATGGAACTATTTTAACACACTTTTGAAATATTTTAAATGCTTTCTATTAATGATTAATAAATTTACATACACAGATGAACCTCGTTAATGTGAACACTGTTAACGCAAATTACTTTTAAGTTAAATTGTTTCCACAATCCCATTCAAAATTACGATTAGTTTAGTTATATGAAGATTAGTTACTGATAGCATGAACTACTGATAACATAAACAAATTTTTTATCCATCTTGAGATTCACGTTAACGAGGTTCGACTGTATAAAATTTTTTTAAATCATTTAAAAATGTATTTTTTTCCCCCCTCCCTAAATTAAACATAAATATTCCAAGATTAGTTATCACAAAAAATCTTTTTGTTTCTGACTTACTGGTCAGTTTTAAAATTACTTCAAACTTTCATCCTGAGATCCCTCAATTTGTTAAAAAATATGAAAGATGCTTAGCAATTTTCTTTTAAACTCAATTTCTTCCCCAATGAGAGCTAAAAATCAGACTTACTTGCTTTTTTTAAAGACTACTTGAAATTTTCATCGTGTACAAATTTTATTCTAACAATATTTAATGTCATCAATATGCAATACTCCAAATAATCTCAGAGTTTATAGTTTTTTTTTTTTTCTATTATTATAACACAAAATAATAAGACACTAGATAAATAACACCAAAGATCACCAAAACATGCATTTGTGAGATGAAGTATCTGTTAAACAATTTTTAAAAAAGTTAAATTAGGGAAAAAAAAAAAAAAAAGCATATTTTGCTTGACCTAATTCTTGAAAATACAGCTGACTTTGAGTAGGATTAAACAGATTAACATTCAGATTTCAGAAATATGAATGCCTTTAAATAACATGATATGTAATCAATAGTTAGCAACATGTAATCACAATTTTATTATTACCATCATATTGGTTTAAACACAAAAGAAAAAAAAAAATTCTATATTTTATTATTAATATAGAATTTTTTCTTTCAATCTGCGACAGCTATTTAGGTGTCAGAAAGTAATCTGAAGCATAATTTCATAGTAACAGGAAAAAAAAAACTTGTAGTATTCAGCAAGCATATTTTTATTACAATTGGCATTTATCTAATGTTAGTTAATAATGTCAGTTAATCAATTTTAGTTAATGGGATGCTGAAAGATTGAAAAATTCAAGACTTCTGCATGGGGTTTGCAGATTAATTAGTGAGTAGGAGAGAGGAGGGGGAGGGGGGCAAAAGAAATTATGTGTGTCAGATAGTCAACAATTCTACCTCTTTACAGGTTCTATAATCTAATAAAATAAGTTTAAGAAACTTTGACATGTTGCAGATGGAGAAAGATTAGAAACCACAATGCTTCTGCAGTGCATTTGATTGACGATCGTTAATGGGAGGTTTGGGCGAGGGGGGGGGAAGTTATAAATGTTAGAGATACTGAACAATTCTACTTCTTTATAGGTTCTGAAATCTAATTAAATAGGGTTAAAAAGAACATTGACAATTATATTGCAGATGGAGAAAGTTTGGAAATCACAAGGATTCTGCGAGGCATTTATTTGCCAATCAATAGCAAAAAGGGTGGGGATCCCAAAAAATGGAATGAGTGAGAGATATTGAAGAATTCTATCTCTTTATAGGTTCTAAAATCTAATAAAACAAGTTTAAAATGAACATTGACATTTATGCTATGGATGGAGAAAGATTGGCAATCGTAATCTTTTCTGTAAAATCGGAAGACTTTGAATTTCTGCACAATATTGTTTTGAAAATAATCTGCAGACTGTAAAAAAAATCTGCAATGTACGTCTCACGTCTCAGATTTTCTGCTATGAGGAATGAATCTATATTAAAATATGTATGAAAACAAAATAATTTAACAAAGTTTACAAAGCTAAAAATGTAACACTTAATATTCAGTAAGGGTTATTATTATTATTTTTTTTAATGCTGTATTAATCAGATCTGATTGGATTATATTTTGCAAAATGTCTAAAGCTTAGTTATAAGCATAAATAATGTAATGCTCTAACTGATTTCAGATGAAACTAAATTATGAAATAAATTATCAGGACAACTAGAGTTTGGTATATTCAGCTCAAAAAGAATGTGAAACCAATAAGAATTATTTAAAAATCAACTGTAAAAATAGAATATAATTTTCCTGAAAATTATGTATACATTGTACAAAAACCTTAATTTTAGCAGTTACTATATTTCATGTTCAACCTTTAGAGATGAGCTTCTTAGAAAATCCCATGGTGAAGTGTGACAATTGCTGTCACAGCCCCTCTCTAAAAGATATTATCAAAATGGATATAAAATATCAAACTGAATAATATTAAATGGAACCAAGTTATGAAATAATTCAATATAATGATGGGGCTGGGAGTTTGGATGTATGCAGAAAAGGGATAACTTTTATAAAACAAAATTTTATGGAAGAGATGCTTTAAAGAATTTCAATTTTGTGAAGGGGCAGCTCAATGACTGTAATTTTGCTTGGACCAATTCCTGAAGATCAACAAAAATAGAAAATATGATTCATGAAATTTTTTTTTACCTCTGATTTTCAATGAATTGACACATTCTGAATTGTCCTGAACACACTTCAACCATTTTTAGAAAATATCTGTCTACATATGCATGCTAACAAAATTTTGAACGCACTATATCTCAACTACGCACTGTATCTCAATTAATTATAACCCAAAACTTTTCGAACACAGAATAGCTGTTGCCATTCTACAAACATAAACATAGAAAACATAGATGCTACACTATGTAGACAATCAATCTGAAAATAAATTATCATCTGCGACAAAATATTTCAAACATACTTTACTTCATTTATTATTTAATAATATTACAGGATGACATACCAACAATGATACACAGGAAAAGAATTTTTAGAGATAGTTAATGTTTTATAGGCAAAAAAAAAAATGCCAGTAGATGGTTTGAAGTTTAGATCAGCAACAGAGTTAAAACATAATTAGGAAACATTTCATACTGAAATAAAAATTTGAACATGTTACGTTCATGAACAACTTTGATCTTTCCTTTGTAGTTGAATAGTTTAGTGATTTAATTCTTAAGAGCTTAACTTTGAAAGTTGTTTTACCTTCAATATCTAATCCAGACTTTTCAAGCCTCTCCTTAACAATTTGTTCTAACCTCTTACGTTGCTCAAAGTCCATTTCGTGTAGTTTGCCACCTGCATCAGAAGATTTTCGCTCAAGTCTCCGAATTCGAACTTGAAGTTTGTCCTCATCATCATCAACATCAGCCTGAGACTGGTCCCTATTAGTATCTTTTAAAATATCTGTTCAACATAAATTAAAACAAAATATTTTTTTCAGTCTCATATTTTTTTTAATTTTTTTTTTTTTTTAAATAAATTTATTAATATTTCTGCAATCTACTTATGCACTACGTTTCTCCTATGTTTGAGAAAATTATTATGACGATATAGAACACATTGTATTATTCCTCCCCCCCCCCCCCTCCCTTTCTAAAATAACAAGCAAAATAAGCTTTAAATAATAAAACAACTGAATAGAGGCATGTCACATTCTAACTAAAAATCTAAATGCAAACTTGTATTAAAAATCAAATTTAATTTGTTTGTTAAAATTAATACAATCATGCAACAACACATTCCAACAGGCATCAATAACAAAGTATTGACCTGTACTGAGAGTACTTTCTTTTTCATCTGTATCTTTCTTCGGAGCGTCATCAAGTGACTCCTCAGTATCTTCTAATTAACAGACCAATAATGAAAGAATAAAATACACAATACACTGGTAAGATTAAAGATTACTTAATTTATAAATGCAGTAGGGAACCAATTATCTAGAATGGTTAGTGTAAAGATCGTATGTAACCCCTTTTCATTTCCTCTATGGAGAACTTCAAATTTAAACATTTTGTTTTTTAAGTGGCATCAAGAGGCTACAGGGATTTTTTTGAATGAGGAAAAAGAAGTGGCGGAAAAGATTGTTGGAACGAGCTGGCTTCAAAAGCCAATTGAAATGTTAATTTTAGAATGTGTGTTAATGTGCACATTTTTATGTGTGTTAATGTGCACATTTGTAAATATGTTTGCGCAGTGTCATAATCAAATTCACAAGTTAAAATTTTCTGCAGAGTCATCTTTTCTTGGATCCAGTCAGAATATATAATCAATTACACGACAAACCCTTACTGTAAGGTTAGGTTTGGTTTTGGAATTAACCTATTAATGCTGAGCGTCTTCATTTGAGGACAGCTAATAAAATAGCACGTATATTTTTTGTGGTTCCTTGGAATGATTTCTGCTTTTTAATGACAGTTTATAGTATCACTCTAAATGATCCCTCAAAGTTTCATGTTCCTGCTATTAATTATAATTACATAATTTGGATAGTTATTTTATGATTTTTCATTCATCGAATATAATTTTTTTTTTTCGTAGATACATCAACTTAAGTTAAATAATAATATATATTATAATAACTTACTTTCGAGGTTTCTGTCAGCGTATAACAGAAAATTAATCTATTATCTCGAAGTTTTTTCACTAGAACACTAAACGTCTTCAAATGAGGACAGCCTTTAAATTTAAAACTATCAGAAGAATTGTTTAATTTAATATATTTTTTAGTCAGTTGTTAGAACTGAAATATTCCTCAAAATATATTTTGCAAAATTAATTCAGGTGTTAATGGGTTAAAGTAATTGACTGCATGAGGGTCCAAGGTTTGGGGTTGTGTGCCCTCCGTGAAGATCTTTCTAAGGTGTCCTACCTTGTATTTATGTGAGTTTCGAAAAACTCTGAACGTTAGGTCAACGAGCACGACGTGAGATCGAACCTGGTACTTCCTGTCTACCAGATTTGAGTGTAGAAATGCTCGACTACTAATTCCCCTCCACCCCCTGGAATAGCTGGGACAAAATTATTCTATATAACTGGCTACTTATCAAACATACTCCCCTTGATCAGATTCATTGAATGCACATGGTTCATTTAAAATATATATTTTCAATCAATTAATAAATAAATATTTAAATCGAACATTAATTAATGTTTTTAATTAATTAATGAAAGTTAAACTTAAATTAATATCTAAAACTTAAAAAATAAAAGTTTCAAAATAATTTTTAATCAAGATAAAATTATCAATCAGAATTTGAAATGTATAAGAATCTTTTGGAAAATTAATAACCTTACTTAAAAAACAAAATCAGCCCTAACTTAAATGTTTCAAAATCGTGATTTGCCATTCATTTTCTTATTAAGGACTAGAAAATTAAAACTTACTTATAGGCTGATTCCTTTAAATTTTTTATGAAAATTAATGTTATTTGTTTATATCCATAAAAGTGAAAAATATTTGTTAATTTTTAAACATCATGTGATTTTATTCATCCCAAAATAAATAAAATACAAAAACATTTAATTGTCAACAAGATATTTATTATCATCAGTTATTTAACTTTTGTTTGTCATATCGGGCTTTTATTATTATTATTATTATTATTTTAATTGAAAGTTAAACAGTCAAAAAGTTATTCCAAATAACTGGTTTCCAGATAAATGGTTCCATACTGTAAAAAAATAATTTGATTTATAAACTTTTAACACTTGCACAAGCATTTTACATTCTTTTAAACAGAATGGAATAGTTAAAAAATTAAGAAATTAATCTTAACTCTATCAGTAAAAGTGTATAATTTTTTAAATATCCAATGCCCATTAGAGCTAATCTAAAACTGACAAATTCCTACATGTTAATACATAACACAGTATACATACGTTATACAGTATATGTATAAGACAGTATATGTATATGTATATATATACCCAGGGTAGAATCCTGCATTGGATTGCGCACTTGTGAGTTACCCACATCGTGGATACGATTTGCCTTAATTTTTGTACCGCAGGTAAACCCGCGGTTCTACCCGCATAAAATGCTTTCTTTGAAAAAATTTTACGCTATTTTTTCATGAATCTAACCTTTTCAATTCAGTGATCGGATACCCTTCTCTGCTTCCATAGTAATTCAAAGCAACTTAACTCATAACAGGAATTTAATTGCAATAATGTAAATATTAATAAAAATTTTATTTTCCGAAAGATCTGTTGAATAATATATATTGTGTAACAGAATTTCATTTCAGTGTCTTTTAATATAAATTAACATTATTTTATGTTTGGCTGCAGGTCAAAAGTCGTCTTGCAGGTCAGGTACGGATCCGTGCAGGACTAATCCAGGGGCGGGAAATTTACTTAAAACCCTACCAGGCAGGAATGTTTTCTTACTAGCCAGCAATATAAATTTAGAAACTTATGATGGAACAATAGCCATGTGCACATAATCTGCCATATAGAAAAATTTTGTATACGAATCTGCAGAAAATTTAAATTTATTTGTAACCTAAAAACTTTAGACCAGGTTTACTAATGTAGTAAGTAATAACGACTTGTAAAATAAGCAATATTTGCCTTTACAAGAAAATTAATGTAATTACAGCAATTATAGTAATCTGGAGATATAAAATAAATTTTAGTATTTTTTAAAGCCCAGAATTTCTTTTTAAGCAGTTGCAGCTTACAAAAGCATTGTAAAATAAATAAATAAATAATAATGCTGTTCATTACAAGACAAAAGGATTACAATTACATTTAAAATTTTTCATACCTTAAAATTAATCCTTGAAAAACAACGAATATATTTCGGCTGTTGTTGAGGAAACATCAACAGGAGAATTTTGTTTACTATGAAGACCGGCAATCCTATGTTTCGTCATTCGCAACGTTGAAGATGGCTGTGACAACAGCCGAAATATATTCGTTGTTTTTCAAGGATTAATTTTAAGGTATGAAAAATTTTAAATGTAATAATGCTGTGTTTATTTTGCCACTTTTATATGGTGAAACAAGAAGTCTGATGAAAAATTAAAATTATATTAAGTTTATGGTGCATCTTTATTTTTATTTTATTTACCACATTAACAAAATTACTCACTACTCAAGGCTGTAATTTAAAAAAAGGGGGGGGGGAAGGGGGTCCAAGCTTTAGTAACTATTATTGGGCCGATCAAAGGTTGAGTGGTTCTCCCATATAATACACTTCATTCTAAGTACAACACACCATCCCATCTACGTTGCATCTCTTAGTGCTGTGAAAAGTAAGAATACAGCATCTAAAAATAATGAATGGGTTTAATACTGCATGAGCATGAGAGCTATACAGTGGGCAATGAATGAATTTTGGAAAAAATTTCATGATGAGTGGTATAAAACTGACATGATTGTGCTAAGTAAAAATGTATGCTTATAGAAACATCAAAGTTAGAATTATAATCAAGGCTACCAGATAGAAGAAAATCTTTACAAGAAATATGTACTATATACAGTACAAAGCCGAAAATCTGGAATTGTCGGGACCGTGACGATTCTGGATTTTCAGATTTTCTGGATTTTTGGTCATGTCTAAAAATTACAATATTTTGGTTTAAGTACTTGGATAATATGCAAATTCAAGTAAAAAAAATATATACCATAAAATTCCGATAGTAGGCCCCCACACAAATATACCTTTCTCTGTAATTTTTAGATGTTTCCCTTTCCCCAGAACCTTCCGTTCTCTTGGCTATTAAAATATAAAGTTTTTCCTAAAATTTCAGCTTTTTAAAAGTTTCCAATATTATCACATCTTCTGATTTTAATGATTTTTATTTATAAAGTTAAGGGGGGTTATAATCGGAATTTTACGGTACATTATTATTTTTAAATATATTCTGTAATTATTTTTTAACTTTAACAATAAAAAAATTAAACTTGAAAAACAAAATAGATTTATTGAAATATTTGCATACAAAATCAGTACAAGTTACAATAAAATAAAATAAATAAGAAAAACATACCAAAATAAATTACTTTTCCGGTTCTTTCTTCAGATATATTTTTACAAAAAAAAAAAAAAAAAAAAAAAAAAAAAGCTGTTGACGATGATGATTAATGGCACCGAAATTGGCTGGATTTTTGGCTTTATACTGTATACCATTGGTTACTATATATCTTACGAATGATCATATCTCAAATAATTCAAATTTTGAGATAAACTGCCTGCCTCATCAGCTCGTTGTTCTGAATTATCTCTATAATTCTATCTCTGCAACTTACCATTTATATAAAGATTTTACACATATTAATACAATACTTATAAAATTTTACATATCAAAGCTATCAGACAGAAGAAAATCTTTACAAGAAATATGCACTATATATAATCAGCCATCTTTTGAATGATCACATCTCAAATAATTCAAATTTTGAGATAAACTGCCTGCCTCATCAGCTCGTTGTTCTGAATTATCTCTATAATTCTATCTCTGCAACTTACCATTTATATAAAGATTTTACACATATTAATACAATACTTATAAAATTTTACATATCAAAGCTATCAGACAGAAGAAAATCTTTACAAGAAATATGCACTATATATAATCAGCCATCTTTTGAATGATCACATCTCAAATAATTCAAATTTTGAGATAAACTGCCCGTCTCATCAGCTCGTTGTTCTGAATTATCTCTATAGTCTAATTATAGTTCTATTTATACAACTTTCCATTTAGAAATTTTATTCTTATAAAGATTTTACAGATATCAACTATGCTTATTATAAACAGTAACATAGGGCTGTAAAATCATGAGAAGTGAGATACAACCTTTCATGAGGTAGCAGATATGATATGATTTAATTTTCAAAACTATTTTTATACAACACAATAAAAATCCCTAATGAAAATAAAGCTCATTTAAATGGAAAATAAAACTCAAGATTATTTAAATCAAATAGTACCATAATATACACAAATACTAACCTGCAGTGGCATCCGAAATGATTGTTTTAGCCTTGTTTAATTTATCTTGAGCTTTCGCAACACCTTTTACTGCTTTGTCAATCTTTTCTGATAATGTACTGATTCCAGATTTCAAGTCACCAAAATTTTCTTCTGCTACTCCAAGGCTTTCAAAGTCTGTTTTCAGCTTTAAAGAAAAAAAGTTGTTTAGATCAAAATTTATAAAGAATAAATATTATAGAATATTGAAAGATAAATATAAAATAAATATTTTACATCGTCAAGAATTGCATCAAACTGTTTCTTTACATCTTCTTTTATGGTAATAAATTGTTCGGGAGGAACTATAGCCTTTACCTTTTCTAATTCTGTGGAAAAAATAAAAAACAATAAAATTTTAGATTAGTTATTCTTAAAATTAATACAATTGTTAAAAAAAATATACCATTCAACTATTTTTATTTTTTATAAAAAAAGATAGGTGTCCTTTCATATTATTTCAAATCAACAGTTAATACAGGGTGAGCAAAAAGTCTGTAAATACTTTAAAAATTCATAAAACCTGAAAAAATAATCAAAATAAAAAATGTTTTGCAGGTTTAGCATTGATAGGTCATGGGATTTTTTTTAAGAGGAAAAAAAAAAAAACAGCTGACAGATGGCGCTGGTGCGAACGACTTAGTTGGAAATATGCAAACGAGACAGGCGATTATAAATACTTAAGCTCTTGATCCGGTTATGGGGATATTTAAAATCTGGGTGTATCGATTACACTCATCCAAATTGACGGAACTGAAAGATGCAATCCACCAAGAGCTGTTATGTATACAACCGTACATGCTGCACTCTGCCGTTGTAATAATGTATCATGTGTGTCCAAGTTATTTCTTGTCACCCTGTATATATATATATGATTGTTAAAATAAGGGTTGATGATTATCAAAATTTAAATTAAAAAAAATTAAGAGTTTTGTAATTAAGATCAGAAGTTTCTATATTTTATCAATTATGAGGAAAAAACTTTTCTAAACAAATATCCCAAATAAAATATAAAATTTTACTGAACAATAACTAACTGTTAATTACTAAACTAACAGATGACTGCACTGATAATTAATAATAACAATAATAATATATAAATATGGAAAGAAAATTTTACCTTTATTATATTCTTTCATTATAATAGATCGTACTGTCTCATAATTTTCTTTAATAGCTTTCATGCGTTTTTCTGCTGAAAGAGCATCATCTGATTTGTCTAGATTAAAATATTTGTATTTGTAATACACATAGCTATAATAGATAATCACTAATCTATGCAGATTAAGAATAAAAGATTTCAGCAAAACAGATTTTTGACATTGCAATTTTTTTTATGATTTCTGTTGGTCATATTTAGAGCCACACTCATAAAATGCTGGGATCGAAATTAGCAGTCTTTAGTTGTATTTTGCAACTAAATATTTTGTTTTGAACCACAATTTCATACCTAGTCATCACTTTGATGCCTAACATCCTTTTTCCCCTTCAGTGTGAAGTTATAATATGCGATGAAATAAAGGTACTAGCAACAAAGTAGTAGAATCAAATTCCTAGCTTTCTTGTAAAAATATTAGCACTAGCACATTTTTAAAATGCAAAAAACTAAATAAACAAAGTATGAGCATTTTAAATAATTGCAGTTTATGCACAACATTTACGCATATGTTTCTGTGTGTAAATAACAATTTTAAAATGGCACCTTAGTACAACATAATTACAACTAAGAAAACAATAAATGTTTTGTAATTCTTAAGAAGGACGAATATACTTTTAAAAAATTTAAAATACCTTTGACAATCCTTCTACTTGAGCAGCTCTGATTATATGATATATTTCGATCTGCATTCGCAGTCATCCTCAGATGTTTTCTTTGCTGCATTACTGATTCACGTCTTCATCCTCTTCCACATCACTCTCCTCTTTTCCTACGTCACTTTGTCGTCGATAAGCCCTGAAACGCGAAGCTTTGGAAATATTAACCACTAATTCTGCAGTAAATGAGAGAGAGCACAGCATTATAGCTAAAGATTGGCAACATGTAATAAAGACTTATCGACGACAAAGTGACGTAGGAAAAGAGGAGAGTGATGTGGAAGAGGATGAAGACGTGAATCAGTAATGCAGCAAAGAAAACATCTGAGGATGACTGCGAATGCAGATCAAAATATATCATATAATCAAAGCTGCTCAAGTAGAAGGATTGTCAAAGGTATTTTAAATTTTTTAAAAGTAAGAAAACAATGTTAGTTGCCATTTGGCACCCAACTTGTTGATTCTGATTTCAACCCTTCCATAGGCACTAATAGAAGTAAATTTTAAATAAATTTTCAGTAATTACTTAAAACAGTGTAATATAAAACAATTTATTTTGGGCATTTCACACTGTCAATCATTGATGACTGTCTCAGACCGTACAGAAAATTTAGTGTTAGTTACTTGTAATTGGCAGCCTAAACAGAAAGTTTAGTGTCAGTCACTGATATGACACATAATATGTTAGTAATTAATTGCTAGGGTATACAGTGTAGCTGCACAAATCTAGAAAAAAAAAAATCCCTAAGTTGTGACTGTCCAGGGTTGGTTTGATTTTGCCCCCCCCCCCCCCCCCCCCAAAAAAAAAAAAAAAAAAAAAAAACCTGGGAACCCAAAAACATTTTTATATAATCGTTATTTAAAATTGTACTTTTATCTGTCTTATATAATAAACATGTAAATATATAACTACATGGACAAAAAATCATCAAAAATATTGTCGGGGTTTTTCAAATTGCCCTATAGAACAAGATCTTGGAAAAAAAAAAAAAAAATCCCATGAAAAATAAGTATTAAAGTTGAGATCAAGGTTTTTTTTTTTTTTTTCAAAAAAAAAAAAAAAAGATCCTGCGTGTTCTATAACTTAAAATTTAAATATTTTCTTTTTTTCTTGCACAACCTGATGTGATGTTTTTATATATTTGTTAATAAATAAACAAAAATTAAAAAATAAATAATTGGGAGAAACCACTAAATATTGCTAAATAATTAAATAAAGGTAGCTTTTCATGAAGTTTCGCTTATCAACTGGATAAATGAAATAAGTTATTATTTCACAAAAAAATCAACAAAATTTATATGTAACTGCTAAAATATATGATGTGTTTTACATTTAAAATCACAATTAATTCATAAAGATTTTTTTTTTTTTTTTTTTTTTGGGGGGGGGGGGGTAGGGGGGGGGGGCAGATTATAGATAGAAATTGTTAATTTCTTTTCATTTCTTTCTTTCTTTCTTTTTAGTTGTTCCAATTTCCATAAAGTTTTTACTTGTAAATTAGCAAATTTTTTTTTGGAAAATGTGTTTCAAGATCACAAACTTTTATAAAATATATATATTTTTGCATTCAAGAAATTTTCTTAGATAAAAGTCCTATCATTTTTCCAAAGTGAATGACAAGTTGTGTTTTCTTTTCTTTTTTTTAAAATCAAAATAAGACAAGATATTCTAGTGCAGATTTGCAAAACTATTTTATCACTGATTAAAACAAATCCCATTAAATCTCAGGTAATTGCTGAAAATAAGGTGTCTGTTTCACTGTTAATCAATAAAACTTATGCATTTTTCAAAGATTATTTCATTATTTTTATATACAGTGGAGCACCTTTTATACGTTTCTCATTTATACGTTTCTCGACTTCAGTCCCAAATCATTCCATTGAATTCTAATGTTAAAATATTTCGTTTATACGACACAAGTAAATTCTTAATTTCACTTATACATTTTTTTTTCTCCTTGTAGAATCCCAAGTTTGAGTTTCCTTCCAGGATTAAAAAAAAAAAAAAGAATGCTCTTTATGTTTTATTCTTATTTTCGATTATTTTTTCTTTGAACTATGATAACAAAGTGCGACCTGCATCGATAGCCTGGGGGAAAGGGGGTGTATAGAGAAATTTTCAGAGTAAGCTGTTGGCGAATGGGTTGAATGGTAGGTATACAAGTAGCCAGTGACCACTTGAAGATCTCCCACCTCCCACTTTCTCTTTTAATTGATTCCAGGGATGGGGTATGGAAGGACAAAAAAAAAAAAAAAAAAAAAAACTTTATAGGCATTTCATAAACTTGAAGATTTATTACTCACTTCCGTTGGGCGACTTGGAAGATTTTCTTATTTCTTATCATGTTTATTTGCCATTACGGTTGGAGAAACTAGTTTTTTTTTTCTTTCCTTCCTTTTAATCGTTTGCAAAAATGTCATCTTCGTTTAGATAATGAAACACTGTCTTTAAATGTTAAAATCGAAATCTTGAAAAAAATTTCTGAATTTCTTTATTTTTAATTATCATTTAATTTTTATTCTACCTTTTAAAAATATTTTAAATTATATCTTATTCGAATAAATGTAAAGGAAGTCATGAAAATTGATTAGACTTTTATTATTAATATGACACTTTATTGTGTATTGATGTTAAAATGAATTTTCAGTTGTACGTTTTTTTCAGTTATACGTTTTTTAGGGACGGTCCCTTGAAAAACGTATAAACGGTGCTCCACTGTATTATTAAAATAATAATAATACAAAAAAACCCCTTATTTTTTTAAATATCATATTTATTTATCGTGATTAAGGAAAAACTCTTACCTTGTTTAAGTAAATTTTCATTCTTTATAAACTGTAAACGCTCCTGCTGATTTATAAGCCACTGACTTAATTTTTCTTCAGCATGAGATCTTTCTTCTTTAAAAAAAAAAAAAAAAAAAAAAATATTGAAAATCAAAACTTATTTTACATATGCAAATGAAAACTATAAAATTTAAGGCAAGAGGAAAAGAAATTCAGCCAATATGAAAATCCATATCAAGATTAGCTTTTAAAGTAAAATATAAAAAGCACAAATGGCAAGAAAATTAACAATCAAATGATTCCATCATAATTTAATACATTTTAATAACAATAATAATAATAATTTAAAAAAAAATGTGGATACATACAAAAAATTTTAATATAGATTTTGCGTTAATGCAAAATGTATTTAATATATATAATGAACCTTGAAGGGGATGGAAGATGTTGAAAATCGTTATTTCAAAATACTGCCTTACAGTTTCCATACATGTACTGAAGCACATAAATTTTAAATATATTAAAATTTCTTGAAAAATATTAAAATAAAAAAAAAATTAAAACCTTATTTATTTATTTGAAATTGTTTTAAATGCTCAGTGCTCCTGAGTTTTTAAATTATCCCCTTGATTTTATCAATATATTCGAAACAATCAAATTTTATCGATATATCCCTACAGTTTATCAATCTATTCTAAATATGTTTTTGCATTAGTTTGTAGTTTGATTGATAACAAGGTGGTTAGCATTTGAATTTTTCAAAATTCACTGACTTTTTCCTGACTATTGCACTTTACTCTTGCTGATCTTGAAGGTAATGGCAAACAATATCAAGGCTTTAAGCACATATCTCACTTAAAAAAAAAAAAAAAAAGGAGCATTAGGGACTTAAAAAAAAAAAAAAAAATCCTTAAGAGATCTACTTATTTTATACATAAATATCAGTTATATATAGTTTTAACTTAATTTAAAAAATACAACCTTTAACTAACTTCCTATTTCTTCGTCCGGAACATTTTCACCGGGGTGCCCCAGCTTTCTCGACAGCAATCCAGTGCTTAAAGCTTCGAAACAGCGATATTTTCCTTGGCTGCCACTATTCTTAAACATGTGGCACCACTGTCGATTTAGCCCCACCCCATCATTGCCATTACAAGAATTTTGATAACTTAAAATTTCTATGGTTTCTCTAAAAGTTGCATATTTATGATTTCGATAATTTGCGATTTTTCTGACGTCTTCAAATTTAATATTTATTTCTTCATTTTTATTTACATGGGTTAAAGCTGTAGTAATTTAGCCAGTGGCAATGTCATGGCTATGCTCTTCAATTCTTTGCTCATTCTTATGCTCTTTAATTTCTTATATAGTTTTATTTTTAAACATAATTTAACATATACAACCTTTAATTTTCTTCATGTTGTTGACTGACGAACTAGTTTCGCAGTCAACAACACAAAGAAAATTAAAGGTTGTGTATGTTAAATTATGTTTATAAATTGTGCTTCATAGTTTAGTTTTTATAAAGTTTTATTTTTATTTATTTATTTATTTTTTATTATTATGATCCCCTACCATGTCAACCTACCTACCACTATACTTATTTCTATGTGGTAACTACTTGAAAATTTAAAACTCGCATTGTAAAAACATATTGCCTTTGTTGGCATTTCAGCAATCAGATTTATCGATAACTGAAAAATCCCAATTAAAAAAAAAAAGAAAAAATCAGTTAAAATTAACATTTACCTATAAGATTTTTCATAGGGCTAACCTCTTGAGAGCAATAGGTTGCCAACTACTATTGTAAGAACTATTGACAAAAAATTTAAGACTTTTAGAGTAAAAGTAAAAACAAATGTACTTACAAACACTTTTTAAGACCTGTGGGAATACTGATAAAATAAATTTATAATAATAATAAATGAAAGTGCTATGAATCATTTTCCTTTATCAAGTTAAATCAATTATTAATAAAAAGAAACCAGTCTATTTTTGTTTTCTAACTATATTCATTTCTTAAACATTTCTGGTACTTATGCATTAACCACATACCACTGTACGAAATGAAATGAAATACATGTCTAATCATATCATATAATATAAAAAATCATTCATTTTATATCATAATGCTTATAATAAGTTTAATAATGTTAATCAAATAAGTTTGTAATAAATGTAAGTTTATCAGTTTATCATAGTGGCAAATAACTGCTGGCACGCGACATGGTTAATACGAATGTACCAAATTTCTTCCATTCTTCCATTCTCAATTTTAGTTTTAATATGTTTTTTAACATGATGTGTAGACTGTAGAGGGAAAAAAAAAAAAAAAAAAAGAAATCTTTACTTTAAAATATGAAGTTGTGTTCCTTAGCAGTGTTTACTGTATTCATTTCTTAAAATTTCTTTTGCATGTTTCTCTCATTTTCATTATATTTGTTAAACTTGTTTTTTGTTGCCAAATTGGGAAAAAAAAAACTGTTTTTAAATAATCTATTTTGTCTGAAAGCAACCACCCTGTTATCCTAAAAAGGGTATTAAAATAACATTGTTTTACTTGTATATATATACCATTTTTTGTGACTACTAATGGTTGAAATAATTTTACATACCATTTACTTTCTCTAAATATTTAGAATACTGCTCTTCATTCAGCAATGGATGGCATGTTATGGGATGAGCTTTACTAGACGGTAAAGGCTTTAGTAAAGGATGTGAACACAGTCTTCCTGTATGGATGGTGATGACATAATTGCAAGTGGCAGGTTCATCAACCCTGTATATATAATCCGAGGCATCTTCTTCACAATAAAGCTTTAAGAATTATAAGCACATTATAAATCAAAGAATATTTTAATTTCAGAATTCAAAAATAAATAAATAAAAAGTAAATACAGTAGAACTTGGATAATTCGAAGTTGAAGGGACCAGAGAAAAATTCGAAATATCCAAAAATTCGAATTACATATACTATTTTGTCAAAAAAAAAAAGAGATATATTAAAAAATTAAAACTCTATGATCAAAGATTTAACACATAAACTTTATATCTAAGAGTACTGCATCATTAACCCCCTCCCATTAAATCAATATTTTTTTACGATCTTAATTATTCAACACTTTTTTTAAATAATCAGGTATTTTTGATTGCTTCTTTTAGTACAATCTTTGTGTCATAGCATATGACTTCAACCCATTCATTGATACAAAAACAGAATCTTCTACATTAGACATGACTTTCAACTAAAAAAGACCCTCGAAGTTCATGCATATGGACCATATCTTCTGATGCACTACACTATAAAAATTGTGTTCTATTTGTTGCCAGAAATTCTCTGTAATTTGAGAAAATACGTTCTGACAACGTAACTTTTTCGTAAATTATGCGTATTTTCTCAAATTACAGAGAATTTCTGGCAGTAAATAGCACATATTTTTTACAGTGCAGGTAGGAAATACTCTTGTATTTCCTTAGCCTTCTTTTGAAAGACTGTTAAAAAACATAATACACTTTAGCTGAGAAAAATCTCGGGAACAAATTAAATTTTACTGTAATATTTTAAAGTTAATCGTATAAAAAAATTCGAATTATCCAAAACAGAATTCGAATTATCCATGATTTTTTTAACATTATTTTAATACAAAATTCAAGGGACCGACTAAAAAATTCGAATTATCCAGAATTTCAAATTAAACAAGTTCGAATTATTCAAGTTTCACTGTATTGTAAAATCTCAAAAATAACCTTCCCCTTTCCAAAAGCATAGTGACTGTGATGTTGAAGATTTGAATCAAATGGTTTAGATGAAATGATGAAAGACAGATTTATAAATATATCTTGAAAGAGTATAAATATTTTGCAGTACATAAAATATTTGAAGACTTATTTTTTGTCATTTTAGTGATGAATTAAAAAGGCTATTGCAATTATGTAAGTAAAGATTTATTGTCTGATCTAATTTGGCGTCAAATTTCAAATTTTGATGGGGGGGGGGGTTCTATTCAAGCTGTACGGATGTTCAAGAGTCTACCGTAATCAGTTTCAATGAAGTGAAGTAACTTCAATACAAAGCATTTTTTTTTTTTTTTTTTTTTTGAAGAAATTTTTTAACACTAGAACGCCGGGAACCTTGTTCACCCCTATAATGCCGGCTGGTGTCATTTTGACACTGTTCAGTAATAAGCGAAACATTTAAATAAAATTTTAATACCTTGCTAATTTTGATGATCTTTTAAAAAATATAAATGATATACAATACATTTAAGGAAATTATTAACTTTTAAACAATGAAATTTTATTTTAGCATTGTGATTAATATGGTATTAAGGATTATTATTAATCTTTACATATTTTAAGTAGTATTATAACAGGTAAATTGCTCAGGTAGATAACAATGGAATAAAAACAGAGTAAAAAACTACTCACATTATTTACAGTCAATACACGTATAGCTCACATGTTTGGTGCATTTTCCACATACCACTCTTTTACAAGAAAAACACATTTTATTTGATAGATTTCCGTGACATTTTTTTACTTCACACTTTCTGCGCTTAGATAGATTTTCAGATTGTAGTTCATCTTCATTTTTTCTCTTTCTTTCACTGCGTATTTTCTTGTATTCTGCCTGCATTTCTTCAGCTAAACTTTGAATAAAACTACATCTCGATACTTTCTTTCCAGTTACACATTTGAAAATAATCCAAGCATTTATAGCAGCAAATTCTAAAATGTTGTAAAATGTATGAACAGGCCATCTTCTTGAACCTGCTTTGACTGAATATTTTCTTGCCATTTGATCAACAATATCAACGCCACATTTTGTTTCATTATAAAAAGTGACGGTTTCTGGCGTTTTCTTTGAATTATTTGCAATTGCAATGTTTGAATGCATCGAACTTAAAATTATCACATTCTTTTTCTTTTTGCATTGGTATGCTGTGAGTGTTGAACCAGAATCCTTATTTTTCAATATTTTTGTTGTGTATAACTTCTCTTTTCCTGACCTTATACAATCTGTAATTTCTCGTCTAGCTCTATTCATCGTACCAACTAAACTCGTGCGTTTTTCCTTTAGTTTCTTCGCCAATTCTAGAGATGTAAAAAAATTGTCAACTGTGACATTTCTTCCCATATTTTGAAAAGGCTCAGTTAGTTTTAACACGACATACTCAGAAAGTCTCTGGTTTTGATCCCTTTCTTCATTTTTTCCTAGATATGGAAATGCGTTCAATATGTATTTAGTTTCTAAATCTGCAGCTACCCAAAATTTTTGTCCATATTTATCAGGTTTTGATGCTATAAATTGAGTAAATGGACAGCGAGTTTTGCTAGGAAACAATTGTTCATCGATTGTTATGTTCTGGCCTGGCTTATAACAACTAATACAGTTTTCAATGAAACGATTCCATACTTCCGAGATCATTGCAAATTTATCGTGTTTTATTCGATTACAACGCGTCGATTTTATATCAAATCTCAAAAATCTAGAAATTTCGCAAAATCTGTCTCTGGATATGGTTTCTTTACAAAATTTTAAACCCCAGGTTTCAGATCACAATGAATGTAATTCCAAGTTTCGAGCTCCAGAGACTCCACGAGCATAC
Organism: Salticus scenicus; assembly: GCA_963930645.1. Lineage (NCBI taxonomy): Eukaryota > Metazoa > Arthropoda > Arachnida > Araneae > Salticidae > Salticus > Salticus scenicus. The sequence goes on from CAWVNO010000001.1 coordinate 1,046,127, forward strand.
AACACTGAAATATATGCAAAAAACTCTTCTCTTGAAAGTGACCAGTTTTCATTTTTTAGCACTCTGCGTGCTTCGATCACTGTGCATTTTATTATGTGCTCTAAAATAGTTTTATCTATAAACAGCAACCAAGCACTCAAAACACTTTCACTATTTATATTTCTTTTTGCATAACTAGTGGGGCCACTTGTTTCTCGCAATATATTTTGGCTAGTAAATCTTCCAGATGCACTCACATATGTGCATTCTTACCACTGTGAACCATCGCGAGCCGTAAATATATCGTTGTTTTGAGAATTATCAACGCATGTTTCCTCATCACTTTCAGAATCGGAAGATACAAAAGGAACAAAAATTTCATCATCAGATCCTCCATCAATTTCGGAAAACTCTCCACCCTCGGATTTATTATCGGACAATTCTCTTAGAAGCTTTTCTATTTCTTCTTGGGTAAGTCCTCTTTTACGAGACATTAACAAACCTTTATGACTTTAGTAAAAAATACGAAAATGTTAAATTGACTGCAAAATCTAATAAATTCACTAGTAATTCGAACGCTATTATTACAAGAAATAGAATCAAACAACCGTTCTGCTGACAGCAGGTGTTTACACAGCTGCAATTGGTCACGTGATAACACGTGATCACCAGGTGCAAGAAAGCGCATTCCACTCGTCGATCACATTCTTCACTCCAAAACTACCGTTTAAATAAATGCCTATAATAATGAAATTTAATTCGAAGTAAAAAAACTCAAATTATTGCCGTGTCAAATTGACACCAAGCCGGCGTTCTAGGTAAATTTTCCTGTAAATAAAGTTTAGTAAGAGCTAACATCTTAACATTTTATATGTGTATTTTCCCTACACATTAAATAAAAGTCAAGAAAAATTAATCAAATTCCTCGAGTTTTTCGAATTTTACAACGGAACTTAGATGCTTTAGTGTCAAAATGACACCGCCCGGCGTTCTAATGTTAAAGAATACCTTTTAGAAAATTATGAAAACATACTACATTTTTAGCTAAATATTATAAAAGTAATTAGCCTTTTCAAATATGAAAAATAAATAACAATTCTGCAAAATAAATGAAATCTTTAAGAAAAATTATATTTCAGAAAATTTAAACTATTTAAAATTACACCAAAAAATATATTCAGTAACATTTCTTTAAATTAAATATTTATGAAATAATATCACATTAATGCACATTCATAACTGACAACATTGAAGAATCAAAATAACGAAGATTTTGTAAGCGGCATTTTCAGGCCTAGACAACACTGATGAGTTTTTGACATATGACATTATTTAATAGTTTAATCATAGCTTAAATTGTCAAAATTTTACATGCAAAAGTTAAATTTAATTATTAAGTAAAAATTTACTAATTGTTAACCTTTTCCTTATGGGTGGGATTTCTGCAATCCCAAGCAAAAATTCGTTTAAGAAATAAGAATACTGGGTTGGTATTTCCGTTGTTCCAAACATTTCTTCTCCTAAAGCATGGGGTGCAGTACCCCCATGCTTTAGGGGAAGAAATGTTTGGGACAAGAGTAGTACCAACTCCATATTCTTAAGCACATTTTTGCTTGGGATTGCAGAAATCCCACCCGTAAGGAAAAGGTTAATTAAAAATAGCGCTACATACTGAGATTCATGAGAGTTTTTTTCAGCAAAAGCAAAATCCTTGCTTAAAAAATTGAAGATTTGTTGAAGTTTTGAATAAATTATAGGTATAACTTTAAAGTGTTCAGAATAAGGAAGGAATATATAGTAATAAGGGAGAGTGGAAGACTGTACCAAAATAAGGGAGCCTTCCTTTAAATAAGGGAGAGTTGGCAAGTATGTACATTAGTTAACATTATAAGAAAATCTTACTTTATAGAAGTTGGCTGCTATAATTTTTTTGAGAGAAACACTTGCTATCATTGGCAGCTACTTGGTCAGTATCTTTGATGAATACTCATCAAGTAGTCGCCAATGATGGCAGAGGCCCCTGTCAAGAGGACTATGGCAAGCAACTTCTATAAAGTAAGTTTTTTTTAAGATGTTAATTAATGTGTATTTAGAAATTTTTATTCATCAATTCATCAACCGTGAATATTTATGTAAATCAAATTGGAGTGTAAAGGTTGATATTTTTATTTATTACCAACTATGCGAAAAATACCAGAGCCGGGAATCGAACCCGGGCACCTCCGCTTAACGCACGGATGCTCTACCTAGCTGGTTGTCAGCCAGGGTAGCTCAGTGGTAGAGCATCCGTGCGTTAAGCGGAGGTGCCCGGGTTCGATTCCCGGCTCTGGTATTTTTTGCATAGTTGGTAATAAATAAAAATATCAACCTTTACACTCCAATTTGATTTACATAATGTGTATTATTTAGAAGTTTCGTATATATTTTAAAGATCACACTTAATGTTTACAAAAATTTACTTACTCTAACTTCTGCATTACGGGGTTGACCAGTCAAATCACATTTTGAGCCATTAGTATAATACTGTGAATGATATTTTTGCTTGGTATGCTTGAATTTCTCCTGAAAAATGATAAACAAATTAGTAAAAAACCAAATTATGCTTCATTCTATTTTTTTCTTAAAACAACAGAATTCACAAACCTGATCTGTTTCATTATTCCAATCGTAATCTGAATCAAACAGACCTAATGTGATAACCTGACCAAGAATTTCTCCTTCTGAAATAAAAATACATTGGTACATTTCTCATCACTCATAATCAGGTCTTAACAAATTTAACACGTTGAGCGCCACGCAAATTCTTAAAATCCATTAAAATTCCATAATGATTTCTCCTGTAATAAATAAAAATTAAGCAAATTTTTAATAAATTTTCACTCATTAAATGTAATATTTTTAGTTTTATATCCGCCACCGATGGTTGACATGGCTTTATATCATATTTGACACTGTCAGCCACTGATGGCTGTCAGGGCTCGCAATGTTTTAATTTTTTATTGGTTCTGGGTAAAACTTTCACTGAAATGTTTGAAGTATAACAGGTTCAGCACACTCCTAAAGCTTCAAGATGATTCCTTCAGTACTTAGAGATATATGGCAAAATGTCTAGAATCTAGAATGGCTGATATGGTGCTCAACGTGTTAAAAATACTTGGCCAGTTAAATAGAAAATTTAGCTGGCAACAAAGTAGCAAAGAAAGAAAAAAAAGTTTTCCCTGACCAAATTACATAAACTTTTTTTTTTTTTTAACGAGATAAGTTTTCTGTGCATAAACTGAGGATAAAAATGTCTAGTAAATAAATATAACTAGTGTATATTAATAATAAATAGCATAAATTTAATGTCATTAAATCATCTAATTTTAGGCTACTATATTTTATATATCAATTTAATTTATAATTTAACATAGAAATAAAATATTATAAACTATGTTTTTTCAATGAAGATAATTTCTTCAATTATCTAAATTTATAACCTAACTAAATATTAATTGAATTTCACTATAGAAATTATCATAATTATTTAACTCTGAGAAAATGGATAATTTAAAAATATGTATATAATAGAATAACATACTTAAATTGATAAAAAAAAAAAAAAAAAAAAAAAAAGTGAAATGTAGTTTATTTTATTGTTTACAGATTCCCCCCCCCCCCTAGATTGGCAATAAACATGCCAAATTTGACAATCTGGATATTTTGTAGCCATGAAATGATCAGTTTATGAAATGTTGTAACCTTGATAGTTTGAAGCTGTGTGATGATCTTCCATTTTTGAGAAGCAAACATTCAAACCGTGTTTTCTCCTTTGGATACAATTTTTTAGAGAACACAAAAACTAATAAATTAAAAAATAACTAAACTTAAAACCTAATTATTGTTTGTTTAGATGTATTACTAGATACTAGGAAAATATGTAGACACATCTAGGAAGATATATCTGTACTGATAAGTATAAAGGATTTAAGTCCATATTCTTGATTTTTCAGGAGACGAAAAATAAAGTTAAACTAACTAAAAACTAATCGGCAGAATCGATTAGGAAAAAGGGATTATGTTGGTTTATACTCTTTACACCATTCAGTGATTGTCAATCTTCATTTAATAAAGAGAAAAAATTGAATTAAATATTTTATACCAAAGATTAATATGAAATTTCTGACGAATCTTTTTTTACCAATGGATTTTCTCAAAGACTATATGACATGGATTTAAATCCTTTATACCATTCAATAGAGAATTTTTCTCTGAATCTAACTATGTACTTAACTCAAAATCAACATTTTTGGACTTAAATCCTTTATACAGTGGAGCACCGTTTATACGTTTTTCAAGGGACCGTTCCTAAAAAACGTATAACTGAAAAAAACGTACAACTGAAAATTCGTTTTAACATTAATACACAATAGAGTGTCACATTAATAATAAAAGTCTAATCAATTTTCATGATTTCCTTTACATTTATTTGAATAAGATATATTTTTAATTATATTAAAAATATTTTTAAAAGGTAGAATAAAAATGAAATGATAATTAAAAATACAGAAATTCAGAAAATTTTCTCAAGATTTCGATTTTAACCTTTAAAGACCAAGCCTTTCGTTCTCTAAACGAAGATGACAGTTTTGCAAACGATTAAAAGAAAGGGAAAAAAAATTCTTGTTTCTCCAACTGTAATGTCAAATAAACATGATGATAAGAAATAAGAAAATTTTCCAAGTCGCCCAACGGAAGTGAGTAATAAATCTTCCAGTTTACAAAATGCCTATAAAGTTGTGGTTTTTTTCCCCTTTGATATCCCATCCCTGGAATCAATTAAAAGAGTAAGTGAAAAGTCTTCAAGTGGTCACTGGCTACTTGTATACCTACCATTCAACCCAGTTGCCAACTGCTTATCTCTGAAAAACACCCCCCTTTCCCCAAGCTATCGATGCAGGTCGCAATTTGTTCTATAGCCGCACTTTGCTACCATAGTTCTAAGAAAAAATAATCGAAAAAGATAAGAATAAAACATAAAGAGCATTCATCTTTTTTTTTTCTTATCCTGGAATTAAACTCAAACTTGGGATTCTGCAAGGAGAAAAAAAACGTATAAGTGAAATTAAGAATTTACTCGTGTCGTATAAACGAAATATTTTAACATTAGAATTCAATGGAATGATTTGGGACTGAAGTCGAAAAACGTATAAATGAGAAACGTATAAAAGGTGCTCCACTGTACTTATCAGTACAGATATAGACATAATATTTTTATGTTAAGTTTAAAGAAAAATCGCTAACTCTTTTAATTTCTGGAGAAAACACAGTTTGAATGTTTGCTCCTCTTTTATGCATGTGATAGCTGCAAAATCAAACTCCATGCATTTTAAAGATTCATGCAGATCAAAGTAGGGTAGCCAGTATTTTTTTTATTTATTTATTTATTTATTTATTTTTTTATGTATGGAAAGCATATATACGTATGCATATTAGTGATTGCTGTGAAACGAAATTTTGTGCCTTTGAAGATTCATACAAATTGAAATAAGAGTATGCAGCATTTTTTTTTTTTTTTTTGGCTTTCATGTAAGTGAAGTACACATACATACCTATTAGTGATTTCTGTGATTTGGTATTTCATGTATTTACAGATTTATCCATCGGAAACAGATAAAAGAACAGTAGATTTTTTTTTTTTTTTTTTTTGCTTCTCTTTAGAATAAGATTTTTTGGTGTATAGCTTCTTTTTTCTATATTCTGTGTTTAATTTATATCATCAATGCTAAGTGAATGTTTTATATTTTACTTTGGGGGTCTGATTTTTAGTTTATCAAAATTGCAACACCAGCTAATTTTTTAGTTTCATGTACTGTGTAGTTACTTGGAAATGGAACATGGTCAACGTATTTTTAGGGGAAAAGTTTATTCTCTTTTTAGTACATGACATTTATAGAAAAGATAATTTTAAATCTTTTACAATTACATACATTTTAAATATAGTTAATTTTGCCCAGTGTCCTTTTATGAAGTCATGTTTTTTTTTTTTTTTTTTTTTTTTCTTAGTTGCCATTTTCTTTACATTTTTGTGAATGCTTTGAGTAGATTGTAATTCTAGAGATGCTTCTCAGAAATGAGCCAGATTGGCAATTTTCTAAAAATTGCCTAATCGCCAAGCAATAGGTTAAATCATATTTACACCGAAAAATAATGGTTTTATGAAATGAAATTTTTTTAGAAAGGTACGGAAATTTATTGTGTATGATAAAGTAATAATCTTTATCTATTATTTAAGTATCAAAACAAGAAAAATTTTAAATATGAAGTGTAGGGGAAGGCAAGGGCTCAGCAATCCTTTTAAAAAACTGATCGTCAATTAGAAAATCGTGGCTGTCGGTGGCAACCTGCAACTGTATTTGTTGAGCCCTGCTCATAATTTTTATGGGTGCATAATTATTCAATTAATAATCATGAATTCAAAAAAAAAATATATATATATATATTTTATTTATTATCAGATGCACAATTTTCTAGTCTGAATTATTTAAAAAAACTTATGAATCACCAGATTTTCTGTGGAAGGTTTGTTCAAAGTTCACATATTTTTATGAAATATTCCTTTCAAGATCATCGATTTTTATCAAGAGTTTGGATTTTTTTTTTTTTTTTTTTTTTTTTTTAGATAAAAACTAAAAATAATGTTTATAAGAAATTTCTTAAACTGCTACTTTACTAATTGAATTGTCATGCAGTGAATAATGACATTTAATCTTGACTTTCATTCATTGGATTTGCATTCACTTCAATAACAGCCAAAATGACCTCCAAAATTGTGGAAACTAAGAAACAAATCTGAAGTTTATGAGTAAGGCTTGTAATAGATCTGCTGGCTGTGCACATTAAATTAAAGTTTTGTGTTCTGCAATGCAAAGAAACATCTCAGTAACATGCTACAGAACAAATTGTCCATTTTTTTTTTTTTTTTATTGAAATAGGCTTTTCAATTGAATTTAAGTTTTTTAAGTAAAAAACTTTGAATAAGCAACATAAAATGCAAAAAACTCGAAACAATTGTTTTGGGTCAAAAGAAAACATGACGTTTTGTTAGGCAAACAAAGAAGGCACAGGTGCTGCAGGCAAAGTGGCAACACAACTCTGTCAGCAGCAAAGCAGCAACTTTTTATCAGCAACACTTGCACCAACTTTGTTCACCTAATGAAAGCTCATGTTTTCTTTTGACCTGAAACAATTGTCACAAGTTTTTTTTTTTTTTTTTTTTTTTTTTTTGCATTTTATGATATTTATTAAAAGTTTTTTTATTACTTATAAATGCCAGTGTCCTGGTATATATTTATTATCATGTTTTTATTAACTTCGATTCGTGTTTGTTCGGTACAAATCTTGCAATTGATTTTTAACTAACTTCCCTATTAGCTAGACGTTTGAAACTTTCAAAATAGCTCATAATCCAATGACAACACAATACTTCAAAGCCCAATTGATGAATTTTTAATTAGTTTTTTTTTTATTAATTAAAATATGAAAATAGTAACCCCCTAATAGCTTTAAAAATAGCCATTAATATTAGTTATAATTTAATTGTTGCCAAAAAAAAAAATTACGAGTTCATTTTCTTTCGACATTAAAATAAATACATTTAATTAAACATGAACATTAAAAAAATTGTAAAAAGTTGAATTATGCATCTCACAAAATTTGACGTCATTATCACCTTAAAATGCATTTTATATGCATTGATAAAGTACTAATGTAGTTCTATAGCTATGATTGAAGAGAAAATTTAAAAACATGGTATATAAAAAGTTTTTTTATCTTATAATTATTATGAATTTATGTTTGTTTAAGTAAGAGTTTATATTATCTTTTCTTTATTTAATTATAAAAATAGAAATTTTAGAAAAGTAGACCCCCCCCCCCAAAATTAAAATCTGTTTTGACCCCTAGATACTTTAATATTAAACCAGAAACATAGAAATACAAACCATCAACATGGAACTGCTTCACATAATGACCATAACAGAATTCATAAGTCCACCAATCTTTAGTCTGAAAGAAAATAAAATATTTTAAAATAAATAAATACAGTACCCAGGTTTCAAATCAGAAATAAGATTTTAAATGAATCAATGGAAAAGTATATTAAATCTATAACTATACAGTGTAACATGCAAGAAATACACTCCCTGGTCACTGAATTAGAAACCTTAGATTAGAATTTTACTGGATCTTTTTTTGCATGGATAACAACCCATATTCATGAGGGCATGGATTCTACATGCTTCTGGAATGCACTTACACTACACAGACTTTAAGATACTGTAAATTGAATTGAAAAGGAAATTGCTGTTGGACTCGCCTTTCTAAATATTCTAAACATTTTCTATTGGATTTAGATTCAGGCTTGGTAGTGACCAGAAAATCTATACATAATCAAATTAATGTTTATTAAACAATGTTTCTAGCATGGTGTACAGTTGCATTATTTATCAACATGCAACTATACATGAGTATCTATCACTTTCAAAGTAAAAATGTAACATTGCAGGATGCACTTGATCTGCCAATATATGTCCAGGTATTGCATGGCTTTTGATTTACCATCAAGTAACATTAAAGGATTACTTCCAAACCAGCTGAATATTCTCCACACACACCAAAATATATATATATATTGCACATTTATGCCGCTAGCGAATGCGTGTAGAAACTCTCACAGGTTTTTAATTCATTGGCCAGTGTGTGTATAACTTATTAATTGCTACTATTTTTATAATTTTTACACATTTAAATAGAATGCTTAAAAGAATAATATTTAAAAAATAAAAAAATGTATATCTATAACAGGTTTAAAATCAGAAATGAGATTTAAAATAAATGAAAAATTATTTAAAAGCAGAAGTTAATCCAGAACAAATTTTAGTGCCCCATTGAGGAACTTTCACAAAAAAAAAACTTTTGGTAAAGAGGTACCTTCATAAAATCAACTTTCAGCAAAGAGGCACTTTCAAAAAGTCAATCTCAACTATATAGTTGCACACTAAAAACTTCTATAAACGTTACTATTGAGTCTACAGACTTCATAACTTTTCTCATTGTTGTCGCTATGGTTCAACCCCCATAGCATAAAATGCAAGACGTACACTGCAGATTTTTCTTTTAGTCTGCAGACTATTTCCAAAACAGTACTGTGCAGAGATTCCAAGTCTCCTGATTTTGACAGGAAATATAGTGATTTTCAATCTTTCTCCATTCACAGCATAAATGTCAATATTCATTAATTAAATTATAAATAAAAGGACAAATTAAACTTTTAAAAATACCTCAAAGTCCTTTAATGCTGCTCAATTAAAGGACTTTGAGGTATTTTTAAGTGTTTTTTAAAATGTCAATATTCATTTTAAACATGCTTTATTAGATTCTAGAACCTATAAAGAAATAGAATTATTCGATATTTATCCTTCACGTACTGTTTAGTGCTCCCCCCCCTCCACAATGGTTGATGAGCAAACAGATATCGGAATCTTTGCGATTTCCAATCTTTCTCCATCCACAAGATAAATGACAATATTCTTTTTATACTTAATTAAATAGATTCCAGAACCTATAAGGAAGAATAATTGTACAATATCTCTCATTCCTATAATTCTTCCCCCCCACCCCACCCTCCTTTTACCAAATGGCTAACAACTGGTGATGAAACTTCCTGCAGAAGTCTTGTGATTTCTGATCTTTCTCTATATGCAGTATAAATGTCAATATTCTTTTTAAACTTGCTTTATTAAATTGTAGAATTGTTCAGTATTGTGTAGAGATTCCAAGTCTCCTGATTTTGGCAGGAAAGATTCTCTACTTATTCATTTTTGTTATTGCTTCTTTGAATATACACAAGATTTTGCATCAGTTCAGGGGTTAATCCAGGTTTTAAATTTTAGGGCCCATTTTTGTGAAAAACAAATTATTTTTGTGAAATTTTTATTTATTTCTGGGGAAAAAAAAAAAAAAAAAAAAAAAAAAAAAAAGAACTGTTGCTGGAAACCTTTCATTTTAGCAGTTACTCTATCTAATGTAGTTAATAGCATTTTATTAAACAAAAGTATAGACACTCATTAAAAATAATACAGTAAACATGGAAAAATTTTACAAAATCATTATTTTTATAAAACAAAATTTTGTGAAAGGGCTGTTTTTATAAATCTGAATTTTGTGAAGGGGCAGCAAAAGGGTTCCAATTTTTGCCTGGATTGACCCCTGCAGTTTCAAAGTTTGATGATCTTCACACATTTCCGTTTGAGAACCAGTATTTTTGTAAATGGATCTCTAGTACTATAGAAGAAGTTAGATCTGAAAGTAACACATATAAAATGAAGGTTTTAAACAAAAAGTCTGTTAGGGAACCTGTGTTTATTAAGTTACTTAAATAGGCAGTTTCAATTCCAATATCAAAAATTTTCTGTGAAAATTGGGGTTCAGACATTCAGAAAGTAAGCAAAATGCAATTAAAATGTACAGATCGCAATTATGAACAAACTGTACCTGTTGGTAATAGAAAGTTTATAGTACTTCTTAATGTCCTTCCATCTGGTTACTCAGGAACCAGAAAATTTTAGATTAATTTCAGTGTTTAGAATCTTGTACTGCAAACATTTTACTAGAATCAGTGCGAACGAAATCATGGACAAAAATATATCTTGATATGAAGGATAATGGTTAATGTTAATGCCAACTCTTTATCTAGCTAATATGTAATTAAAATATCATAACTACAATGCTCTGATCACATCTAACAGATTAATAAAATAACATTAGATAAATGGAAACTTACGATAAAAATGCTTAATAATCCAGTATCTTTTTTTTTTTTTTTGTAATTGTGAAATTATTCTGCAGATTATTTTTTAATGCCTCAAAAGCTGTCGCAGATTGACATAAAAAAATCTGCTACTGGGGGTTCAACTATTTGTTTTAAAGGTATTGACTAGTTATTCTGAAAAATATTCATACTGAAAATTTACATACATATATGGAAGAGAAAGCAATGCTCCTACACGTACAAAATTTTTTTCTTAATTGTCTATTACTTTTACAGGGTGGCTACAAAAATTCAGAAAAGAAGTTCCCTGATTTTTCCATGATTTCTATGACTAATTTTGACAAATTTCCATGATTTTCATTACCTATTATATACAATCCATAATTTTGTGTATATCACACTCTTGCGTAACATGCTCGCTAAATCACTGCAATTGAAAAAAACTATGCTGATGGGCAAAAATATCTCAATTTTTTTTCTTTGTTCACTTAACAAAAAAAAAAAAAAAAAAAAAAGATGAAAAATTCAAAATTTTGGGGAAATTAACAAAATTATAAAAATATGAGTCCTTTTAACTGCACAACATATTAACATCAAGAATCAAGACATAAATTTATTCCTCAATTTTTTTTTTCTTTTTGAAATGTTAACTTTGTGAGATTCAACTAGAAAGCAGCCAATCCTGTGAAATCATGGTTAAGATAACACCTGTTTGAGAATCTTTCAGCCATGCTTGCTGGGCAAAAATGAAAATTTCCATGATTTTGGGGGTATTTTTACAAAATTCTATGATTTTTCCAGATTGATAAAGTACCCTGATTTTTCCATGATTTCCCTGATTGTCGCCACCCTGTTTTATAAATAACTCTTCATAAAGATTTGTTGAAAATAAATCTTACTGTGTATGTTTATACAAAATTTTGTCCGATACTGCCATTTTAAAAATTTTGAAAAGACAGGATGGCAACACCAACTGTTGGACAATATTCACGAAAAGTAGATAGGCACGAATTTATATCAAGATGCAACTACATATATATATTTGTATGAAATTCTGAATAATTAGTTCTTGAATTAAAGTTGTCAAAAAATTTTTGTCACACAATACATACAAACAGACAGACATTTTCTAAAAATGGTCAAATCGTGTCCTGGATCCATCAAAAACTTGAAGTCAAAAATTTTTACAAAACCAATATTTCTTTTTATTGAATATAGTAAGGAAATAAGATCAAAAGAGCAGTGTTTGCATTAGAAAATAATTATAAGATAAAAAAATGTTTATAAACCATGTTTTTAAATTTTCTGTTGAATCATATAAATGCTACTGAAGGCAGCCGGAATCCCAGCAATTGGATAAAAGTATTAAAAAAATTCCTTGCTATCGTCTTTTGAGCTATTATAAAAGTTTCAAATGGCTATCTAGCCGGAAAGTTAGTTAAAAGTTGATTGCAAGCTTTGTACTAGAAACGCTGCCGAAGGCAGCAGGGTCCTGAAGCAATTGGATAAAAATATTTTTAAAAAGCATTTTCACCGTATTCCGAAAGTTTCAAATGTCTAACTACTCGGGAAGTTAGTTAAATAAATTTTCTGTTGAATCATATGAACGATGCCGAAGGCAGTAGGGACCTGAAACAGTTGACTAAAAGTATTAAAAAAAATGTATTGCCACCGTGTTCTGAGCTATCCTGAAAGTTTCAAATATCTAGCTAATCGGGAAGTTAGTGAAAAATCGATTGCAAGCTTTGTACTGGCAGCAGGAACCCTAAACAGTTGGCTAAAGGTATTAAAAAAAATGCATTTTCACCGTGTTCTGAACTATTCTGAAAGTTTCAAATGTCTAGCTAGTCGGGAAGTTAGTTAAATAAATTTTCTGTCGAATAATATAAGCGCTGCCGAAGGCAGTGGGACCTGAAATAGTTGACTAAAATTATTAGAAAAATGTATTGTCCCCGTGTTATGAACTGTCCTGAAAGTTTCAAATGTCCAGATAGTCGGAAAGTTAGTGAAAAATCGATTGCAAGCTTAGTACTGATAACGCTGCCGAAGGCAGCAGGAACCCGAAACAGTTGGCTAAAGGTATTAAAAAATGCATTTTCACCGTGTTCTGAACTATTCTGAAAATTTCAAATGTCTAGCTAGTCGGGAAGTTAATTAAATAAATGTTCTGTCGAATTACATAAGCGCTGCCGAAGGCAGCAGAACCTGAAATAGTTGACTAAAAGTATTAGAAAAATGTATTGTCACCGTGTTGTGAGCTGTCCTGAAAGTTTCAAATGTCTAGCTAGTCGGAAAGTTAGTGAAAAATCGATTGCAAGCTTTGTACTGATAACACTGCCGAAGGCAGCAGGAAGACGAAACAGTTGGCTAAAGGTATTAAAAAATGCATTTTCACCGTGTTCTGAACTATTCTGAAAATTTCAAATGTCTAGCTAGTCGGGAAGTTAATTAAATAAATGTTCTGTCGAATTACATAAGCGCTGCCGAAGGCAGCAGAACCTGAAATAGTTGACTAAAAGTATTAGAAAAATGTATTGTCACCGTGTTGTGAGCTGTCCTGAAAGTTTCAAATGTCTAGCTAGTCGGAAAGTTAGTGAAAAATCGATTGCAAGCTTTGTACTGATAACACTGCCGAAGGCAGCAGGAAGACGAAACAGTTGGCTAAAGGTATTAAAAAATGCATTTTCACCGTGTTCTGAACTATTCTGAAAATTTCAAATGTCTAGCTAGTCGGGAAGTTAATTAAATAAATGTTCTGTCGAATTACATAAGCGCTGCCGAAGGCAGCAGAACCTGAAATAGTTGACTAAAAGTATTAGAAAAATGTATTGTCACCGTGTTGTGAGCTGTCCTGAAAGTTTCAAATGTCTAGCTAGTCGGAAAGTTAGTGAAAAATCGATTGCAAGCTTTGTACTGATAACACTGCCGAAGGCAGCAGGAAGACGAAACAGTTGGCTAAAGGTATTAAAAAATGCATTTTCACCGTGTTCTGAACTATTCTGAAAATTTCAAATGTCTAGCTAGTCGGGAAGTTAGTTAAATAAATTTTCTGTCGAATTATATAAGCGGTGCCGAAGGCAGCGGGACTTGAAATAGTTGACTAAAATTATTAGAAAAATGTATTGCCACCGTGTTGTGAGCTGTCCTGAAAATTTCAAATATCTAGCTAGTCAGGAAGTTAGTTAAAAATCGATTACAAGATTTGTCCCTGACAAACACACAAACAAACAAGAATCGAAGTTAATAAAAACATGGTAAAAATATTGAGTGAGATTCCCGCACTCTAACAAAAAGTTTAAGTGAGAAATTACATAAGTTACATTTTGCAAATTTCTTTTTAAAGAATTACAATTACAAATTAAACAAATAAAAAAAGAATTAAGAAAATGTTAAAAATGGAAAATTATTTATTCATTTTCTTTCCTCTTTTGTGGCTAAGAGCAGATCAGATACAGCTTCAATATTAAAGAATATGAATTTTCTTTAAAAATGCAGAAGGAATTGCTCAAGCTATTACTTAATCTGTTTCAAAATTTATTTTCAATTTGATTTTACATACTCAAAGAGTGCTTGACAGAAGTGAAGAACACTGTTCAAAAAAATAATAATAATTAAAATGTATAGAAATGGTATGTTAAAATTTAGCTTTTAGAATTACAAGAATTTTAAAGATATGAAACAAAATATTACCTTGGATAAGCATGGTTTAGTTTTCAATGGTTTCAACAGTTCTAATACATCAGTATCTTTTTCATTGGCAGGCTCTTTTTCGGAAGATTCTTCTTCTTGTAGCTGAGGTAGCAAACACTGAAAGTCTTGTCCATTCCGAGATGTTATGTATACCGCAGGATAGCTTGTCTCCTACAGAAAATGAATATACTGAGAAGAGAAAAGTACTCTTTTTCATTTTTTTAAATTAATGCACTGTTAACGTAAAGCAAAATTATAAATTAAAGCATTTTCTCAATAATTACAATAACTAATCACTTTTCAAGACAATCAAGAGAAATATCTGGTTAATCTTATATACTTATATAAATAGGGGGGGTGGGGAATTTACTCTAGGCGTAAAGCAAAATTATAAGTTATGGCAATTTCTCAATAATTACAATAACTAATCATTTTTCAAGACAATCAAGAAAAATATCTGGTTAATCTTATATACTTATATAAATAGGAAGGGGGAGGGGGGAATTTACTCTAGGCATAAAGCAAAATTATAAGTTATGGCAATTTCTCAATAATTACAATAACTAATCACTTTTCAAGACAATCAAGAAAAATATCTGGTTAATCTTATATACTTATATAAATAGGGGGGGGGGGAATTTACTCTAGGCGTAAAGCAAAATTATAAGTTATAGCAATTTCTCAATAATTACAATGACTAATCACTTTTCAAGACAATCAAGAAAAATATCTGGTTAATCTTATATACTTATATAAATAGGAAGGGGGAGGGGGGAATTTACTCTAGGCATAAAGCAAAATTATAAGTTATGGCAATTTCTCAATAATTACAATAACTAATCACTTTTCAAGACAATCAAGTAAAATATCTGGTTAATCTTATATACTTATATAAATAGGGGGAGGGGAGGAATTTACTCTAGGCATAAAGCAAAATTATAAGTTATAGCAATTTCTTAATAATTACAATAACTAATCACTTTTCAAGACAATCAAGAAAAATATCTGGTTAATCTTATATACGTATATAAATAAGGGGGGGGGGGGAATTTACTCTAGGCTACTCCAAGGCAATTTTATTGGAAATCGTCAATATGACAATGTTCTGCATCATGTTCCAAAATGTAATTCCCCGCAGGCACAGTACAAAAGTGCGCTTTACAGTGATCAAGCCAAACAAGAAAACACGTTAAAAAAAAGGAATTTGATCAGAAACAATACATAGAAAAAAAAAGAAAATCATCATTAAATGCAATTTAAACAAAATTTTTACTGAATAATTACGAAATTATAACCAATCACAAATAAAAAATAAAACTCATAACATAAAATCACACAATATAAATGCTCATAATTCCCAATCACCGGAATAAGTAATATGCACATCTGTACACTTTGTGTACATGAAAAAAAAAAAAAAAAAAAATTTCACTGAATACTCCATTCTCAAAATAAACAAAATTTTGTGCTTCAGCAATCAGTAATACGTATGTCTGCACATTTCTTGTATATAAGAAAGAAAAAAATCACTGAATACTCCTTTCTCAAAATACGTGAATCTAAAAAATGCAAAAAATTACATATTGCAGCAATCAGTAATACGCAAGTCTGTATGTCGCTTCACATACATTAAAACCAAGAAAAAAACATCACTGGATACCCCTATCTCAAAATGCATGAAATTACATGTTGCAGCAATTGCTGACACATGTATGAACATGAATGCTTCATGCACATAAAAATAATTACTGTCCCTTCCCTCTCTCTTCACAAATCCTAAACAAAAACACAAATTGCAAAATTGCCAAAAGCACAAGTCAATATTCTTTTTTTTTTATAAATATTAAGTGGATAAAACAATTTATTTAATCCTCGTTATTTATAATTAAAAAGACATATAATTTTAAACTTTGCATAATCAGCCAATTTCAAGAGAACATATATTTCTGTTACATATAAACATTTACTTACACATAAATATTTATTTTGTAAATAATGATTAAATACACTACACTATTAAATTCATTTCCATAAAAAAAACTTACCTCTCATACTCTTTATACAGTTGGTAACAAAAGTGTCCGAACACTAGCAAAAATTCCTATGTAAAAAAAGTACACTTCATACAGTTTTGTTAAATAAATCCTTATCGAATCATGTTCTTACACTGACTAAGAACAGGATTCGAGAAGGATTTATTTAACAAAACCGTATGAAATGTACTTTTTTTACATAGGAATTTTCGCTAGTGTTTGGACACTTTTGTTACCGACTGTACTTAAATATACATAAACGTTTTTCTAAAGCTACTTCAATGAAAAGTTAAAAACACTGATTAAATATCCTTTCACTTCAATAAATATCACTCCATTTTTATTATTTACTTCAAAAATGACACAATTCAACCAAAATAATATATCAAATGAATTACTGTAAAACACTTTCTTTAAAATTGCTCTGAAACAACACTGCATCATTTTCGAACTTTCAATTTAAACTTTCAAAAAACACACATTTAATTCAGTAACTATATTCAGCACCATACATTGATGGCATAACATATGACACAAAGAAGCTGAAGTAAATACAAAGCCCCATAATCTCTGGCGATCTAGCACGCTCACAAAATACACCAAACAACCGAGTAAAATTATACTTATATGCCCATAAACAGTTTGGATTATGATGGGGTAGGGGGAATATAATTCAGTATATTCCATGGCATATTTTCAAAAATTCTTTGAGATGGTATCAATTTTTATTATGTTGTAACCCTTAATACATTGCGTGACATGGAAAATGCAACATCATGAAAGAGTGTGATGAAATTTTATACACAGACAGCTGATGCATATCTAAAAAGTGATGCTATTTAGAAAAAGTTAAGTTTACATGCAATAAATGGGGTTACAAACTAACAAAAGTTTTCTGGGAAAACAAGTGAATGGTAAAACAAACATTCTAGGAATCTGGAAATTTTGACTAACCAATGTCAGGACATAAAATCTTTATAATCATTTCTAGCACCAGAATCAGAATAATTTAAAAATAAAATATATAAGTTCAAAGTAATCAATTTTAATGAATATTTTGATAATAAAAACTTCAAAAACATATAGGGTAGGCGCTCCAGTGAATGACATGCTCCAGTAATTGACACCTATCCCGAAATAATTAATAAGTAAGAAAAATAATAAAAGCATATATTTTACATTCAAGAATTTTAACATTTTATGTTAAACACTGAAGTATAGGGTGCTAATAACTGGCAAAATGAATAACTAGCAGTGTCAAACACTGGAACATAGTGGGTCGATTACTGATAAAATGAAAAACTGGCAGTGTCAATTACTGGAACATTGAGTGGGTGTAAAATAAAAATTCATAAAAAAAAATAAAAAAAAAAGTTATCAAATGTATACATTTTAACATATATGTGGTTCTGAATGTCTTTCATGCTTTCTGCATTAACTTAAGATTTCTAAAAATATTTTCTGATGACTAGAACATTAAGAACATCAGATTGCTCTAAAAGAGTCAAGCACTGGAGCACTTACCCTACGAGGTATACTTTAATATGTGATATTTAAATATAAACTTAGTTTAACCTGTACATAAATTCGGCTTTGTTATCTAAAAAAAAAAAATAAATAAAGAGCACAATCACTTACTTCGTTTTTTACAGGCGTCTCTGAAATATCGATTTCATAGTTTAATCCTTTTAATTCTTCAATATTAAATCCATACAGAGAGTTTATCACAGAAATGTAAACAAAAATTTTTATTAAATTAACTTGATTATAGAAATATTGCATTTCAAATTTTATTTTAGGCAATAATTCCAGATAATGAAAGACAAATTTATTTTTAAATCAGAAATTTTTTGCAAAGCCTGTGCATATCATTAAATACAATACTTTTATTTAGAGTGCGAAAATTACGTGGCTTTCCGTGAAAGGGTATACTGTCATATTATACTTCTTCCCATTGCCAAGCAAAACTCTGCAATGTAAACAGCGAGGTAAGTCGGTTGATTGGTTGCATTACACAAAAGAGAAGAGTAGGCTTTGGAACCAAGGGGGTTAAAAATATATTGAACGATCAAAAAACAAATAATCCGTCAATCAATCGATCAAATTTTAGTGGCAAATCATTAAAGCATTGGACATTATGCATTAAAAGCCGCTATCAGACGAAAGACCGTATAAACTGCATTAGCCTATAGTTCAGCATAAACCGGTTTTTCAGGAGGAAAACTGACGAAATACCTTCGTTTGACACTTTTGCCTATCGTATAGTCTTCTTTCACGCATTTTCGACTGTTTAAATCTTATATTGTAGTTGTTAGCCTGAACTCCTCCAATCAGAGCGCAGGAAGCAAAAGGCAAAGAATAAACATCATCTCCATTCCATTACTCGATCTATTTTTAGCGATGTATCGCCAAATATTGCATTCCCTCTTTACATTTTGTGGATTTTCTTCGTGCTGAAAAACAACCCTGTATTCGGAGAAAGGGTGTCGTTCGGCAGGTTTGAGATGCAATAGCTTATACTTCAGAAGATACGGTCTTTCGTCTGATAGCGGCTTTACACGTCACTGCGGGTATATAAAATTCTCTACGCCAATCGCCGAGCTTGAAAGTTTTGTTTACTGCTGTATTAGCCAATACCAGTCGCTGAGATAGGTAAATACCCTCAGCCGTTGCCACTCGTGCATAAGGTAAGGTGACCATACGTCCTCGAAAATCGAGGACTGTCCTCGAATTTTGACCATTTTTATTTTTTGTCCCCGAAAATTCTTTGATTACTTGGGGACGCTATCCCAAAATTTAAATATTTCTTTCAAAATCGCAGTCCATTCCATGGAGGATTAAAATTGTGATGGCATGGCTCCGGACCACTTCTAGGAGTGAGTCCCAGACCGTCTCCAATTGCCCATTGCACAGCACTAGAGCCCCTAAATAAAATAATAGGCCGGCACAACCGCAACACCGCCATTATTTTGCCTCCGAAGAGGACAGTATTCCCGCTTGGCGTCCTTATCGCTTCTCTGATGATTTTAAGAAATCTTGATCTGAAGCTAATTCGGTCAAGATAAGAGCAATAAGCAACAATAATATTCCTAAAAACACATTTTTTTCACAGTACATTCTCTGAATGTTATTTTATTCTGAGGATATCCTATGGATGTACTGGGGTAAGATGTGTTGTTTGTTAGGGCGGTTTCTGTTTATTTTACAAAATGTCGCCAAAACTCAAATACACAGTAATAGAAGGTCTGTGAACACTTTATATTCACTTCTTGAATGATTATAGCAGTTTATCGCTACACAAACTTCCATATTATAGTTTACTTAGCTAAAATTATAAAAATAAATAAAATAAGTTACTCTAAAGTAACGTAAAACGATAAAAAAAAAATGTTTGTCGTTCGTTTATCAGAGAAACGCGCTGGGTACATGTGGCAACCCAAAGGCAACAAAATGCCTGATGAGCCAGCTCGTATATATAGGAGCCTTACACAGCACTAGTGAGACGTAAAACCCATCCATTCCAATCCAATGAAATCGCAGTCTAATGCACATGTAATTGGATAATATTGGAAATAAACGAAACTTTAAAATGAGGACCCTCATACTTCATGAGCAGAGAAAGAATCATGCACTATTAATCAGTATATAATTCTATTTTGCCCAATTTATGTTAAGTGAAAAATAAAATTTGTTTAATGAAATTTTGACAAAAATGGCAGTTATATGACCACCACAAATTGCATTGATACATTGATAGGAGAGAAAAAGAAATGATTTTTTTAGTTATATAATCGGGAATAATTTCTACATTTCTGGGAGTGGGGATTTTGAAGATTAAAATGAAATGCTGTTATTTTTTGTGTTCTCTCCTATCATCATAATAAAGTGTAAATGGGTTCTATAGAATTGTTTATTTTAATAATGCTGGGATAGTTTAATATGCATAAACATAGCTTAGGCTCAGCGATTTTTCGTAGAGAAAAGTGTTTCAAAGCATTTTGTAATGTATAAATCAGAGTCCTTTTTATTAATAATGCATATAGGTATTGGTCTGTTATGTCCTCGAAAATGTCCCCAAGTAGAGTTTTCAATGTCCCCGAAATTTACTTCGATTTGGGGACAAACGATAATTTGTCCTCAAATCAGTGCTTGAAAATATGGTCACCTTAGCATAAGGTCCTTGAGCTCGTTGGGTTTTACGTTGTAATTTTACGTTTTTATTTTATCGTTGTAAACGTGATTAAAGCCAAGAATAGTTTTAGGCATTTTTTTTCTTTATTAATTTCACATAACATTTTAACTTTAAACAAATTTAGGTATCTACAGTGGCGGATTTAAGGGGAGGGAGGGCTAGGGAGCTGAAGCCCCCTCCCCCCCCAAAAAAAGTACTGACATTCTCAGCTGAATAGTACAATTGCAAACTTTTCATTGATCTGGAATTACATCTTGAAAAATCTTAGCCCCCCCCCAAAAAAGTTAAGTTCTGGATGCTAAAATGGCCAAGTGCTTAATTTTCTTTCAGTTGAAGAGTTAAGGACATGAACCTGTTAAGTGACATTAAAAAAAAAAAAAAGATAGATGTCTGGAAAAGCTTATTATGGTCTCGTTTAAATATCGAACATTAAGTTCACACAATTGTCGGCACAGGAAATTATGTATATGGTTTCAGGCTGTACCGTTTAATTTCTCAAATGTACTAAACTTTCATTTAACATGTTCATCTACTAAGCTCTTCAGTTGTATTCTGCTTCTGCACTACTGATGCTTCCTTTTGAAAGCGGCTGTGACAGCATCTGTCACGCTTCACCATAGGATTTCGTAAGATCCCCTCTCAAAAGGTTAACTGAACCTGTCCATAATTCAATAATAATAAAGTTTGACTAGTGTTGAATTACAGCCAAATATCAGAATAATCTAAATAAATCCAGTTGTTAAAAAATTATCTAATGTATTTTTGGTGATCAAAAAAAAAAAAAAAAAAAAAAAAAAAGATGTATATCAGAGTAATTGCTTTAACTTTTCGATAAAATTGTGTTAAAGAATCATGTTATAGCTAGAAATAAAATGTTTTATGCTAAAATATATGTATAAAATATATTGATTTATTTGTAATTTATTGTACTGATAACTCAAAATTATACACAATTTTCTTTAATTTCAAAATTTTATTTTGACAGCTAAGGATATGTAAAATAGTAATATTGGAGGAAAAAAGCTAAGCCAGCAAAATTGTTCCTAATTATAATATTGATCTGAAGGAATGCATAATTTCACCGGAACATTTATTTATCACTTTGTTCTAAGCAACGTTTTACGAAAAAATAAATCAGCCTTAATTTTTCATTAAATGAAATTTCATTTTCAAAGCTCTATGTATATTAAACTGACATATAGGTAAAACTAAATAGATAAGCTATATGTATTAATACAAAAATGTTTAATATAGTTCATTTTTGGTATTGATTGTGCATGATGGACATGATTATGCAAGTAAATTAATACTCTCATATCATTAACTACAAAATATGTTTTGTTCATCAGAGGATATTTATGAGAAAAATTTATTGTATTGATATTTCAAAATTATACACAATTTTCTTTAATTTCAAAATTTTAATTTGACAGGTAAGGATATGTAAATATAAATTTGTTCATTAATTACATTATAATTTAAAAATAACATTGATTCATTACTGAATAACTTTTATTTTCAATTTATAAAAAGAAATATTTTAGCTAGATTCTACAGAATATCAACATATAATTGTAATTAAACAAAAGGTGAAAGTATGCATACCCTCACTAATTAAACTTGAAGTGTGTAAATTATTTTCTTCACAAGAGTCTATTTTAATAGTTATCTTTTAAAATTTATAATGCAGAAAGTGTATTCGGAACTAAAATAATAATAATAAAATATATATATATATATATTGTTTTAGGAAAAATACGCTGTAAAATTCAAAATATTTTTTTTCTTATTATCATTTTTTCTAATAATAAAAATAAAAGCTTACAGTTATTAAATTTATTTTTGTTTTTGCTTCGAAATTGTTTTCTAGATAAAGACATTGTCCATTTTTAAATATTGTACAGTACAAAATTTATAAATTTAAAAAAGAAAAGAAAGAAAGCAATAAATTTATCAGATTCTCGTTATTCGAAATAAATGAGCCAGAATCGAAATGAACGTCATTCATAGCGTCATTTTGGTGACTCAGCGCCTTGGCAATTGCCAAGTATTTGTTTACGTATTATCAATTCTTCTATATAACAAGCTGAAACGTTCGCTGCCATTTGTCCGTCATTGCTAAAACTAAGACTATTGTATTTGACTATTATATAAGATTAATAAGACTATTATATAATAGTCTTAGGTTTGGCAATGACGAACTACCATATAAGATTATTATATGAGACTATATAGGACTCTCATACAGTAATCTTAAGTTTAGCAATGACGGACTTGGCGTACAAATTATTCAGCCTGTTATATAGTAGTCTTATAATTACGTAAACAAATACTTAGCAATCGCCAAGTTGCCAAAATGAGGAAGTGGATAACGTTCCTCTGCTACTTATGCATAATGCTTTGCTCCGCACTAGCTTATCGCACGACCACTTCGCAGTGTTGGTGCTGTTATCGTTCGCCGAAAAATTAACGGTGAATGAACCGCTTAATATATAGTCGCTTTGGTGCAGATGTAAATCAGATTCACGCTATGCAAGCGGCGACTCGAAAATGCTTTTGAACTTTTCTTCGTAAAAGCAATAGATGGTAACACCAGATAAAATTGAGATCCCTACAAACACACTTATCTACAGTTCCTCCTAACGATATCCCTTTCATCCGCATTACATCCTAAAGATGTCTATTTCATCCTCAAGATGTATTATAAATGTCCCAGAAAGAAGATGTGTTTGTAGGGATCATACGCAGGGGAAAAAACACCAAAAGTGATATTTTAGAATATGATTATATAGATTAAATACTGACCTATGTTGTCTACATATTTCTGTTGTCATCCACGAATTTATAGATGACTGGACGCCTTGCTGCTGAATAATCATATAATTTCTTGAAGGAGCATATACATAAAAAATGCTTGAAATTCCTATACAGCAAAGGCTACATTGATTAACCACGAGAGAAATAAACATATCAGCATGGCATCTAACATGAGCTTGAATTCGAAAGTGACGTTTCGCTTCCATTTCTTTTTAGGTCATTCCATGTAAATTTAAGGAAGTGTGTTGTTCGATTATTTTTGTTTCTTTTGATACTTGTGTTTCTTATAAGCACTCCTGAGAGATGTTCAAAATAATTTTTATTTTTTCGCTACTGGATTTTAAACTAGTCATCAAAAGTCGTTCTCATAGCTAAAAAACAGTGTTGTTAGATCTGGCGGATAATCACCAATAATGAGAAATTTGCCCACATGGGGCATTTGAACAAAATCCTACTTTTCTGGTAGTTTTAGGCCCATAAATTTCAAAAAGTTTATTAAATATGCAAAAAAAGTTCTCATTAATTTAGAAAACAACTTTAAAATTAACCAAAAATCACGTGACTTCAAAACGCTGCCTGACGTCACACTTTATGATGCTTCAATGTTTACATTTTTTTAGCCTGATTAGTAAGCAGCAATTCGTTTTAACTTCCGTAATTATCAATTGTTTATGTGATTTCTGAGCATTTCTTTTTCATCTTATAATCATTTAATATCATTATCACCATTTTCCATTATCATTATTTTCAACTGTTTTCTTTTCATGGCGGTTGTCCAATGTTTTAATTTAATAGGATCCTGTAGAACGCTAAAGAATAACTTTTAAGAAGCATTAGACGTTGTATTAGTGCAAAATGGTACTATACAACATTTATACTACGATTTTTTAATATCCATCATTATTATAACATACAAAACCTATTTCACTGATTCAAGAAGCAAAGCAAAGCACGAAATCGAATGTGTAAACAACGATTACTTCCGTTTGTTGTCATAAAGAGTGACGTCACGATATATTATACTGCGTTTTCTCGATAGAGTAAATAGTGCGATGTTAAAATTGTTATAAATCAGTCATTAGATTTCAAATAAAGAAAATGTATGTATTTATTTTCTTACCATTTCATTTTCTATTATATAAGAATAAAATCAGAAAATGTGCAAATTGTCTATTTTAAAAAGTGATATCCGATATATATAATAGACGATTAATCTTTGATGTAATTAGGCAAATTTTACAATTAAAAATTATTGGTGATTATTGAATAAAAAATCCGCCAGACATGGCAACACTACTAAAAATAGGATTGTTAGACCTTTATATTTCGGCACAAATTTGATTGAATTAATTATGAGTGCTAATTTTAAATATAAGTATTGAAGTACATAAGGTAGGTAAAGGTGAAACATGCTTAGTTATACAGCTGCAACTTAATAACTAAAATAATTATAATAGGTGAAAGTTCAAGGTCAAATGCAAAATCTTTATTAATTCCTATAGTGAATGACTCTAAGGAACAAAACCACGAAATAAAATATCACACATATTAATCTCTGCAATCACACTAACGAGAAAATTTAATTGTGATTGAGTAGTTGTTAACCCTTTGCAGTTTACTGCCCCCCTGAAATGTCAGAAAAATCACAGAAGTGATATTTTAAGACCATCCTTAAGCCAGAAGAGGATTAAATAGTAATAATAATAAATCTTTTTTAATTTCTTAATCTATTAAAATATTATGTATACTGTGTGCATTGTTTAGTCTAACGTTGCAGTGGAACTACAAAAACGTATAGGAGGTTTAACGTCACACTAGAGCTACATAGTTGTTGAAAAAGATTACTGTTTTACCAGAACTACAAAGCTGTTGAGCGTAGGAACATCGTCTTCAGTTTCAAATTGTCTGAGAGGGTTTAAACATCGTACAGTCGGCAACAAAAGTGTCCGAACACTAGCAAAAATCCCTATGTAAAAAAAGTACACTTAATATTGTTTTGTTAAATAAATCCTTGTCGAATCATGTTCTTACACTGACTAAGAACAGGATTCGATAAGGATTTATTTAACAAAACCGTATGAAGTGTACTTTTTTACATAGGAATTTTTGCTAGTGTTCGGACATTTTTGTTACCGACTGTACTAGCAATGCAAAGTGGTTTAGAGGGTTTGATGACGCATTACAGCAGCAAACAGATGATTTAATGATGTCTTAGACTGTATAACGTCGCACTAGAGCTACAAAAATGTAGAAAGGTTTGATCGATGCACTTATAATAGCACTAGACTTTAAACCTCTCACACTAGAGTTGGAAAGTGGGTAAGAGATTTTACTATCGAAAGAGAACGGTATAAGTGAAGAATGAGTGGATTAAACATGGTATTGAAACTACAAATTCGTTGAGAGCATTTAACATGCTTCAAATCCAGGAAGTTTGTGGTAGTGTTTAACATTGCAAAAGGGTTGATAGGACGGCTTAAGTCTTAAATTTAAGTCTGAGACGTTTCAACATCGCAAGAAATCGGTATAGATTAATCGGTTTCGACTTAAATCGGGATGATTTAATGTCTTACTACAGCTACAAAATGGTTGAGAGACACAATTTTGAGACTGTTTAACGTCGCTTTAGAGCTATAAAGGGGTTTTTCAATGTAACGTGGTACTAAAGCTCCAAAGCCGTGTTAAATAGGTGAAACATCATACTAGAGCTACAAAGCTGTTTAAAACGTTTAAGTTGCAATAGCTAAAATTTTTTTTCAAAGTATTTTACATGTTCACGCCCGCGCCTTTTGTTTACATTATCTTCTGAGTTAATTTCTAATACAGGGGTGGGGTCACCGAAATGGGGGTGCCCTCCCCTCCGTGGAGGTTCAAAATTGTGATGGCATGTCTCCGGACCAACCTTAGGGGTGTGTCTCAGACAGTCGCCAATTACCCATAGTGCAATCAATAAATCAATTTAAAACAGGGGTACAGGACGTATTTGGCGAAATTACTAAGCAGAAGTGTCCAATTTTTGCAACACGTTTTGTCCATTGACTACATATTAGTGCTGATCTCGGACTAGTAACTTTTTTGTTTCCTTACGTCACATTCCCACCAATCCACCAATTTTTTCGCAAAACCGATATTCCACTTCCACCAAAACAGGCATTCATGCTCCTTGAAAGCAGGTTTTCCCCAAACCATTTAAAATATGAAAAATTCCAAGAACAGTTGCGAAGAAAGTGATTATCGCTAAAAGAAGGCGAAAAAACCGCAGTGATGTTCGCTGAATTTTTCTCAAGCCACGGTGATAGGGGGAGATTTAATTGGTTTACAGTCGGCAGCAAAATTATTCGAGCGTTAGCAAAAATTTCTAAAGGATAAAGTACACTTTATACTGTTTAAATAAATCCTTGTCGAATCATGTTGTTAGTCAGTCTAAGAACACCATTAGACAAGGATTTTTTTTAACAAAACAATATTAAGTATACTTTTTGCACATAAGAATTTCTTCTAGCACTCGAATAATTTTGCTGCTGACTGTATACCTGTTTCTGCGATCATTTGCAAGAGAAAAAAAAATTCTTCTTAATGAGGTTGAATGAAATTGAGTGGGTACTAGTTATACGTCGAACTAGACCTATACAAAGAGCAGTTTTAGATTTAACCCTCTGTTCTTAATGATAGATTTCGTGAAAATGTTTGTTTTTCAAGCAATTAGGTAGGTGTCTTTTTGGAATAAGCTGATCCAGTGTTTCTTTTATCGTGTCAGTGGCCAAACACCGTAGTTTGTATTAAAGGTAGGCTGACCAGATCAAAGTACCTTTATAATAGAGAAGCATAAAAAAAATTGCTACAATTATCAAATTATGGATGCAGTTTTTCATCCCTAATAAATAAGGACTAAAAATAAAGTGTTACTGATTAATAATTCAATTTCTACAATTTTTAAAACTTAGAAAAATTCCTTCAAAAAAAAGTTTGTCCCCAGGAAATGGGGACGTTTGGTCAGTATAATTAAAGGTGACTGGTGCTAATAAAATTTGTAATGGCGCAATTTCTCCCATATTACCATTCAAAATAATACTTCTGGCGTGGGGTGGGGGTGACTGGAGATTTGCAGCAATACCCTCCGTGGAGGATCAGAATTAGGATTTCATGTCCCGTTTCACCGTTAGGGGTGAGTCCCAGACGCGAATTTACGCATTGTACTCGAATGGACCAAATCAAGCCAAATTTTGGCGAAAAACGCCTTGGCGTAAGGTTGATGAATTACAAAATATGGCAATGTTTAATATTGGCAATCAGAGCGCGTGCGCGTCCGCAGCGAATGTCTTTAGTTACTCTTTATTTACCGCATTAATGGGGTAAGAAAGGAATTGGCTTCTGCGAGTAAAAGACTAATAATAATTATAATTAATCATATTTATATCAGTAAGTAAGTGTTTTTAAAATATATTTGTATTGTATATATATATATATATATATACTGTATAAGTTAAGTATAATGATATATTGATTATTAGTCTATGGTACAGATTTATTTTGCATTCTGAAATTGAGCATGTGTAATGATATTGCATTTTCTATATTACTATATTGTCTTGAGGCTGTAAATTTCTTTAAGTTCAAAGCTAGGTTTTGAGTATTATTCGATAAGCATAAATTATATAAATAATGTAAACTGTTTTTTATCTTTTACAGAAATTTAAAGTAATGTAAAGTAATTGTTACATATTTATTAGGAATGAAAACAAAATCATGTGGAACGAAATGTGACTGTACTACGACTGTTTGCAAACAAAAAATTATTTAATTCTTTTTTTGCAGTTTTATCTAAATATTAGAGTAAGAATTGTTTCATTGATCTTTTCTTTATTTGCATTGTAATTAATACAGTATATGGGTCATTCTCTGAAAAGTGGGCATTTTTTTTTTTTTTTTTTAAGTAAAAAAGATAAAACCTTAGTCCAAATAAAATTGCTCCAAATTTTTTTTTTATTTTTGTACATGTACACATATGTTACAATTAATAAAAAAAATAATATAAACCAAACTGTATCTGATAATTTTTGATATAGCAATTACTTTTATTAATTAGAAAAATGAGGGAATGACAAATTTCTTCTAAAAACTACTTTATAAAAATATTATTAAGTTTAGTTATATTTTCAAACACTAAATATTTATTAAAACATATTTTTATTAATATAATATCATAAAAAAGCAAATTTGATTTATTTTAGTTATAATGAGTGAGGGAATGACGTATAATAAAAATACTGTATTTCAATCTAACGTTTGAGAGCCTTATGCAACACATTGTAAAAAGTTTCGAACAGAACACAACATGGCTTTTTACTTTGCTGCTATACAAATTAAGTTTGACTTATATAAAGCACGGGCTGCCATTAATGGAGTAAGTAGGGGTGTGATTATAGTTTGATGAGGGAATGATATCTAATACCAGGGACAACAATAAAGTGTCTTCTAATTTCTTTCATTGCATAATATATAAATGTAGTATAATGGATAAATATTTATTAAAGTATGTTTAATAAATTTTTAATTCAAATAATCCAAATATACATGCTTTAATACTATAGAAACCATTTTATTTACTTACATGTGGGAATGGGGACACAGTGAGGGAATGATATTTTGCATTTTAAAAATTATTTAAAAATTATATTTGAATTCCAATAACCAAAGAATAACAGTTTATATGTAAAACCAACTAATATTGATATTTTAAACAGCGTTTTGTTTTTGTGCTTTTAAAAATATACCCTCAAGACTACTGGGACATGAAATGACCACTTTTCAGAGAATGACCCATATGTGACCTGACTAATTGAGGCCGGATATGTTTGTATGCCGGATATGTTTGTATATGGATCATTTAAAATTTTGCTATCATATATATCCATATATGTAATTTTATTTAATTATTTCCTTATTTTTTAATAATCGAAATGTTGCACCAAAAAATTACTAAGAAATGTTTATTATTATCAAGTTATTATATTTGATGTGATGAATCAAAAACCAATGTATACAACATTATGTAGAATTTATATTAATGGTTTTGTAGGTCAGAAGCTTGAACATCCCACTTACATTACATATTACTGAGCAGATCATTTTTATTTATTTCATATTAATTTAAATATTGATACTTTACATAATATTTCAAATAATTATAAAGTATTTTATTCTTGCACCTTATTTAATATAATGATAAGGATCAGTGTTCGAAATTAGCCGTCGTTAGTTGTCAAGTATGACTAAATTATTGCATTTAACGACTATAAAATTTTTTCTAGTCATCAAATTTGACACCTAGCTTTTTTTAAAGACTTATTTTTGTTTAACTTTGAAAGCTCCATGATTGTATTGTATATTTTTCCCCTGCTGTGCAAGGAATATGTTGTTTAAACATCTGCGTATTTGGGGCATATTACATCCCTCCCTTTACAGAGATAAAAAAGAAAAAGTTTTCCTTAATCCCTTTTAATCTTTTCTTAAAACTGCAATTTGCAACCCTCTCACCACACATGCGTATAAATAACCTATGTAACAAACACATTACACCTGTTTCTGTGTGCACATTCCACCCCAGAAAATACTATTTTACTCAGAATCGCTCGATTAGTCATGTTAAAAGTGAATTTCTGAAATTGCAACTAGAAATTTCAATTTGGCACCTAAAATATTTGCAGCAGGCGTCATATAATGCCTTCCCTTTCCTTCCCAGTTTCTATCACTGATAAGCATTCAAAAAGGTGATTGTTGAAACAGAAATGCACTGTTAATTTTTTCTGAAATCTAATTTTTAAAACTTCATTCCAAAAGTTTTAATTTTGTGAAAAAAAAGTACGGTTGGAATGTGCTTTACGGTCCTTCTTGGCGACTCGCGGATAAAGATGCCAACCTTAGTAACCACGGTGTTTATGCGCCGCTGAACGATCGATGTTTGAAATGTGGTAACCTCCCCATGATGTTTTGAAACTGATTTTCGCGTACGTTATTGTTGCCAAACGAATTTCGTGCATTTTAAAGACTCATGGAGTTTGTGTGAGACGTATTTAGTAATATTTTTTTTTTTTGGTTTTTATATACGGGTTACTGATCGATGCGAAACGAAATTTCCTACGTTTTAAAGATTCATGGAGTTTGTGTGAGACGTATTTAGTGATATTTCTTTGGTTTTTATGTACGCTTTACTGATCGATGCGAAACGAAATTTCGTATGTTTAAGAGATTCATGCAGAATGCGGGTGAGGTATAGAGTGATGTTTTGTTTGTGGTTTTCATGTACGCTCCGCGTACATACGTGCATATTACTGGTCGCTGCAAAACGACATTTCGTCCGGAGGACATCATTTGGATAAAATGTGCTTTTAAGGCAGTGATTTTTTTTTGTGTGTGTGGGGGGGAGGCAGTGATTTATTTTTTCTTTTCTGGAGGGGGGAGTGAATTTTTTTTTTTTGTGTGTGTGTGTGTAGGGGGGGGCAGTGTTTTTTTTTTTTTGGGGGGGGGGGGGCAGTGAATTTTTTTTGTGTGTGGGGGGGCAGGTTTTTTTGTGTGGGGGGGGGGGGCAGTGAATTTTTTTTTTTTTTTTTGTGGGGGGGGGGTAATTTTTTTTTTTTTTTTTTTTTTTTTGTGGGGAAGGGGGGGGGGCAGTGTTTTTTTTTTTTTTTTTTTTGGGGGGGGGGGCTGTGATTTTTTTTTTTTTGTGGGGGGGCAGTGGTTTTTTTTTTTTTTTTTGTGGGGGGGGCAGTGTTTTTTTGGGAGGGAGCAGTGTTTTTTTGTGGGGGGGGCAGTGAAATTTTTTTTTGTGTGGGGGGGCAATGTTTTTTTTGTGGGGGGGGCAGTGATTTTTTTTTTTTTTTTTTTTTTTTGAGGGGGGGGGGTGAATTTTTTTTTTTTTTTTTTTTGTGGGGGGGCAGCGTTTTTTTTTTTTTTGGGGGGGGGGGGCTGTGATTTTTTTTTTTTTTTTTGTGGGGGGGGGCAGTGAATTTTTTTTTTTGTGGGGGGGGGCAGTGTTTTTTTTGGGGGGGGCGCAGTGTTTTTTTGGAAGGGGCAGTGTTTTTTTTTGTGGGGGGGCAGTGATTTTTTTGGGGGGGAGGGGGGTTCATGTACGCGGAGCATACAGACGTGCATATTACTGTTCCCTGCAAAACGAATGCTTCGTTACTCATGTCATAAAGCTTTTTCGCCGGAGGGCCCTCCGCGTCCTCGGTGCCTCCCGCTTGCAGTGGACTGTCCACTGCAAGCGGGAGGCACCGAGGACGTGGAGGGCCCTCCGGCGAAAAAGCTTTATGAAGCAGTAAATTTTGTTTTGCAGCAATCAGTAAAATTAAACAAATCCCTTTATTTTGCTTCGTTACTCATGTCATAAAGCTTTTTCGCCGGAGGGCCCTCCACCGAGGACGCGGAGGGCCCTCCGGCGAAAAAGCTTTATGAAGCAGTAAATTTTGTTTTGCAGCAATCAGTAAAATTAAAAAAATCCCTTTATTTTGCTTCGTTACTCATGTCATAAAGCTTTTTCGCCGGAGGGCCCTCCGCGTCCTCGGTGCCTCCCGCTTGCAGTGGACGCAGTCCACTGCAAGCGGGAGGCACCGAGGACGCGGAGGGCCCTCCGGCGAAAAAGCTTTATGAAGCAGTAAATTTTGTTTTGCAGCAATCAGTAAAATTAAAAAAATCCCTTTATTTTGCTTCGTTACTCATATCATAAAGCTTTTTCGCCGGAGGGCCCTCCGCGTCCTCGGTGCCTCCCGCTTGTCGTGGACGGTCCACGACAAGCGGGAGGCACCGAGGACGCGGAGGGCCCTCCGGCGAAAAAGCTTTATGACATGAGTAACGAAGCAAAATAAAGGGATTTTTTTAATTTTACTGATTGCTGCAAAACAAAATTTCGTAGGTTTTATACATTCATGCACAATGCGGGTGTGGTATCCAGTGTTTTTTTTCTTTTTTGGTTTCATATACGCGGACCGTACAAACGTGCATATTACTCATTCCTGCGAAAAGTCACGGAAGCACAGTGCTAGTGCGAAGTTAAATGCTACCTTACTGGCGTATCTCCGAGATTGTCGCCGAAGCGCAGTGCTAGTGCGAAGTTAAATGCTACCTTACTGGCGTATCTCCGAGATTGTCGCCGAAGCGCAGTGCTAGTGCGAAGTTAAATGCTACCTTACTGGCGTATCTCCGAGATTGTCGCCGAGCGCAGTGCTAGTGCGAAGTTAAATGCTACCTTACTGGCGTATCTCCGAGATTGTTGCCGAAGCGCAGTGCTAGTGCGAAGTTAAATGCTACCTTACTGTAAGGTGACCATACGTCCGCGAAATTCGAGGACTGTCCTCGAATTTTGGCCTTTTCTATTTTTTGTCCCCAAAAATTCTTTGACTACTCGGGGACGCTAAATGTCCCGAAATTTAAATATTTGCGTGTATTTTTTCAAAATCACAGTCCATTCCGTGGAGGATCAAAATTGTGATGGCATGTCTCCGGACTACCTGTGGGGGTAAGTGCTAGACTGTCGCCAATTGCCCATTGTACAGCACTAATGAGACGTTAAACCCATCTATTCCAATCCAATCAAAATCACATTCTAATAATTGGATTATCTTGAAAATCAACGGAACTTTGAAATAAAGACCCTCATACTTCATGAGCAGAGAAAGAATCATGCACTACTAATCAGTATGTAAATTCTATCTTGCCCGATTTATGTTAAGTGAAAAATAAAATTTGCTTAATGAAATTATTTCTTTAGTTATATAATCGGGAATAACTTCTGCATTTCAGGGAGTGGGGATTCTAAAGATTAAAATGAAATGGTGCTATTTTGTGTTTTCTCCTATCATCATATTCATAATAAAGTGTAAATGGGTTCTATAGACTTGATTATTTTAATAATGCTGGGATAGTTTAATTTGCATAAACTTACCTTAGGCTCAGCAATTTTTCATAGAAAAAAGTGATTCAAAGCATTTTGTAATGTATAAATCAGAGTTCTTTTTATTAATAATGCATATAGATATTGGTCTATCGTGTCCTCGAAAAAGTCCCCAAATACAGTTTTCAAGGTCCTCGACATTTACTTCGATTTGGGGACAAACGGTAATTTGTCCTCAAATCAGTGTTTGAAAATATGGTCACCTTACCTTACTGGCGTATCTCCGAGATTGTCGCCGAAGGGTAGTGCTAGTGCGATGTTAAATGCAACATTACTTGCGAATCTCCGAGATTATCGCCCATAACGCAGTAGTAGTGTGACGTTAAATGCACTGTGCTTATCTGGGTTATATTTAAGGTTATTGTTGTATTCTCTGTTTTTTTTTTTTTTTTGGTCCTTTTAAGACTACTTATACAGTAGTCTTAGGTCCTTTCAGAAAGAGTCTGGTATTTCGATTTGTTTCTTTTGTTTTTTGAATTTTGGCAACAGTAGGCCGTTTCATTTCATTGCATCATATGTGAGGCATGGATGCACACGTTTGTTGTTTTTCTTCTGTGAAATTGCGATTTATTTTAAATTGATTATTTGTGTTGAATATCATAAGAAATACGTTTGAGTACGGTTTGCAATTGTGTTGATGTGGTTGGTGTACATGATAAAATCGAAATCTCCAGAGATTATTTTCTTCGTTTTTCCAAGAGTTTCGTTTTTCAGTGTGCCGCTTTTCTTATTTAGGTAAAATTGTCATTTGTTGGTTTTGTAAAATTGAATATTTAGATTGAGTATCTTAAAAAAAAAGCTTTTGAGTAGCGTTTATTGGTTTTGTACTATTGAATGTTTATGCTAAAAAAAAGCTTTGGATTAGTGTTTAGAGTGATGCTAGAGTGGTTGGTGTACATGGTTATATCGTTATATGCAGAGGGGATATTTCTTTTTTTCAAGGAAAATGCTACTTTTTTCGGAAATTATAAAACGGGTAAGTAAATAAACTTTCTTTTTTATTTAAATGCTTATTTATGTATATTAAGTTACTTGTGCTGTTTTTGTTTTGTAATATTTCTTAGATTTAGTTGATAACAATTGTTAAAAATTTGTATTTTTCTTTACTCAAGTATTTGTAAGATATTTCTGACGCTTTATGTTCACATAATTGCTTTAAAGTACGTAAATCGGCCCTTTTCGAAAGGATGGGTATGAAAACCGTGCTTCCAGTCCGGAAAAATTTGTATTTTTCTTTACTCAAGTATTTGTAAGATATTTCTGACGCTAAATTTGTATTTTTCTTTACTCAAGTATTTGTAAGATATTTCTGACGCTTTATGTTTACATAATCGCTTTAAATTGCGTAAATCGGCCTTCTTGGAACGGTTATAAAAACTGGGAAACCGTGCTTCCTGTCCGCCATTTTGGAAAGGACGGGAGAGAAAAAAAACACCGCGCAGACTCGGCGAGTTCAGAAAAAAATCGCCAAAAAATCGCCAAGAAGGACCGTAAAGCACATTTTTACCAAAAGTACACCTGTGTGCTCAAACTTTAAGCATTTTGATATAATAGGGGCTGAACGTATAGATGCTCAGAGAGACAGACAGACATCTTCTTTTATTATTATAGATTACATGCTTAATTATGTGTGCCATTTTCAGAGATTTCAAAATTTTCTCCTCTCATTCTTATAGATTCCAAGATTAATTTGCTGTTATTTTGGGAAAAGAAAGAAATTCTGAAATCGACTGGCAGTTCTGATGGATGTCTTGAATTATATGAAGAAGAAAAACGAATATATTTTAAGAAAACTTCTTTTATTAGCATGATGTTACTTTATCATATGTTGTGCTATAAAGAAGTTATCTTGAATCTTAAGAAAGTTATCTAGCCTGCATGGAGCCCGAAAAGGAAGAAGGTGATTTATTTTATTTATTCTTCATAGACGGTGCAGTATCACCTATATTATAATATCTTATGACTTGTACTTTTATAAATTTTATAATATAAAATAGGGATGAAACGGATATCCGGTAACTATCCGGTATCCGGCTGAGTTTTAAATATCCGACGGGGTACCGGATATCAGCACTCCGGATACGGATATCCGGCAATTTCAAGCCGGATATCCGAAGCAGAAAATTCAGGCTTAAACTCCCATCAAATGAAAATTTTGCGACAATTATTTTATTTTTTTAGATCCGTTGTAACATAAAGGTTTTTTTTTTTTTTTTTTTAAGCAAAAGAAGAAGAAAAAAAAAGTAAGCCTTTGTGAAATTTGAAATTAGCCTCTTTAGCAAACAAATTTAAAAGACAAAAGTAGCTTCAGGTCTAAGAAATATAGAAGCCCTATTTTAATTTTATACAGAGTTAGCTAGGTTTTTCCAGAGTGATCTATATCTTCCCCCCTAATCTAACCCATAACAATAAAAAGAGCTGTTCCTAAACAAATGATATTCAATCTGTGCAGTGCATAAAACTCTGTTTTTATGACTTTTGTTTAACATGTTATTATATTGTTTAGTAATATTGTTAGTATTGGAAATAAAAGTTGTTAGATTGTTTCGAAAATGAGTCAAATAATGCACATTTCTTGACTAGAACCTGCTTGTTTATTTACAATCCACTTTTTCATACATAAGAAAGTTCTTGCTTTTGTGACTGTATACTTATACTAGCAGAGCATCTACATTGCCTGCGCCATCTACCTATTCGATTTTTATTATATTAAAAAAAAAAAAAAAAAAAAAAAAGCAATTTATATAAATTTACGCTTTTAATAGAATATCTTGCTAAAGCACCTGAATTAAGAATTCCCATTACATTGCATAGATATATTTCCCCAAATTAAAATTACTTCAAATAAAAGTACATATTTAAATTTTCAGAAAGTCTGTACTTTGACATTCAGATTTTTAAAGGAGAAGAAAAAACATCTTTTTAAATATTCAATTATTTAAAGTTTTTGATTTTGAACATTAGAAAAACTTAACTTTTAATTAAAGAATTTTAATAAATAATACAATATAAATACAATATAAGTATAAACTTTTCTCTCTTATCCGTACAGAATATAAAAATATAAAATAAGTAAAATTTATACAAAGAAAAAAACATAAATTTATTTTGAATTATTATTTTCTTCTATGTTAAATAGAAATAAGTATTATATTCATAAAAATTTTCAACTGCTAGTTTTCAGTGGATTTACGCATTTTGGGGGAACTAGAACACAATTTGACCATTTTTAGAAAATGTCTATGTGACAAAAATTTTGTGTAGCAGCTCTAGCTCAAGAGTTAATGCACAGAATTTCATATAAATTTATACATAGTTACACCTTAACAAAAAAAAAAAAAAAAAAGTGTCCATGAACTTTTGGTGCAAATCACTCAACAGGTGGTGCTGCTATACTGTGATTTCTCCTATTTAAAGGAAGACTATATCTCAGCTTCTACTGTGTATAATTTAAAAAAAAAACTATGTCACAGGGCTATTATGAAACACGTTTATTTAATTTCTGTGCATATCGGCCAATAGGTGGTGCTGCTATGCTGCAGTTTTCCCGTGATTGGGAAAGTTATATCTCAGATTCATTTGTGTATAATTGCACAAAATTTTGTGCATACCGGTCAATCGGTGGCTATACTATGCTGCAATTTACTCTGTGAATAGGAAGGCTAAATTTCAACATTTATAATATTTAACTGCACTTAACTTGATATGCAAGATAAATAATATGAGAGCGAAAGCTGTCTTAATTTAGGTATATATCGACCAACAGGTGGCGCAGCTGTTCCTCACCTTCTATGATTCTCCACAGGGCAACATCTCAAAATCTTTAGATTAAAGTCGCACTAAACTCTATATCTAAAATCTTTATTGTGAGAAGCTATGATTAAGTTTTTTCTGTGCACGTTAAACAGCATGTAGCATTGTTATACAGAGTGATATAGAAGAGTTTTGTGATGGCCATAACATACTAGTTTAAAGCTTTTAGTTTTTTTTTTTTTTTTTTTTTTTTTTTTTGCTTCTTTCTTTTATGTTTTCTTATAAATGTCTCAAAAGAAAGTATTGAATTCATAAAAATTTTCAACTTCTGGTTTTCAATGGATTTACACATTTTAAGAAGTCCAGAACCTGGTTTGATCAATTAAAAAAAATATCTGTTTGTGTATATGTGACAAAAATTCTGTCCAACTGTACCTCTGAAATTACTGCATATAATTACATATGAATTTATATGTAGTTGAACCATGACATAAATCAGTGCCTATCAAACTTGGTGCATATGGATCAACAGGTGATGCTACCGTACTGCGATTTATGCAACGTAAAGAAAGGCTATATCTTAGGAACTACTGCACAGAATTTCATAGAAATATATATGTACATGCACCTTGGTATATAATGTGCCTATCGAATTTTGGTGCCAATCATTCAGCAGGTGGTGCTGTTATACAGCACTTTTTTTAATTTCAGGGAAGGCCATATCTTAGGTTCAATTGCATATAATTACATGAAACTTTATGTTAGAAGGGCATTATGAGAAATTATGCTGATTCAATCTGGGTGCATGTTGACCAATAGGTAATGCTGCTATATGGAAATTTTCCCCCAAAACGAGAAGGCTATACCTCAGATTCTATTGTGTATAATTGCACAAAACTTGGTATGTGAGTTAGACAGCCATTATGAAACACTATTGTGATTTACTTTGGGTGTATATTGGTCAATAGGTGGCAATATTGCGCTGCAATTACCTCATAAATGGGCTAAGTCTCAACTTCTATGGCATAAGTGCATAAAACTTGATATGTAAGACAACCATTATGAAAACGAATGTCGACCTTATTTAGGTATATATCAGCCGATAGGGCAGTTCCTTGTTTGTAAACAAACATCTCAACTTTTATGAGTGGTTGGCAAAAAGGCTTGGGAAAAGCATAGCGATGGCGGATCACCAATATAGTAAATCAATGGTGGGCGGGGCGCGGGAAAGTCGAGTGCGCTTTTTTGCCAACCACCAGACGTCACGAGGAAATGCTCTATAGGTGGAGCCGCTATTATGATTTTTCACAAGCCTATATCTCAGCATCTGTTTATTAAAATTGCACCAAACTCCATATGCAAAATATTTATTGTGAGAAGCTATGGTTAAACTTTTATACAACGTAAACAGTAAGTGGCACTGGTATATAGAATGATATAACAGAAAGTTTTGTGATTGCCACAACATATTAGTTTTCCTATGAAAATAACCCTTCAACTATGATTATATTAGTAAAATATTTTATTTCACTTTTTTTAATACTAGTAATGTAAAAAATATGTAAATAATAAGTTTTAGTCTTGTAATTCTGAACAAAACCTATCTTTTTGTGACAATACTTTTCATGACAAGCTGCAAGTATAGGAATGAGTATGTTAAGCTTAAAGTTTTAATCTTCATGGTGATATTGCACAAATAAATAAAATATTAAATATGTTTAAGTAAATTATATTTAAAATGTTTTTAAAAGAATAGTATATGAAATCTGTTTATATTTTATTGTTAAAAAGAAAAGAAAAGTAATATACAAAAAACAAAACTAATGCCGGATATCCGACGGATATCCGGTCCGGATATCCGTATCCGGCAGGCACAAGAGCTCCGGATATCCGATATCCGGCAAAATCACTATCCGTTTCATCCCTAATATAAAATTCTTTTAGTTAAAAGTGTTTCACTAAACACATTTTTTCTAATATGTTCAGCTGTAACATATAATGTTGAAATTATTTTTCCAAATATTGGGTGCATTTAATTTTTTTCTCTTCAATTTTCTCTTATTTATTATTATTTTTTTTTTCTTGTTGAATTTAGGTAGTATAATAATAGACAGGTGATATTTTAGGTTTGTGTCAATAAATTCTAAAACTAAGGTGACAGAAATTATATGTCATAATGGAACTCAAGTATAGGTCCCACTGTCTTAAAATTCATTATGAGATTCTCTCACTATTTTTTTTCCCTCATTCTGTTTAGTCTAAACTCTATTTGTTTTCGGACCCATGGGCAGTTTCAGAACTTGGTGGAAGAAATTGTGGTGCTTGGTGGAAAAAGGTATGTGTGTGTGGGGGGGGGGGGTGCTCTCTTTTTTAAAAGTTTCATTTTTCTTACTTTTTTCTATACTTATTTTTGGTTTGACTGCTCCTTTATTCCCAGTCCCTTGGCCCTGGACGATTGCAAGCTGTTTGTGTGTTCTTGTCATCAGAGCAATTGAAATAAACAAAAACATATTTAGGTAGAGTAAGCGAGAATGACTTATTTTGATTGAATGTGGTTTAGTTAGTTATAAGCTTGCATAGCTAATAAAAATAAAAATTTATTAAATTAAAACCTATGGTAAAAATTGTAAAGCTTTTACAATATTACAGTTGACATAGTTACAATAGTAAGGTTAAATATACTTTACTTGCAAATAATCTGTTTTCAGTTATTTGTATTTGATTATTCTTTGTTGCCATCAGTCAGCACCCCCTTTCCAACAAGTCCTTTACAGCTGCCAATATTTTGTAGTCAATTTTCTTAGAATATTTTACTACAATTTCATGGCTATTCAAGAGTACACAGAATTGCCATACTTTTTTTTTGTCATTACTTATAAGCAGTGATCTTTTGTAGTATGGTTATATGACTGAAAAAAGCAAAGATTTCTATACAAAAATCATGGTGGAAAAAATGTGAGTGGTGGCAATCCTGCATATAAAAGCATGAGCGAAGACAGACAAACTAAACTGATAAATATTTTTCAACTGTGTTGGGAAGTGAAAAAAAATAAATAAAGGAAATTTCTTTCAATGCACCATGAAAGTAAATTAATTTGAAATATCTATCCAATCTTTAAAAATTTGGTACCAAATGATAGGGGTGATTTTTCTTAATCCAGGACTGCAAACAGTGTTTCAACATGACAATTAAATTTTTTTTTATTAACTGAAATATGAAATTTAGATGGCAACACTTCATTATTTTATTTATCGATTTTTCAGTGCCAAACATATTAGCTGGCTATTCTGTCGGGAATATAATTGCTTTTCAACCATATGAGAAGGTACCAGAAATAAAAAAGCAGATTTTGAATTTTTTCAATTTTAAATCGATTTAAGCAGAAATTCGAAATCACCTGACGTTATTGCTCACCTGTCTGCAGTTTAAAAAAAGTAAAAAAAAAAAAGGTTAAAAAAGCAAAGTTAAAAACTAAAAAAAAATAGACATTATATTTATTTAAATTCATTTTTATTTCATTTGTTTATGTAAAGAGACAAAGGTTATATTTAACAGAATAATAATGCTCTTTTTCTTCTGAACTGGGCTGTAAAAAAGCAGATTTGGATTTTCTTAAATTTTAGACGAATATTTTTTCTTAAATTTTGCCTTTGATAGATTAGCAATTTTGAGTCTAAAATATATCAAAGATATTCATTAATATTGTACATAATACATCAGTTGAAAGATATTTTAAAGTACTTTTATTGCACACTATTTCTATATGAGCCGGGAGCCGCTATATAAGCTGTATTGCTATATAAGGGATATAAGCCGTTCAAACTTAGTATGAAACTTTTGGAGAAAACTATGGAAAATCCAGAATGTTTTTTATATTTTACGAATTTCGAATTCTGGTTTCCACTCATGTTTTGTACAAAGGATTTTTAACTGTATATAGCCCACAATTATGCAAGTTTCGGAGAAAACCACACATAAGTCAGACACAAATTTTTTTAATAAAATGTTTATATTACCTTTCTATCTCAGCTTCTAATTAACATAATCTCATAAGTAGTATGTCAATTTAAAACTTATTTAAATTGGAATTAAAGAATAGAGATTACAAATCTTTGTCACCAGATGGCACTTTAATATTTAAAATTTCAATATCTCCAATTCAATTCTAATTATGATTAAATTACTTACAATGCATTATTTGAAATACATTTTATTGTTACTTTTAAACTGATATAAACCGTACAATTCCGTGCAGGAGTTTCAGTGCAAAACAAGAATCACACAAAATGCCTTTATTCCAATATCTCTAATTCTAATTAAATTACTTATAATATATCATTCGAAATATATTTTACATCAATTTTATT
The DNA here is from genome assembly GCA_963930645.1 of Salticus scenicus. NCBI lineage: Eukaryota > Metazoa > Arthropoda > Arachnida > Araneae > Salticidae > Salticus > Salticus scenicus. The sequence continues at coordinate 1,087,718 of CAWVNO010000001.1, forward strand.
GCGAACTTTTAATCTGATATAAGCCATTAAATTCAGTACAGGAGTTTCAGAGAAAATCATGGAAAACCTAGATCACATTTATTATTTTTTATTTTACAGACTTTCGAATTCCCACATTCTGCTTACATTCCTTATTAAGGATTTTTTAACATTATTTAGAACACAATTACACAAGTTTTGTAGAAAACCACAGAAAAGGCAGACACAAATCTTTTTACAAGAATGTTTATATTAATTTTGTATATCAGCTTCTAATTAACATAATTTCATAAGTAATATATCATTTAAAAAGTTATTTGAATTGGAATTGAAGAGTACACATTGCAAATCTCTGTTGCAAGATGGTGCTTTGATATTTTAATAATTCAATATCTCCAATTATGATTAAATTATATGGGAGTAGATTAGGAGACCACTGGCTCCATCAGTTTGGGATTTTCTACAATTAGAATTTTCAATGTTTTTTTACACGGTGAGAAAACAGGCTGTTTCAAATCATTAAACGTAAAAGGGTATCGTAGCCATCAGTGTGTGAAAATTTGCTACAGTTAAAATTTTCAAAGCTATTTGCATTATGAACGAGCAAGCTGTTATAACTTCTAAAATGAGGATAAGGGACCGCGGGTGACACTGAGCGAGACTTTGCTAGCGTCAGGATTTCCAAAGATCATAACTTTCATAGCATAGTTGTTAGCAAACAGGTTGTTTCAGATACTAAAACAGGAAGAGAGCACCGCAGGTGCTACCGAGCGGGAATTCACTACAGCTAAAATTTTCAATAAAGCTATTTGCACTATTAAAGTTTTCAGTAGTCAAAAAGCATAGAAGTTGGCAGATATATAAATTTTTAAAGGATTTTTGTTTAATTATATTAATAGAATGTAGTAACGACTATTATAATTTTACTATTTGAACAATTTGTCTGAAAGTGTAATGCAAATGTAATAATAATTTAAGTAAAATCTAAAAGCACACTGTGCATATTTCTTCCTACAGACTGAATTCATCTGATCTTTTTATAAAACACTTTTACACGTTTCAGCCTCATACTTATCTATGCAGTAAAATCATAAACCAGTTCTTAAAGGAAAAAAAAAAAAAAAATCTTTAAAATTAATGGAGGTTCAAAACAAAATCTTGCAAATATAGAAAAGTTAATATTTTGTGTACAATGACCTGTAAAAGAATTTAGGTACATTGCAGGCGGTCATTGTAAATACTGGAAAATATACTCTCAATTGTGTTGTGAATTTTTATTTATTTACAACAGGTAAGCAAATTGTAAAGTGACAAATATATATACCGTAAAATTCCGATTTTAACCCCCTTTACTTTTAGAAACAAAAATTGTTAAAATTAGAAAGTGTGATATTATTGCAAATTTTTTAAAAGCTGAATATTTAGGAAAAACTTCAGATTGTAACATCCAAGAGAACGGAAGGTTTTTGAAAAATGAAAACACCTGAAAATCACAGAGCAAGATATAGTTGGGTGGAGGGTTACTATTGGAATTTTACACTAATTAAAGCATGAAATAGTTGAAAATACACTGCTACACAGTATTTCTTTACTGACTGTTGGTAGTGATGTGGGGTAGAAAATTCTGAAAACCAAACAAGTAATTTTTTTTATTTCACTTTTTGCAAGACATATTAAACTTTTCTTAGTCACAGTGTAGATAATAATTACATTAATATCAGATATAGTATTAAAAAGAAAAAAAAAAAAAAAAAAAAGTTTATTAAAAACATTTTTTAGAAAGATGGGAAACTCACAACTCTAACTGTTGGTTAAAAATAAAAGGTTAAACTAATTTTTATGCAGAATATATATATATATATATATTTGGGGGGGGGGCAATGTTTATGTATATTATGCATGTCTACTGATCACCAATTAGGAAATGTAAGTCACTGTTGGCAACTGTACTTGTTAAACCCTGATTTCAAAGAGTGATTTTAATACATTGAGAATGTGTTTAAAACAATTATAAAATTATTTTAAATATATGTACATAAGACTCCCTCTGATCTACAAAGCAAGTCATGAAATAATCAATTATTAATTTAAAAAAAAAAAAAAAAAAAAAAAAAAAGAACTTTTAGAAGAAATTGAAATTACTATCTAATTAAGAATAACATCACATTTCATAAAAATAAAAGGAGGTTTTAGAACTTTCATTATGTTAATGAATCATACTTCCACAGATTAAGAGAAACTCAGTATAAAATGATAAAGAAAAAAGAAATGTGAATGTTACTACTTACATTATGTTAACTTGCTGTATCAGAAAGCTTTCGATATTGTATGAGCTATAAGTTAGGAAAATTTTCTTCATTTCAGATATTTTTATGCTTTTTTCATCCAATTCAGCTCTTCCAGAGATTGTATTAAGAAAACTTCTTCTTAGCATAGTTTGTTTTGAAATAAACTTATGCTGTAAAGAAATTCACTTAACATTTTTCTATACTTTCAACGCTTTATTAGACAACATATTTCATCAGTACTTTTTTTCTCCCTCCTTTTTCACACAAATTCCTAAACTCATTCTAAATATTATAAAGAAAAGTAACAAAATCATAAACATCTAATTTCCAAAGAATTAATGCACAAAAAGAAACAATATAATGTCATACTACAATATTACTTTTAATTTAATAATTACCTAATCAACAAAGCATCTGAAAATTTTAAAGAACTTACCAAAGCCTGCATTAACAGAAACTGCATCAGTCGGTAGATAATCTTCATTCTTATAAGTATCCAAGAAAGCAAAATCCTCTGTCATTAAATGTCTAAGAAAATTTCTTTATAGCACAATGTATTATAAAATGACAGTATGCTAAAAAAAGAAATTTTCTTGAAATATCTTCTTTTTCTCCATCTACTTTATAAATGGATAGAAATTTCCTTGGTAACCTGGAGATGCCTCTACATCATCTAATGATACTTTTTATCTCTCATTTGAAAGCACTACGACACCATTACAACATGAATATACTTTGTATGTATTTTATGATTACTGTAATAAACACATGTATAACATAACAACTGAATGTGTGTATATATATATTAGAAATACTAGTAAGAGTTGTAGATAGCACTTATGCCCTCACTTACATTGTTACTAAAGTCCTAAAATCAATTATACTACCTCATTTTCATATCTTCATAATATAAATAAAGAAAAGTACACAGTAAAGGGCAAAACTGGGAAAATTCATTAGTGGCCAGTGGCCGGTACTGTCAGTTTCATTAGTAGCCACTTTTTTAAGTTAGTGGCCACTTTTCACATGATAAGACTATTTCTTTCAGACTGCAAAAAGCATTGTCACCATTTTGCGGTATAATTACCACAAGAAAAATATGAAAATAAGAAATACATATAATAATAAAATTAACACAGGGACACTGAAATTGTAATTTGTAATTACGCTCTGTTTAAAAATCCTAAATTGCACATCCTAAATTAAAATCTGCTTAGGGCTGTAATAATAACAGCAAAAGTTTTTATCTTTCAGATAATTCAGTAGTACTTTTTTTTTTTTAATTTATTTAAGTGAAATAAGCTGTTATCATTCACAGTTCACATTGATATTTTCTAGTAAATGAATCAGCTGATTCATCATCATCACAACTTTTACATGGTCATGTGTAAATACATTTAGCAGTTTTATTATTTTTTCTTATTTTTAAAGACACACTTTTTAAAATGATTTTATTTCAATAGAGTTAAAATATTTCCTCTTAAAAAGTATAGATATGGAAACTTAGCTGCTTCATTAAAGATAATTTACTTAGCTGCCAAATTTGTAGCTTTAAAAATAGGGAGATTTCTGCTTTAAAATGGGTAGGAAAAAGAAAGGTTTCTACTCAAAAGAAAGCAAATACAATTTTTTTTTGAAAAATACACATTTAAGCCAAATCAAATTTTGATACACACATTTGTCAAATATCTTAAATGGGTTAAATATACATTAAATACTATGGAGATAATCAGGGGCGCCGACTTTAAAAAAATGCTGGGGGTGCTCTGCTCAAGGATGTATCTTAAAGGGGGGGGGGGGAGTAGAGTCTCTCCTTCAATGTTTTAAAAATATATTGTGGCACATGAGGGTTTTTTTTTTTTTTTTTTTTTTTTATGCGCCTTAACTTTCATTTTAAAGTGAATTAGCGTTACGTACCAAAAATGCTAAGATTTATGTATCACTATCCCCCTTTGGTGACCAGCTGATTCGCCAACTAGCAAAAAATGTTGAATTAAAAAGTCTGATTTTGGAAATTCCCGCTCGGTTGGACCTTCAACGCCCTTTTTCCTTTTCAGACAATTATAACAGCCTGTTTGTGTACCGTACAAACTACCTTTGAAAATTCCGATCGTATTTAACGACCCTTAAAAAAATATGGCCATAGCATAAATTCTCAATCGGCGGCGCCTATGGAAATTTTCCCTGTTTCAGACACTTGCAATAAATAGCATGTTCGCTTATCCTGCAAACGACTCTTGAAAATTCTAATTTTAGCGTGTTCCCGCTCTGTGGCACCCTTCTTCCTTTTCAGACACATACAATTGTCTCGAAAGTATAAAGGGGGTCTTTCTAAGTGATCCTAGCGAGTATTTACTCGACTTTCGGAGAAAACAATGGAAAACTCCAAATGAGTGCGAGCTGGGATCGAAACGGCACTTCACCGTGAATTTTAAAAAGCCCAGTTGCTTTGTGCCACTGGTGAACGCTGCATCTTTGCATACTTGACAAAACACTTTACCTTAATTTCATTGTAAGAAATCCAAGGAAATGTATTTTTCCATTTGAAATGTCTTTCCAGAGGATACATTTTTTTTAGAATTGTTTCAGGTTGAATATTTGACTTATTTGGCTTTGAAACAGAATTATTTTTATTCTGCGATTTATAATAATTTTATTAGAAAAAAAAAAAAAACTTATCCACCTCTTTAAAGCATATAAGAGTAAATTAGCATATTTAGGATGTTAAACACAGTTAAATAATCTACTGATTGTGTGACTGATTCTAGGCTATGAAAGAAAAACCAAAAATTGGTGTTCTCCAAATTAATCCGTTTAGTCTGACATTTCCAACATCCGTAGCCAACTAGAAAAAGTCAATTCAATAAGAACTCTCTCATTAACTACATTGAAAAACCACCTATTTCTTGAAAGTTCGCTGGTGTTATGATTTCTTTAACCTAACTAAATAAATGATTTGAAGGAGAAAGCTAAAATATTTAATATGTTAAAATTAATATTATTATTTAAATATTGATTTTAAAATTATTATTATAACATTTAAAGAGTTAAAATTGAGATAATTTTTCTTAAACTTCTAAGTGCAATTTTTATATCAGCATCTTAAGATTATAACTTTAACAGATTTGAAAGAAAACATAAATTAAACATTGGAAAAACAAAATTTTAAATATTATAATTCAAAATATTTTTGTTAAAGTTTAATGCACAAAGGAATTTTAACCATATATATATGTATGTGTATATTCCTTTAAATCTAGATGGTAGTTTGGTAATATTAATAATTTAGTTATCTCCAATTTTTACATATATAATACCGCATCAAAACAAAATTTAGTCTCACAATTTAACTCCCTGCCGGCTCATTTTATTCCAGGTTTGAAAAAAAAAAAAAAAAAAAAAAAAAAAAAAAAAAAAAAGCCAAAATTTTTAATGTTTATTTTCATATAGATTTTTTAAATATAAAAATATTAAATCCTAAAAAAAAAAAAAAAAAAAAAAAAAATCATATTTATATAAATAAAATAAATATAAATAAGTGCAAGTAAAAAGTGCCTTTAAAGTTGGCTTTCTGCATTTCACTGTCCGGGTTTATACTACTAATGGATTTGTACCAGATTTTTTGTTTGTTTGTTTTTCTCTCTATCTCTTTTATTAATGCATTTATTTTCAGAATTTTACATTAATTTACCTTTATTTTTATTAATTATTTTATTTATTTTTTCGGAAGTTCGGTGTAAAAGGGTCTTTTTTTTTTCCTTACAGCGGTTGTACTTTCACTATTACTAATTAAATAAATTATTTTGAGATTCAAGCTAAGTATAATATATCAACACCACAAACTAATATCCAAAGAAAATAATATAAAAGTTACATATCTTAAATCACAATATTATATTTATATTAACCCGTTAGTAGTCGCTATAAACAGCGCCACCTATTACAGATTGAGCACTTTTTATAACACTGAAGGATGGGCGGCAAATCGACCAACGAGCGACTACTAACGGGTTAATGTAGGTAAAGAAGCAAAGCATTTGTTTCAAAAATAAAAGTAACTATGTCAAAAATCGTTTAAAATTTATTTTCGTCCATAGAAGAAAACCATCTCATGATTGTAGTTAAAGTATTTTGATTTTAAATATAATTTTAAGAAAAAGAAGAGTGCTTTGAAATGTTAGAATGAAATGCAAAAGCTTTAATTTACATTCATAAAACTTGTTAAGTTGTACCACAATCGCTGGTGTTTACAACATAAAGAAAACTTTCAGAAAAAAGTTCACTAGAGATTATATAGAAAAACATTTATTTGACCGTATAAAAGTTTTTTCAGAATTCTACACGTAAAACAATTTTATGACAGTAATTAAATAATGCATAATAAATAGAATATTATAAATAGAAACTTGAACTTATACTTTCCAATATCCTATATTTTCAAATAAAAACCTCTGTTGTAGCAATTCACAGTAAAACTATCAAATCAATTCCAAATTTGCAGAATATTTCTCTTTAAATGAAAATTAATACTGTGATCCTTTGATGAATAATTATGGAGGATAAAAGTAAAATTCAATTGCGTCATAAAAAAAGGGAGAAAATTGGAAATAATAATATAATAATAATATTGTTTCATTATTTTTATACTCCTCTAGATCCCTCCAGGAAATCTAAATCAACAGTATTTACTAATTATGATAACTATACAAAATTTAATTGGACTCGATAGAAAAAAAAAAAAAAAAAAGTCATGTAAAAAATACTTTTATCCTTCTCTCTCGGTCCCTCAGGAATATTTACCCCCCCCCCCCCCTCCATTATATTTTTTCCTTTAGTAAGTAACAATTGTACCAAGTTTTTTTGTTGTTTTACATTGGTCAAAAATATCTTTTTAAACATCGTTTACATGTTTTCTTTTCATTTGCACCCCTCCCTATCTCCCTAAAGCACATTCAACATTCTTTAAAGCTTATAATACGTTTCACAAGTAGCGTTTCGAGAAAATGTCTTTTTTTTTTTTTATCAAACTGACCTTTCCAAAGTTACTGGAAAATGATGGCTGTTTTTCTTTTTCTTTTAAAACTAACACTTCCTTAGCTCTGATGTCTATATACTTATATGACACAAATACACACACAATTAATCTTTTGTGTGTGAAAAATCATATTTGTCTGTGAGAAATTTCTGGCACCATCCTTGTTGACAGTTGACATGACGTTGCAGAGGGGAGTAAAGATTTAAAAACTGTCCCCTCCCCCAATTTCGGAAAAGAAAATAGGAGGACTGCACCATCAGAAGGCTATAATCGACTGTTGAAGCAAATTGTAAAATTCATTACATTTTGAAAGAATACAATAAAATAAAGGTGAGGTGAGGTGATGTATCTTCATTCGAGTTAAATTATTTCCTCCCGGATTCAGAAAAAGTTTTCGTTCTCTTTATCTTCGATTTGAACAAATGCGTCAAGTGGTCTGGTCGCATTTGCAGAACAGATGTATGCTCTTTCAGAAAATTCCACTAATTGTTGAAAGTTGTTTCTTCCTGGGAGGTCTACCGTCTACTGAATGATTTTTAAAGCCGTTCTTTCTTATCGCTTGGCAACCTCTTTTTCACTAAATTATTTCTAGACAGCATGTCTCCCAGTCGCTTCGTTCTGCAAATTTCTCATACCTCTTCTTCATTTTTTTACTTCATCTTAAAAAGTTAGTAGTGAGAGGAAACAATATACTTCTACATTTATTAAATTTTTCACTATATTTTGCTTTGTAACATGTTTCGCTTTCATAAGTAATTATTTATTATTATTTATGAAAATTATAATTATTTAATACTTCCTTCCTTATATTTGATCATTATATTAATGAAATATTATTTTTATTAGCATTTATGTATTTTTTCAGTAGCTAAGTTCATTATGACCTTCAAAGTATTTTTGTATTATTTTGCAAGATTCTTAATATAGCTTTTTTTTTTTTTTTTTTTTTTTTTTTTTTTTTTTTTACGAATGAAAAATTCTATATAATTTTTTTTATGGATTTCAATTATTTTTTTTTTTTAATCATTACTGACTAATTAGATACAAAATGCAGCTAAGGTTATATTATACCGGAGAAAAGTAGAGAAAAAAGAAGAGATGCTTCTGTATCACTTTTTGTCCCCGAATTTCAAATTTATTTATTACTTTCTGGAAAAAGCATTATTCAGTTTTAGGAGAGCAAAGGAACAAACAAAAAAAAAGTGTTGTCTTTTTCCTTTCGATTTCGCAAAACTTTGTAAAATTACACTGCCTGCAAAAAAATCGATATCCGACACCATTCTTGCTGATTCTTATATAAAATGACCTCATGAATCCGAATATGACTCCCATTTTGCCCAGTCACCCGCCGTTTTCTAGATACCCCACCCCCTCCCTAATTTCTTTCCCTGTTCAATAATTTTATGACCAGGAATTTTTTGATTTGAAGAATGAAAAATAATTAATTTAACATCTAAAAACAAAACAATAATATATATATATATATATATATATATATATATATATATATATATATATATAAAGTTTAAAAAATAACATTAATAAGATTAAAAAAAAGAGATATGTAATGCATAATTTCAGAGGCAAATAACTTCCCCTCACCCCCCAAATTTTTCCCTTGTCGCAAATGTCCATGTTTTAGAATTTTCCAAATCTGTAGCCCCTCAGAAGATATTTAACGGTTAAAATAAGCCTCCCCCTCCTAAAAGTAAAATTTATAGCCATAAAATCACCGAAAAATGATAAAAATAGAGGGCCATTCTTAAAAAATGGTGGGTGATAGGGAAAAGTGAGCGTCATATTCGGATTCAGGATCAGGAGGTCATTTTGCATAAGAATATGCTGAAATGGTGTCAAAAGGAATTTTCATGCCGAGCAGTTTATCAATAAGTAATTAAAAAAAAAAAAAAAAAAAAACTAATACTGCAAAGACTAAATATATCTGTTGACCGAGGAGTTGTAAAGAAAACGATGGTTTTTATGTCATTTTCTTCCCCTGTTTGCCCCCTCTCAGTTAAGTATAAACATCAAGTTTTCACAGTTGAAATAACAATTACGCAAATTTTAATTGCAATCAATAAAAAATGATATAAAACCATCCTCTTTAAGAAATTTTTGCGAACCATACTCTTAACATAAACTTTGTGTTGGTGCCAAGCACCCACGGCAAGGTTTCTTGGGCACTTGAGCACCCAAAGCATCCAAGTAGTCGGCGCGCCTGCAGAGCCCGATCAAGCCAAAAATGGGTCCAGGCCCTGATACGCATTCGGTCCCCTTCTTACACCTACTACTTCCTCAATGTTCTTTACCTTTACCACTCTTTGAAAAGTAAGCGGATTATTTATCCTACTGTTTCACTCAAAAATGCAGATTTGAGTAAAATTTTATCTTTGTGAAACGTTTCGTTTTGTTTTCAGAAGTAAAATTTTCATGAAGTTCTATGTTCAAGAGCATTTTTGTATATTTTTATTTATTTATTTATTTATTTTTTAGCTCGAAGTGAAATTTTGCCCCTCCCCTTAAATCAAGGGCCCCTGGGCCGGGCCCCCACAGCCCAGTTGGCCAAGGCTTTAATCAGGTCCAGAGAGCATTGTGGAACAGCACAATGTTGCACCATCGTCTTTTTTTTTAAATTTTTTTTATAAAATCAAATGATCAACGAGCAGCATCAAGCTATCCAAAACCAAAACTTCCCGCGCTGTGCCCACAAACAAACGCCAGTGACGTCGTTGTGACGTAGGTGGGCGTGTCTCGTTCTAATCGTCAATTCACATTAATCCAGATTTTTTTTTTTACTCTTCTGCTCTTGCATTCATTAATTCACACACAGTTTTTACCTTTGATGAAATCCCCAATATACATTAAAAATGAGAAGCATTGGGCTCTAAAATACTCTTAAAAAAAAAAAAAAAAAAAAAATACAGTGATGGATACAAATATTATCTCACAGCTCACACTCCCTTTCAAACTCAAATAATCAATTACATTAAATATTGGCACTGTTAAAAACAGGTCTAATGAAATAAACAGATCTTACTGCTATTTCATCATTCATAATGGTCAGCAGCCATTTTGAATCTTTCAATAATGACATGAGCAAAAATCAGGATTGAAAGATAAACCACAGGTAAGTTTTGTATTATTTTATATACTAAATGTTACAAGTAAGAGAAAAAAAATATACAGTATTGCTTTAACAAATTAAAAAAGAATTAGTATTCTATAAACATTTAAATAAGAATAATCACGGGAAAAAAATACTCACAGTTAGGCTTAGTAAATAAGGTGAAAGAAAAAAAACAATGTATATTAAGACTTAAAAATGATCTTATCTTATTAATTATTTTAATATTAGAATATTTTAATTGAAAATTAACTAGTATGATAATCAATACATATCTACTATAATGATTACACTGAATTTGCAATGATTTTTAATAATATCTAGTATAAAATATCCTTCATGTTCAAAATACTTTTCATACAACTTAAGTATATTGCATAATTCTATACATGAAACATATACTGTAAAAATGTTAAAATAAATTATGTGTTATACTCTAACAATACTTTCTATTAAGAGTTTAACTTAAGTACTTAAATTATCTAACTACTTAATTTCTTTCATGTACTGTTTAAAAACATGACAAATGATGTAGAAATTTACTATGACCTTGTGTTTATTAACAGAGAGGGAAAAAGAAAATACAAAATATCTTAAAAAGAATAAATTGATATTTAAAGCTTACTTTAAAGTTATTTTTCTGTATTTTACAATGTAAGCTTAGCAGTTATTGTTTGTTTTAAACCTAACAGACAAATTTCTTTAAAGTTTAAGAACAATAATAACAAAAGATTGTAAAGAAAAAAATTAGGCCTTTGACGGTTGATTTTCAACCTGACACCTGGAGTCTCCTCCATAGCTGCATTGTGTAGGGGTTTAGTTGTTTTCCAGGTGCCGGCCCCTTCCCTACACTAGGCTATGGATTCTTCAACTTCAGCTATAGTAAAATCCATAAGTGTATTCATCTTTTATAGATTACTAATTTTAAAAATGAGGTCTTTTTCCATGTAAGTAAAATTTATAATTATATTCTTACATGTACAGTAACTTGTCATAATTCCTTATTAAAAAGTTTAAGTTATTTTTGTTAGTATTTTTTTTTTTTTTTTTCAAAAAGTTTACAAAACACTATCTTTATAAATAAATAAAAATATTTTTTTAACTAACATAATCAAAGTAGACATCAAATTAAATCTTATGAAATTCTCTTTAAAATGAGGAGTCCGAAATTTCTCTACCTCTTATAAAACATAATGTGTTTATTTAAGCTAAAAAATGCCCAATTTTCAAAATCAAAAGATATAAAATATTTTTAAGAGCATTTTATTATTTATTTCAAAAAGAGGAATGATTCCTGAATGTTTAAAACTAAAACACACTTGGCATGGGTTGATTTTACAAACAAAAAAATTTGTAAAGCATGTGTAGCACAAAATAGCCTGCCTTTAACTAATTCAATAAATATTAGAGATTATATTTTAAACAGGGCTTTGCACAGTACTTTTAAACTTTTTAATGCATAATTTTCTGCAAATTAACCTTTATTTATAGATACTGCATTAAAAATTAATTTAAATACAAGTGGTAGATGATAAATTTGCGATTAAGCTTACTTTTATCTGTTTACACTGTATTTCAATAAAACAACAATTCATAATCTAAACGTAATCTGCTTCTTTTTTAATTTAATTTAACAGCATCCAGCTTCAAATACGTTAAGTAAATATGTAAAATTAATATTTACAAGAGGATTATTAAAGAGTAAACTTTTGACAAAATTGTTACATCATCATTCTTTTTTTTTTCTTTTCCAAAATAAAAAAGCCTTAATTAAATCAAATACAAAACTAATCTGTCTTTCTTTCCTTTTTAATTAACAAAAGATATACATAATTAAACAGTTAAATATTTAAAATTATACATGTACAAGTAACAAGCAACATACTTAAGCATTTTATGAAAGTCCGTTTCTTAAATATCCTAATCTGAAAACACATGGATGAACCCATTTTTACAAAACAATTTATATAATTCAAACTTCACGCTACTAAAATATATATTACAAGCTTTAAAAATATGCAAGTATCACACTCAAAATTTTGTTAAATTTGAAATATTGACGTTCAGGTTGACATTTCCGTGGAATTGCCTTATTACGAATCAACAGCTATATAATAAATTGTCAGGCACACTTAAGATTATATATGAAAGAAAAAGATATACAATCAACTTATTCAAAAAATACTTCTATGTAGATTTTTCATTTTAAAATTTATAAATATAATATATGTTTACAATAAATTTTGGTGAGTATTATATAATAAGACGATTAAAATATATATAGCAAATAAAAGTAGTCTTAAAGATACAATAATGAAGTTGCAGCAATCTTATAAACAATACACCCGCGAGATATTCATCAAACAAAATCTACTCAATTTCAAAGTATCCAAATCAAAAGAAAAGGAATAACTTGAAAAAATATAAATATGTTTTAAATGAATAATAAAAATTTTTTCTCTCAAATCGCTCACACAAACAAAACAAACTATCCATCCTTCCAAATACGTTTAGTTAAGCGGAATTCGTATTTGTCAGCAAAGCTGATTGGTTCCGTGGCGTAAACATTCCATGACGTACGCAAACCACTGACAAGATGCGCAGAACAAATGTCAAGAAGATTTCTTGATCTTTGAGGCTCCACGGTCTTGTGCAACCCTGCTCCCGCTCAGGCGAAATCATTCTCGCCAACATTTGGCTTGATTTGGTCCATTCGAGTACATTGCGTAAATTCGCGTCCCAGACCGTCGCCGATTGTTGGGTTGATCATATGTCCTCGGTCATATGTACAGGACAGCCTCTATTTTCAAATCGTTTTTCTAATTTTTGAAAAATTGTAGCAAATAAAATTATTTATTATAATTATTACCGATTTGCTCCTCATTTACTTAAAATAAGAAATATCGCCTTAAATGGGTAACTATAACACTTTTAAACGCCATATTATTATATAGGAACAGTCGACGGCGAAATTATTCGAGCGCTAGCAAGAATTCCTGTATTAAAAAAGTACACTTAATACTGTTTTGTTATATAAATTGTCGAATCATGTACTTAGACTGACTAAGAACATGATTCGAAAAGGATTTATTTAACAAATTAGTATTAAGTGTACTTTTTTACATAGGAATTACTGCTAGAGCTCGAATAATTCTACTGCCGACTGTACTCTAATATAGCCAACTAAGTCCTAGCTAATTTCCCTTAGCGTAGCACTAGTGGGATATAAAGCCCTCTCATCCAGGGACCGATTAACTCACTTGGAGGCCCAGGGCACTCATGTTCAATGGACCCCTTTTTTTTAATTTAAATTTCCCGTAACTCTTTAACCAATCATATTAGAACGTCCATCTTTGGAATATCGATAATAAAGATTTTGTCAACAAGTGCAAAAGCTTGCCAAATTTGGTGCAAAATTCATTATCTGCCTATTGGAGCTTTTTAATGTGTTTTAAAGGGAAGATTAAGCTATTTTAACATGAAAAAGAGCTGGAAATGCAGAAAATTGACATTTTATCAACTTACTAAGCATCTTTGAAAGAATTTATACAAAAATAAATACAATTATTTACAATTTCGTAACAATACACATTGATAAAGTGCTAATGTAGTTAGTTCTATAGCTATGATTCAACAGAAAAATTAAAAACATGGTTTATAAAAGTTTTTTATCTTATAATTATTTAAAACATAACTCTGCTTCAAATAATCTCAGGATTTCAGTTTTTTAATGTGTCAGTTATGTACGTGTATGCAACATGAACTATGAAGGGATTTTGTGAAATTACTCCCCCCCTGCCTCTTATGGGTGGGTGGGGCAATAAAACTCATGTTCAAGCCTAAATGTGTGCCAAATTACCTTTGAATGGTAAATTTTTGTGTGTGCGTTTTGATTAAATGTACTTAATATGCACTTTGATGTGATTTTGCAAATCTTCCCACTTTGCCCGCGAGGAAGGGGGAGTAAAATGCAAGCAATTCGCTGTGGAAGGCATTGTTTCTCCATACCAGTGGGGGCTTGTGAACCGAAAATAGCAGAGGAGCTCAAAAATAATTAAGTATTTTCAATGCATGACTTTTATTAAGCATGGTCTTGGCTAAAATTAACTAAAAATACTTATTTAAACATAAATTTATATTCTATAAATGAATGAATACACTGTGCCTCTTCACCTATTTTCGGTGCACGAGCCGCCACTGGCCTGGAGAAACAACACATTCGATAGCGACTTGCCTGCATTTTACTCCCCCTTCCTCGCAGGTAAAGTGGGAAGATTTGCAAAATCACATCAAAGTGCATGTATATTAAGTACATTTAATCAAAACTCACACACCAAAATTTGCCATTCAAAGGTAATTTGGAGCACATTTAGGCTTGAACACGTGTTTTATCCCTGCGTACCCCTAAGAGGGAGGGGGGGGGAATAATTTCACAAAATCCCTTTATGATTCATGTTGCATACACGTATATAACCGACTCATTAAAAAAATGAGATCATGAAATTATTTGAAGCAGAGTTATGTTTTAAGACATGTTTTTTAGCCCCACCCCTGTATATTTTTAGCCTCGTTCTTAAAGGAAAGAAGGGGAGGGAATTTTGTAAAGTGTCTTTATATTATCAGTTAGGTATACATGTACATGTAACTGACCCACACATCTAAAAGGTCCTTCCTAAGATAATTTATTGCAGAGTTACGCATTAATACATGTTTTTGCGCCCTCGCTCCCTAAGAGGAGGTAGGGTGTAATTTCACAAAATCACTTTGTAATAAGTGTTGAATGTGTATAAGCAGTCCACACATCAAAAATTGCCATTCTATGATAATTTTGAACAAAGTTACATGTGGAAACATGTTTTTTACCCACCAACCTCAAAAGGGGGGGAGGTAATAACACGGAAATTTCAAATAATCCCTTTGTAGCTTGTGTGTGTTGAGTATGCATAACCAATCGACATATCAAAAAATCGCTTTTCTGAGATAATTTGGAGCAGAGTTAATTTTTAAAACGTGTTTTTGGCCTGACTCCTTCTTTAAAGATAGGAAAGATTAAATTTCACGAAATCCCTTTATAATGCGTGTTGGGAAAGCATAACCAGCCCACGCATAAAAAATCACCTAAGATAGTTCAGAGCAGAGTTGTGCATGGAAAAATGATTTTCCCACCCCCAAAGGGGATATAGTGGAATTTTACAAAATCTCTTTGTAATGTGTGTCTTGTGTACTCATAACCAATCTACATATCAAAAAATCGTTATCCTGAGATAATTTGGATCACAGTAACTCTAATAAGCGTGATTTTGCACCCTTAAAGGGAGGAGGGGAGGGAGTGTAATATCCCTTTATAGTGCATTTTGGGAACGCATAAACAACCCACACATAAAATTTTATCTTATTGAGATAATTTGAAGCAAAGTTATGCTTCAAAACTTGTTTATTCCCCACTACCCCCAAGGGGGAAAGGGGGGGGTTGTGAGGGAGTTCCTCACATATCCTTTTATTTCATCAAATTTATTATATCCTAACTAATTATATATTTATTCACAATTAAAATTTATTAACCTTTAATAATCCTCTTTAAATATGCCAAACGTATTTTAAATTGAGTAAATTCTTTATTGGAAATAAAATACTTATCATTTTCTAATTTTAAGAACAAATTCAGTATTAAATCCATTGATCTCTTTTTAGCATAATGCAATATATATATATAGGGATCTAATACACAATTTAATTTTATTATCCCTTAAAGTAATTATATTTTTATTTCCTTTTTCAATGGGTTTCTCAATAAATCTATTTATTTATAGCTGTAAATGTTCTGTTGGAAAATTTCCGTTATATCTTTATTATTTTATTTTTATTTTACATTCAGTTAATATATTTAATTGCAGCTATTAAATTAATGACCCGTTATGTAGACATCATGTCGCAAGAATTTCGTAATATTCCATGATTACTTGCACCTGTCTCTCCAACGGTCTTCTTGGCGAATATGATTTATGCCAAGGTGGGGCTGCCATATTTTCAACCGGCTTTTTATTTTAAAATTTCCCATTAAAAATATCATTAACACAAAGAAAGATGTGTTGGCGCTCTTGGCTTCTGAATGTAATGATATGATCACAATCTGGCAGTTAACAACTTGGGCTGTCGGATTTGACTCCGACACTTCGTTAATAAGCACCGTACTACAAAGATGTAACTTTTTCTGAATTAAAAATCTCTCTCTCCTCCACCATCGTTTTAACGAATTCACCTGTATGGATCTGAACTGGGTTTGTCCTCATTTGTCATTTTTATATTTTTGATATCTCAATAAACTTTCACGGCTATTCAAATGACTGGTTTGAGATTTGTTATTTTATATTGACTCTTATTTTCATGACTTAAGTTTTTTTAGAGGACTGTGGCTTTTATGCTACATAAAATTGGTGCTCAGTGACCATAGAATTCGCTACGGTGGAGGAGAGGTATTTAGAGGAAAGTATTTTTTTTTTCAACAATCAAAATTCTTTCATTTTCGAAAATGTAAAATGCCTTGTTTCTGTGGCAGATACATCTCAAGACTTTTTTTTACTAGATTGAAATGACTATTTTTCGTAAACAAGGTTGTGAAGTATGGAGTCGCTTACCATCGTAATGAATACTGGTGAATCATCGGCTGTTTTTCTGCGGTTTGATGCAAATACGCCCTTCGCTTCTGTTTATTTGAAGAGAGAAGGAATTATTGCGATGTTAGCTCAACAACCTGTTTCCTGACTTGTCTGTGGGTGCATTGATTCGTCCTTATCCCTCCGTATCAGATGACCGCCGCTGCAACATTCCCGACTTTTAAACGGTTCTCCCATTCCAGATGTCCGAGATCCGAGACAGTTTTTGATGGATGTCGTTCTTGTGCGCTGCGCCTCTCATCGTGAAAAACGGTTCTTTTAAATTTTTCCCTACTCTACTACACCAAGATGTTGAACAACTATGTGAAGTTGAAGCTGTGTAAAAGAAAAGCCTCAATAAAAATTGAAGTGTGTTCATCACGAAAGTGTTCATATTATATAAATGATCGTGCGTCTTCATTGATTGATTTTGGACAAATAGATTACAAAATTTACAAACAATATGTACGCAACAACTATTACAGTTTCAACATCTTTATTGTGCGCACCGTTATTTGTTTCGGATCATTTTTGGACGATTCCTCAGTTGGATATTTACAGTTTTTGGACATAAAGGAAACAGATAAGAAATATTTTTATTATTCTGTTTATAAATATTCATTCAATATATAATTAAAATATTTTTCTATTTAAGGGAATGCACATATATACTTGATAAAAAATGAAGTATTTTTAATAATTTTATTTTTTGGGGGTATTTTTTCAAAATAAATCTTATATATATATAAATTTGAATGTCCGTGAATTTATTTGACTGAGTTTCACGCCAAAACTGCTCGACGGATTTCGATGAAATTTGTAATGGAGATAGCTTATACCCTAACTTAAAAAGTTGGCTACCTTTTATTCCGAAAAAAAAATTGTTTTTGCGATTTTTATGCATAAAATAGCAATTTTGTAAGCTAATAATAGCAAAAAATTAGCCATTTATATTTATCCATAATTTAATTGTTGCAAAAAAAAAAAAAAAAAAAAAACGAATTTATTTATTTTTTTCAACAGGAAAATAAATACATTTATCTAAACGTGAACGATAAAAATTATAAAAAAAAAATTATGCATCTCACAAAAATTGACGTCATTTTTAATTAAAAATTTCTTTTACACATTGATAAAGTGCTAATACGCAAGCGAAGTGATGACGTCACTGGCCGTTCGTGGATGCAAGAAAAATATTTCCTATGTTAAACGTCCATTGGATTTTTTGTAAAAAAATATTAAAAATCGCGGAAAATTATTTCCCGATTTTAATCCCCCATATTTAGGTATAGGTATGTATTAATTATCATGTCCATGCGTTAGATTAAGTTATTTTTGTTGTAAAATTGACAAAATTTGAATTTTTAATTTCAAAAATCTAGGAAAAAAAAAAAAAATGGCAAATTTCCATATTTGATTGAAAACACAAGCATTTCATTTCAAAAGATGATATTTACACAATAAATATCCAATTAATATACTAATTAAAAGGAAAATGATAAATATTCTATCATAATTTGAAGTCAAATTTGTTTTCAAATGTCTAAATAAAGTATCTGATATAAGATACTAATATGTTGCAGCGGAATAGATTTGATATCGGTCATCCTTAGCAAAAAAAAAAAAAAAAATATCGCCAAATTATTTGGCGAACATAATTTAATTCCTTTCAAAAATCATGGTTATTTAACAACTTATATTAAGAGAGTAATGAATAATATGAAACAATATTTCGTACAATGCATATTACGAAAATATACATCTGGCATGCATATTTTCGTATTACGTTTTGGATCACCAAATACAATAAGCGCCAAGAACGACAGAGTTTTGAAATTCAAAATTAAAATTTTGTCAATTTCACAGCAAAATAACTCAATCTAACACATGCACATGATAACTAATCTATACTAATATTATAAATGCGAAAGTTTGGATGGATGTTTGTTACTCAATCACGCCATAACGGCTAAACGGATCTGGATGAAATTTTGTACAGAGATAGATCAGAGCCTCCTTAAGTAGATGCCTAGCGAGTCGCTCGAAAACTTGGCAACAGTACAAGAAGAACATAGCCAGTAGATGGCGCTTGATACCGTGTCGTAAAGTTCTGCTTATTTCCCGCGATTCAATTGACTTTCAATTGAGTTCTTCATGGTTTATGTTTTATTAATTTAATAAATGTGAGAGGTTTTTTCTTTATAATATGGTGTATTACGTCGTTCCATTTTGTAAATCGGACAGTCGCCGTGAAAATATATGTTTTCAAATGGCCTGCAAATATTTCAAGACAAGGTATGTAAACTGCATAAGTAATTAATGCAAAATTACCATCCCTTTGGATTTTTGAATATCAATAATATTTTTCACAAAAAACATTATTTTTATTTATTATTGTAAATTCTATGATTAAGACGAAGATAAATTTAAAAGAAATTATGATATGAAAATTCGAAGGGTTGACACCTCTGTTAGTAAGTTAGATTTAACAAATAAAATAGTTATGCTTATTTCAAAATGAAATGAAATTTTTATTTATTGATGTAGGAATACAGAAAAATAACTTGTTCTTAGTTACTTTGAAGTAACTCAAAATTGGAGTATTTTATAGTTTTATTCATAAATTACATTAGTAACTTATGAATAAAACTATAAAATACTCCAATATAAGGAACAAGATTGATTTATATTTTTTAATACCACTGTTTTTTAAAAACTTGTGTAAATACGTATAAAAATTTGATTATTTCAGTTAAATCGAAACAAAAGTGTTGGGAATCTTGAAAAGAAAAAATAGAAAATTTTTATTTCTACTTTTGTTCTTTTTAAAATATTAAAATTTTAAGATTCATAACATTACTTTTATTAACCTTTTACCACACAAATGGAATATAGAATTAAAAATTCATGTAAAAATAAAATATCATGATTACTGATTTGAAAAATTATCAGACATGACAGAAAGATGACTTGATTTTTTGAAATAGAAATTCTCCACATCCATACACTCACATATATACACACACACACATATACTGGCTAATTGCCAAAAACTACTTTTTTTGGACTCATGAGACCTTAAAAATATAAATCAGGGGAAAACTCGATATCGAATTTTTGGACCGAACACAATACTTTCATTACGTACAGTAGTAGGGTAATGGAAGTAAAAATATTTCAAGGATGTTATTAATTTGTCCGTAAATTTGCCAATCTTTATCAAATTTTTCAAATTGAAACCTAATACGAGTTTTAAAATACAATTGTGAATTTCCTGCATTTGTTTGTTTTTCAGTTATTCTGATAATAAATATGCATATAAATCAATCACTAAAAAAAAAAAAAAAAAAAAAAAAAAAAAAATGTTTTTTTGTATTCAGGGAACCCCAAAACGTGACTTTATTCAAAAACCTGAGTTGAAAATAGAACTTCAAAAAAATACTTTGTTTACTTTATAGGTTCAAAAAATTAATTTTCCTTCTTCAACAGTATTCGTCGACATAAAAAAAGTGTAGCAAAGCACTTCCGTCAATTACATTCTACAGAAAAGAACGTTTAGCTTAATTTTGGATAGCCCTGTATATTTTCAATAAACTATGTGCACATTAGATTGTGCATTTAAATTTAGTCTTATATGAAAAACACCTAAAACAAAATGAAATACACTTTCAGCATTTTCCAAGTATATCCGAGATAGACAAACCGACGCTCCCAGACCAACCGCTAAAAACATTATTTTTCGTTTCAGGAGACCTCAAAAGATGTAAACATAACACAACTTTATTTCGAAACTGTCTATCAGTTTCGAAAACATACCCTCTCGGAACTGGTGGAGCTAATAAAATCTTGAAAAAGAAACAGAAAAAAAAAAAAAAACTTCGTGCGAGAGAAAACTTATACTCAAGAAATCCTTAATTTTAAAAATTTAAATCTTAATGGTTATTTATTTATTTTTTGTGACGGGCTAGACAACAGATTGTTTTCTTCTCCAATTTTTATTACTGAATGTTAACTTATCTCGTTAATGTGCTGGTCTATTTTTCTTATAAATAATATAAAATTCTCGATTTAAGAAAAATAATTCACACCTAATAAGGTAAAAATGTAACGTAAAGGACATGACCAAAAAAAAAAAAAAAAAAAAAGAAAAAAAAAAGACATGATTTTAAAAATTTATCATTATAAATTATTCATTCTAAACTGAAACTAATTTAAAGTTCAGAGATTTTAATTTATATAAACAAAACTTTCATCTGATATCTAAATTAAAAAAAAATTTGAAATTTCTATTGAATAAATATATAAAAAATAATTTAATCGCGTGATAGACATGCCATGTTTTTGCTTATTTAATTTTAAATTTCGTTTTTTAATTAATAATATACTTAAAAAAAAAAAAAAAAAAAAGGTGTTATTTATTAGATACGCTGTAATTCAATTAGTTGAAAAGGTCTTGTCCACTTCCGAAGAAAATTAAACCCTATACTTTTTTAAATATAAATATTTGAATATTTTTTTGAAAATATTTACGATAAAGCACTTTCACATCACTTTTTCAAATTAAAAGAAAAAAAAAATATATACAATTTTGGACTTTAAATTGAAATTAATAGCTAGATTTTTAGATGAAAAATATAACTTATCTATGAAAGAGAAGAAAATTGTTGCTCTGCGTAGGTGCTGTCACCTAGCGTTAGTTTTGTTTTTTAAATGTTGCCTAATTTAACATTGGGATTCGCTACGCGTGGAAGGCATCTACTTAAGGAGGCTCTGGATAGATAATAGTCTGGAATAAGACATAGGCTACTATTTATACCGAAAAAAAAATGTAAATTTTTAATTAATATATAATATAGATATTTCTTCTAAAATAAAACTTTAAAATAATTTATTTTAATTTTTAATTGTTGCCAAAGAATATTTCACGCGAATAATAATAAAAAAAATAATAAATATTAAATTTGCTTAGGCACATGGCAACATAACGTTATTATCAAAATTAAATAATAAGAAAATGAAAGCTAATTCAGATCTGTATTAAAGAGCTTTATTAGTTGATAATCCTGGGTATATTTTTAATTTTAATACTGAAGTAGATAGGACATTTTACGCCAAGGTCTCTATTTTTGTGACAGCAACCTTAAGCCAAGTAGTCCATAAAAATATAAACAAATCTGTACATATAAAAGAGTAAACTCACTGATTCACTGACTCAACACTGCCATGACGATTCTGTGGAAAAGAGGGTCACAAATTTTAGTGACCAGGTTGGTTTTCGGAGCCTGACCCCCAACTAAGACGGAACTTTGCAAAATACCCCCCCTTTCCCCCTTGGGGGGGGGGGCAGAAGGCTTAACTCGGCTCCAAATTACTTAACTGTGAAGAAATTGCAGATGGAAAGACCAGACTTGAGTACAAAAAAATTATTTTCTGCGATTTTGGAATTTTGGATTTTTAAGGGGGGAGGGAAGGGAAAAGGTTTTAGAAGAAGGGTACTCAACACACGAGGAAATCGAACTGAACACACACTACAAAGGGATTTTATGAAATTCCACCCTACCGCCCTTTGGAGAATGGGGGGCAAAAACATGTATTCATACGTAACGCTGCACTAAATTACCTAAGGTTGGAAATTTTTTATGTAAGGGACGATTATATGTATCTAACTCATAGTATGAAGAGATTTTGCGAAATTCCCTCCTCCTTCCCTCCTTTAAGAACGGGGGGAGAGCTTAAAAAAAATAGTTTTAAAGCATAGCTCAGCTTTAAATAATTTCAGGATCTCAATTTTTTGATGTGTCGGTTAGGTATGTGTATGCAACATGCAATATAAAGTAATTTTGGAAATTTACCCCCCCCCCCTTCCTCTTGGGGCGGGCGGGGCAAAAACTACATTTTGAAGCTTAAATCCGTCCAAATTACCTAAGAATGGCGAATTTTGGTGTGTGGGTGTTAATTAAGTGTGCGAAATATGCACTTTGATGAGATTTTGTAAAACTTTCAACTGTAACCGCGAGGGAGGGGGAGTAAAAAGCAGGTAAGGGACTGCCGAAGGCATTGGGGCTCCAGACTCGACTGTGACCAGCGGGAATACCGCGACAGAAAGTAGCAGGAACTTAAAATTAGATTTTGACGGATTTTAATGATTTTTTTTTTTTTTTTTTTTTTTTTTTTTTTTTAAGATATTTTATTATTATTAATGATATGCTGTTTTGGGGATTCATTTCAATATAATGACCAGCGAAGCGGGCAAAGCCTGCTAGTAAATATATAAGCAATATATCTGTGCATTGCATTCGTCTTTTGATACTATATATAAAAATATTTGTTTTTCAATTTTTGATTATCTATTATTTCATTTTTTCATACATTTTTTTTCATGACGATATTTGTTTATTTTTAATAAATATACAGGTTAATTGTGTCATTTTTAAAATATTTTAAGTGATCAATGAATATATTTTCGATTATTATTTTTCTTCACATTTAATATGTTAAATATCATAATAGAGTTATAATTTTTTGTTTATCAGCGTTTGCATATATAATTGTCACCTATCATTTTTTTCTTCTCAAAAAAAAAAAAAAAAAAAAAAAAAAAAAAAGAATTTCGAATTTAAAAATATTTGATTTTCAATTTTTGATTATCTATTATTTCATATTTTTCATTCCGAATTTTTATAAAATAAATTTCATGTGTTTAAAGACTCAGTGTACTAGAGTCATAATTTACTAAATAAAAATATTTTTCATAATTTTGAATGATAAATGGCAAATTAATATTGAATTTTTTGTGATGAAGGATGATTGTTATTATCAACTTGTGTATGCACAGTCAGTTATATTATATATTATATAAGAAATTTTATTTTCAATTTTGAGTTTGAAAAATTTTATAATTGCATATTGTGATTTTTTTTAATTTTTAAAATTGTTCTAATAAATAAGAAATATTTTTTTTTTTTTTTAAGAGAGGAGATTCTGGATTAATTTTTAAATAAAAGGGAATGGCAGTTAATATTTCGTTTTGATATTTCACAATTTATTGTTTTCCTAAATTTTTTTTTGTTAAATATTCTTCATGGAAATCCAATTAGTATTGGTCGTGAAAATATGATATTTAACATTTTTTATATTTTTTACACTTACACACAAACAAAATAAATACATGAATAAAATGACATAATTTTATTTTTCAGTATTTAAACACAATCCCTTCTCGGTATAAACGTAATTTGTTTTGGTTGTAATGAAATAGTGATGTATTGATGCATTAAAAAAAAAAAAAAAAAAAAAGGAATTATTTGAATTCCATTGACAGAAATTAAACATTTATAAATTTATCATGGACATGTTTTACTTTATTTTTAATTGATCTGCTGAAAATATCCTTGTTATAATTGATTAAATTATTCAGTGTGCTTATAAGTTCTTAATTTTTAATACATACACTTCGCTTTTGTTTGTCAAAATTTAATATACAAATTTATTTTTTGTTGTTGTTGAATTGTATAATGTTTTGCAGAACTTGTGCACTCTTTCTCAAGACCTCTGCAGGGTATGAGTTTTCTTTTAGTGTTTGGCTGTTCATTGTCTAAACAATTACTTCGGCTGGACCGATATTTTTTTTAATTTAAGGACGCTGAGTAGTGAAGCATTTTCATTTTTGTGAAACATTATATTTTTTGACAAATTTTTACAATCCATTTAGTTTCAGAGTTTAATTCAAAAATACTTTTGTTAGATAAATTCTTTTGATGAAACTTCTTTATATATAATAATAACAGTAAATTAATTAGGATAATATATATAACATTAAAACTAAAGGAAATGGATAATGTTTGGGAATCTTGTGCCAGTTAAAAAAAAAATTGGTTGCTGTTTTAAAAGAAAAAAAAAAGATATAACACATTTTTCTTAATACACTATTTATTTTTTTGAAAGTGTCGGCATGTAGATCTGGTAATCCCAGCCTTGCCATATGGTCACTTTCAGTTATAATGCACGTAGGTACACTTCACACACATTTTCAGCATATGATTTATCATTTTAATATAAAGGCAGTATTATTTAATAATTTGCAACATTAATAACCAATTGAAAAAAGGTATTATTACATGACACTTAATCTTTCTTGATTATGTAACTGTATGGAGTATATAACTTCATAATGACATAATTTTCTCACACATACATTTTTCTTCTTACACAATTTTTACTCTTACATACTATTGTTTTACATTTTATTTTATTGCCACTTTTCACTTTTATATGTTATACAATATTTATTTTCTAGTGTTTTTTTTTATTTTTAGGATATATGAGATGCACACAAACATAGATAGGAATTTTATATTCTCTATTATAAACAAATCATGGAATTGATATATATTTTTCGTCTTATCACAAAATACAATGTTTTCAATTATGTTTATTATTATAATTATCTACACATATTTACAATTTTATTTTTTTTGGAAATATTGCATGTAAATCTAGCTTATATGCTAGCCGTGCGTTTAGAAATATTTCTTCTATTTACAAGAATTACACACCACACACATATATTTTTCTATACATATATACTGGTGCTTATTATTTTTGTATATAATCTAAAATTAAAATATATACACAACATAAAAAAAAAAAAAATAGATACCTTTGAACAGGCCTGTCTACATGGAGCAGAAATTTATTATTTTTGTCGACATATTTTATTTTATTTTACTCATTTTGGAAAGTGCACTTTAAAAAAAAAAAAAAAAAAAAAAAAAAATTAGGATAAATACCTAGATACCTTAAAAAAAAAATTAATATGGAATAAAAATGACAAAAGGCAAAGAAATTTCATTATGGTTCAATTTTGTTTGTTTGCATTGGAAATAATGCTAGTTTGTTGTATATTGCATTGAGTGTATATGTATCTTTCACTAAAATATTTTTATTTTCAGAGAAATTGCATGAAAGGAAAATATATATATATATAAAGACAAACAGGTCCCTTTTTCTTTGGTGACATACAGGAACTTAAGAAGTATATTTTAATTTTATTGTTTATCTATTATACAGATAATAAAATTTAGTAATCCAAAAAAAAAAAAAAAAAAAAAAAAAAAAAGATATATTTAGGGATATAAAATATAAAAGTAAATATTTATAGCTTCTTATAACACCCTTTGTATTCGATGTATACTAGAATACTCAGGTGTTTTTTTTTTTTTTTTTTCTTGTGAAATGATGGATTCTTGTTGTCCCAATGGCCGGCCACCAAAGGGGTAAATAGATAATTTTTATTATTTCACAAACTTTATAAATTTTTGATTATTTTTATGTAAGATATTATTCTTAAATTTTGTTTTGGCAAAGTAATATATAGCTAAAATTTTTCTTTTGATTTAATAATAATAATAAAAAAAATAATAAAAAATAAAAAAAGATGTTATTTAATGGAAATAAAAAGTATTAGTCACACAATGCTAATATTATGGATTATTTTCTTCCAATTCAATATTTCAAATAACTGAATTTTGATCAATGTAGTATTGATATGTACTAATAATAATGGAGTTTTTTTTTTTTTTTTTTATGTTGTGGGAATCAAAAAAAAAAAATTTTTTTTCATTTAATAGATAATAATGATAATAATTTTACACACTTTAACTATTTTCATGTTGTATATTGGGAACACTCAGTCAGTTTTTTTCATTGAGTTAGGAACTTTATTGCAGGAGTATGATGTCACGATCACACTCCTTGCAAATTTTTCAATAGCCACACACCTTTTCTTCTTTTTACACAAACACATATTTTTCTCAAAATGCTTGTAACATACACATAAAAATATCAAGCCTCTTATTGAGACACACATTTTGCTCGGTATGCTATATTTGGCAGTGGCCTCACAAACCACTCCTATTTTGGCTTTTTGTTGGGTTTCACACTTTTCTTCCCCTAACTTAAATGATTTGCATGAGTGGTGCTCAATTTTAAAATACACTTTTTCTTAATTTAAGTGAAATTTAAATTATATATGATACTATTGCAGACAACACAATTTTTTTTTCACACAAAAAAAAAAAAAAAAAAAAAAAAAAATTAAATTTTTGTATCACAATTTTTAATACTTTAAAATATTTCAATGGTATAGTCAATACATTACATATATATTGTTTGACAAGAAAATAGAATTTAATTGATCTATACAAAAAGACACTATAGATAACAAACTATTTTTTTTTTTAAATGTTTTGTTATGAAACTAATTTGATTTATTTTTCAGAGAGATTTGTATTACAATAAATCAGCTGTAACAAGATCAAGAAATTATTTGCCAAGACATTTATTTTGAATTTTTGTTTCAAAAATATAGAATATATATATACACTCATGTTTATTTTAACAATATGTAGCATATGAAATCCAATATTGTGTTCAATTTGATTAATATGTTTATACACAATTATAGTGATTTTTGTAAACACATATGTTGTAGGATTGTTTTGGTAATTTTTGGTTTGTTGTTTTGTATTATGGTGGAGAGAGCTATTTTTTTTCATGGCAACCGGGAGAGATATGTGAGGGAGTTCCTCACATATCCTTTTATTTCATCAAATTTATTATATCCTAACTAATTATATATTTATTCACAATTAAAATTTATTAACCTTTAATAATCCTCTTTAAATATGCCAAACGTATTTTAAATTGAGTAAATTCTTTATTGGAAATAAAATACTTATCATTTTCTAATTTTAAGAACAAATTCAGTATTAAATCCATTGATCTCTTTTTAGCATAATGCAATATATATATATAGGGATCTAATACACAATTTAATTTTATTATCCCTTAAAGTAATTATATTTTTATTTCCTTTTTCAATGGGTTTCTCAATAAATCTATTTATTTATAGCTGTAAATGTTCTGTTGGAAAATTTCCGTTATATCTTTATTATTTTATTTTTATTTTACATTCAGTTAATATATTTAATTGCAGCTATTAAATTAATGACCCGTTATGTAGACATCATGTCGCAAGAATTTCGTAATATTCCATGATTACTTGCACCTGTCTCTCCAACGGTCTTCTTGGCGAATATGATTTATGCCAAGGTGGGGCTGCCATATTTTCAACCGGCTTTTTATTTTAAAATTTCCCATTAAAAATATCATTAACACAAAGAAAGATGTGTTGGCGCTCTTGGCTTCTGAATGTAATGATATGATCACAATCTGGCAGTTAACAACTTGGGCTGTCGGATTTGACTCCGACACTTCGTTAATAAGCACCGTACTACAAAGATGTAACTTTTTCTGAATTAAAAATCTCTCTCTCCTCCACCATCGTTTTAACGAATTCACCTGTATGGATCTGAACTGGGTTTGTCCTCATTTGTCATTTTTATATTTTTGATATCTCAATAAACTTTCACGGCTATTCAAATGACTGGTTTGAGATTTGTTATTTTATATTGACTCTTATTTTCATGACTTAAGTTTTTTTAGAGGACTGTGGCTTTTATGCTACATAAAATTGGTGCTCAGTGACCATAGAATTCGCTACGGTGGAGGAGAGGTATTTAGAGGAAAGTATTTTTTTTTTCAACAATCAAAATTCTTTCATTTTCGAAAATGTAAAATGCCTTGTTTCTGTGGCAGATACATCTCAAGACTTTTTTTTACTAGATTGAAATGACTATTTTTCGTAAACAAGGTTGTGAAGTATGGAGTCGCTTACCATCGTAATGAATACTGGTGAATCATCGGCTGTTTTTCTGCGGTTTGATGCAAATACGCCCTTCGCTTCTGTTTATTTGAAGAGAGAAGGAATTATTGCGATGTTAGCTCAACAACCTGTTTCCTGACTTGTCTGTGGGTGCATTGATTCGTCCTTATCCCTCCGTATCAGATGACCGCCGCTGCAACATTCCCGACTTTTAAACGGTTCTCCCATTCCAGATGTCCGAGATCCGAGACAGTTTTTGATGGATGTCGTTCTTGTGCGCTGCGCCTCTCATCGTGAAAAACGGTTCTTTTAAATTTTTCCCTACTCTACTACACCAAGATGTTGAACAACTATGTGAAGTTGAAGCTGTGTAAAAGAAAAGCCTCAATAAAAATTGAAGTGTGTTCATCAC
The DNA here is from genome assembly GCA_963930645.1 of Salticus scenicus. Taxonomy (NCBI): domain Eukaryota; kingdom Metazoa; phylum Arthropoda; class Arachnida; order Araneae; family Salticidae; genus Salticus; species Salticus scenicus. The sequence continues at coordinate 1,116,934 of CAWVNO010000001.1, forward strand.
GAAAGTGTTCATATTATATAAATGATCGTGCGTCTTCATTGATTGATTTTGGACAAATAGATTACAAAATTTACAAACAATATGTACGCAACAACTATTACAGTTTCAACATCTTTATTGTGCGCACCGTTATTTGTTTCGGATCATTTTTGGACGATTCCTCAGTTGGATATTTACAGTTTTTGGACATAAAGGAAACAGATAAGAAATATTTTTATTATTCTGTTTATAAATATTCATTCAATATATAATTAAAATATTTTTCTATTTAAGGGAATGCACATATATACTTGATAAAAAATGAAGTATTTTTAATAATTTTATTTTTTGGGGGTATTTTTTCAAAATAAATCTTATATATATATAAATTTGAATGTCCGTGAATTTATTTGACTGAGTTTCACGCCAAAACTGCTCGACGGATTTCGATGAAATTTGTAATGGAGATAGCTTATACCCTAACTTAAAAAGTTGGCTACCTTTTATTCCGAAAAAAAAATTGTTTTTGCGATTTTTATGCATAAAATAGCAATTTTGTAAGCTAATAATAGCAAAAAATTAGCCATTTATATTTATCCATAATTTAATTGTTGCAAAAAAAAAAAAAAAAAAAAAACGAATTTATTTATTTTTTTCAACAGGAAAATAAATACATTTATCTAAACGTGAACGATAAAAATTATAAAAAAAAAATTATGCATCTCACAAAAATTGACGTCATTTTTAATTAAAAATTTCTTTTACACATTGATAAAGTGCTAATACGCAAGCGAAGTGATGACGTCACTGGCCGTTCGTGGATGCAAGAAAAATATTTCCTATGTTAAACGTCCATTGGATTTTTTGTAAAAAAATATTAAAAATCGCGGAAAATTATTTCCCGATTTTAATCCCCCATATTTAGGTATAGGTATGTATTAATTATCATGTCCATGCGTTAGATTAAGTTATTTTTGTTGTAAAATTGACAAAATTTGAATTTTTAATTTCAAAAATCTAGGAAAAAAAAAAAAAATGGCAAATTTCCATATTTGATTGAAAACACAAGCATTTCATTTCAAAAGATGATATTTACACAATAAATATCCAATTAATATACTAATTAAAAGGAAAATGATAAATATTCTATCATAATTTGAAGTCAAATTTGTTTTCAAATGTCTAAATAAAGTATCTGATATAAGATACTAATATGTTGCAGCGGAATAGATTTGATATCGGTCATCCTTAGCAAAAAAAAAAAAAAAAATATCGCCAAATTATTTGGCGAACATAATTTAATTCCTTTCAAAAATCATGGTTATTTAACAACTTATATTAAGAGAGTAATGAATAATATGAAACAATATTTCGTACAATGCATATTACGAAAATATACATCTGGCATGCATATTTTCGTATTACGTTTTGGATCACCAAATACAATAAGCGCCAAGAACGACAGAGTTTTGAAATTCAAAATTAAAATTTTGTCAATTTCACAGCAAAATAACTCAATCTAACACATGCACATGATAACTAATCTATACTAATATTATAAATGCGAAAGTTTGGATGGATGTTTGTTACTCAATCACGCCATAACGGCTAAACGGATCTGGATGAAATTTTGTACAGAGATAGATCAGAGCCTCCTTAAGTAGATGCCTAGCGAGTCGCTCGAAAACTTGGCAACAGTACAAGAAGAACATAGCCAGTAGATGGCGCTTGATACCGTGTCGTAAAGTTCTGCTTATTTCCCGCGATTCAATTGACTTTCAATTGAGTTCTTCATGGTTTATGTTTTATTAATTTAATAAATGTGAGAGGTTTTTTCTTTATAATATGGTGTATTACGTCGTTCCATTTTGTAAATCGGACAGTCGCCGTGAAAATATATGTTTTCAAATGGCCTGCAAATATTTCAAGACAAGGTATGTAAACTGCATAAGTAATTAATGCAAAATTACCATCCCTTTGGATTTTTGAATATCAATAATATTTTTCACAAAAAACATTATTTTTATTTATTATTGTAAATTCTATGATTAAGACGAAGATAAATTTAAAAGAAATTATGATATGAAAATTCGAAGGGTTGACACCTCTGTTAGTAAGTTAGATTTAACAAATAAAATAGTTATGCTTATTTCAAAATGAAATGAAATTTTTATTTATTGATGTAGGAATACAGAAAAATAACTTGTTCTTAGTTACTTTGAAGTAACTCAAAATTGGAGTATTTTATAGTTTTATTCATAAATTACATTAGTAACTTATGAATAAAACTATAAAATACTCCAATATAAGGAACAAGATTGATTTATATTTTTTAATACCACTGTTTTTTAAAAACTTGTGTAAATACGTATAAAAATTTGATTATTTCAGTTAAATCGAAACAAAAGTGTTGGGAATCTTGAAAAGAAAAAATAGAAAATTTTTATTTCTACTTTTGTTCTTTTTAAAATATTAAAATTTTAAGATTCATAACATTACTTTTATTAACCTTTTACCACACAAATGGAATATAGAATTAAAAATTCATGTAAAAATAAAATATCATGATTACTGATTTGAAAAATTATCAGACATGACAGAAAGATGACTTGATTTTTTGAAATAGAAATTCTCCACATCCATACACTCACATATATACACACACACACATATACTGGCTAATTGCCAAAAACTACTTTTTTTGGACTCATGAGACCTTAAAAATATAAATCAGGGGAAAACTCGATATCGAATTTTTGGACCGAACACAATACTTTCATTACGTACAGTAGTAGGGTAATGGAAGTAAAAATATTTCAAGGATGTTATTAATTTGTCCGTAAATTTGCCAATCTTTATCAAATTTTTCAAATTGAAACCTAATACGAGTTTTAAAATACAATTGTGAATTTCCTGCATTTGTTTGTTTTTCAGTTATTCTGATAATAAATATGCATATAAATCAATCACTAAAAAAAAAAAAAAAAAAAAAAAAAAAAAAATGTTTTTTTGTATTCAGGGAACCCCAAAACGTGACTTTATTCAAAAACCTGAGTTGAAAATAGAACTTCAAAAAAATACTTTGTTTACTTTATAGGTTCAAAAAATTAATTTTCCTTCTTCAACAGTATTCGTCGACATAAAAAAAGTGTAGCAAAGCACTTCCGTCAATTACATTCTACAGAAAAGAACGTTTAGCTTAATTTTGGATAGCCCTGTATATTTTCAATAAACTATGTGCACATTAGATTGTGCATTTAAATTTAGTCTTATATGAAAAACACCTAAAACAAAATGAAATACACTTTCAGCATTTTCCAAGTATATCCGAGATAGACAAACCGACGCTCCCAGACCAACCGCTAAAAACATTATTTTTCGTTTCAGGAGACCTCAAAAGATGTAAACATAACACAACTTTATTTCGAAACTGTCTATCAGTTTCGAAAACATACCCTCTCGGAACTGGTGGAGCTAATAAAATCTTGAAAAAGAAACAGAAAAAAAAAAAAAAACTTCGTGCGAGAGAAAACTTATACTCAAGAAATCCTTAATTTTAAAAATTTAAATCTTAATGGTTATTTATTTATTTTTTGTGACGGGCTAGACAACAGATTGTTTTCTTCTCCAATTTTTATTACTGAATGTTAACTTATCTCGTTAATGTGCTGGTCTATTTTTCTTATAAATAATATAAAATTCTCGATTTAAGAAAAATAATTCACACCTAATAAGGTAAAAATGTAACGTAAAGGACATGACCAAAAAAAAAAAAAAAAAAAAAAGAAAAAAAAAAGACATGATTTTAAAAATTTATCATTATAAATTATTCATTCTAAACTGAAACTAATTTAAAGTTCAGAGATTTTAATTTATATAAACAAAACTTTCATCTGATATCTAAATTAAAAAAAAATTTGAAATTTCTATTGAATAAATATATAAAAAATAATTTAATCGCGTGATAGACATGCCATGTTTTTGCTTATTTAATTTTAAATTTCGTTTTTTAATTAATAATATACTTAAAAAAAAAAAAAAAAAAAAGGTGTTATTTATTAGATACGCTGTAATTCAATTAGTTGAAAAGGTCTTGTCCACTTCCGAAGAAAATTAAACCCTATACTTTTTTAAATATAAATATTTGAATATTTTTTTGAAAATATTTACGATAAAGCACTTTCACATCACTTTTTCAAATTAAAAGAAAAAAAAAATATATACAATTTTGGACTTTAAATTGAAATTAATAGCTAGATTTTTAGATGAAAAATATAACTTATCTATGAAAGAGAAGAAAATTGTTGCTCTGCGTAGGTGCTGTCACCTAGCGTTAGTTTTGTTTTTTAAATGTTGCCTAATTTAACATTGGGATTCGCTACGCGTGGAAGGCATCTACTTAAGGAGGCTCTGGATAGATAATAGTCTGGAATAAGACATAGGCTACTATTTATACCGAAAAAAAAATGTAAATTTTTAATTAATATATAATATAGATATTTCTTCTAAAATAAAACTTTAAAATAATTTATTTTAATTTTTAATTGTTGCCAAAGAATATTTCACGCGAATAATAATAAAAAAAATAATAAATATTAAATTTGCTTAGGCACATGGCAACATAACGTTATTATCAAAATTAAATAATAAGAAAATGAAAGCTAATTCAGATCTGTATTAAAGAGCTTTATTAGTTGATAATCCTGGGTATATTTTTAATTTTAATACTGAAGTAGATAGGACATTTTACGCCAAGGTCTCTATTTTTGTGACAGCAACCTTAAGCCAAGTAGTCCATAAAAATATAAACAAATCTGTACATATAAAAGAGTAAACTCACTGATTCACTGACTCAACACTGCCATGACGATTCTGTGGAAAAGAGGGTCACAAATTTTAGTGACCAGGTTGGTTTTCGGAGCCTGACCCCCAACTAAGACGGAACTTTGCAAAATACCCCCCCTTTCCCCCTTGGGGGGGGGGGCAGAAGGCTTAACTCGGCTCCAAATTACTTAACTGTGAAGAAATTGCAGATGGAAAGACCAGACTTGAGTACAAAAAAATTATTTTCTGCGATTTTGGAATTTTGGATTTTTAAGGGGGGAGGGAAGGGAAAAGGTTTTAGAAGAAGGGTACTCAACACACGAGGAAATCGAACTGAACACACACTACAAAGGGATTTTATGAAATTCCACCCTACCGCCCTTTGGAGAATGGGGGGCAAAAACATGTATTCATACGTAACGCTGCACTAAATTACCTAAGGTTGGAAATTTTTTATGTAAGGGACGATTATATGTATCTAACTCATAGTATGAAGAGATTTTGCGAAATTCCCTCCTCCTTCCCTCCTTTAAGAACGGGGGGAGAGCTTAAAAAAAATAGTTTTAAAGCATAGCTCAGCTTTAAATAATTTCAGGATCTCAATTTTTTGATGTGTCGGTTAGGTATGTGTATGCAACATGCAATATAAAGTAATTTTGGAAATTTACCCCCCCCCCCTTCCTCTTGGGGCGGGCGGGGCAAAAACTACATTTTGAAGCTTAAATCCGTCCAAATTACCTAAGAATGGCGAATTTTGGTGTGTGGGTGTTAATTAAGTGTGCGAAATATGCACTTTGATGAGATTTTGTAAAACTTTCAACTGTAACCGCGAGGGAGGGGGAGTAAAAAGCAGGTAAGGGACTGCCGAAGGCATTGGGGCTCCAGACTCGACTGTGACCAGCGGGAATACCGCGACAGAAAGTAGCAGGAACTTAAAATTAGATTTTGACGGATTTTAATGATTTTTTTTTTTTTTTTTTTTTTTTTTTTTTTTTAAGATATTTTATTATTATTAATGATATGCTGTTTTGGGGATTCATTTCAATATAATGACCAGCGAAGCGGGCAAAGCCTGCTAGTAAATATATAAGCAATATATCTGTGCATTGCATTCGTCTTTTGATACTATATATAAAAATATTTGTTTTTCAATTTTTGATTATCTATTATTTCATTTTTTCATACATTTTTTTTCATGACGATATTTGTTTATTTTTAATAAATATACAGGTTAATTGTGTCATTTTTAAAATATTTTAAGTGATCAATGAATATATTTTCGATTATTATTTTTCTTCACATTTAATATGTTAAATATCATAATAGAGTTATAATTTTTTGTTTATCAGCGTTTGCATATATAATTGTCACCTATCATTTTTTTCTTCTCAAAAAAAAAAAAAAAAAAAAAAAAAAAAAAAGAATTTCGAATTTAAAAATATTTGATTTTCAATTTTTGATTATCTATTATTTCATATTTTTCATTCCGAATTTTTATAAAATAAATTTCATGTGTTTAAAGACTCAGTGTACTAGAGTCATAATTTACTAAATAAAAATATTTTTCATAATTTTGAATGATAAATGGCAAATTAATATTGAATTTTTTGTGATGAAGGATGATTGTTATTATCAACTTGTGTATGCACAGTCAGTTATATTATATATTATATAAGAAATTTTATTTTCAATTTTGAGTTTGAAAAATTTTATAATTGCATATTGTGATTTTTTTTAATTTTTAAAATTGTTCTAATAAATAAGAAATATTTTTTTTTTTTTTTAAGAGAGGAGATTCTGGATTAATTTTTAAATAAAAGGGAATGGCAGTTAATATTTCGTTTTGATATTTCACAATTTATTGTTTTCCTAAATTTTTTTTTGTTAAATATTCTTCATGGAAATCCAATTAGTATTGGTCGTGAAAATATGATATTTAACATTTTTTATATTTTTTACACTTACACACAAACAAAATAAATACATGAATAAAATGACATAATTTTATTTTTCAGTATTTAAACACAATCCCTTCTCGGTATAAACGTAATTTGTTTTGGTTGTAATGAAATAGTGATGTATTGATGCATTAAAAAAAAAAAAAAAAAAAAAGGAATTATTTGAATTCCATTGACAGAAATTAAACATTTATAAATTTATCATGGACATGTTTTACTTTATTTTTAATTGATCTGCTGAAAATATCCTTGTTATAATTGATTAAATTATTCAGTGTGCTTATAAGTTCTTAATTTTTAATACATACACTTCGCTTTTGTTTGTCAAAATTTAATATACAAATTTATTTTTTGTTGTTGTTGAATTGTATAATGTTTTGCAGAACTTGTGCACTCTTTCTCAAGACCTCTGCAGGGTATGAGTTTTCTTTTAGTGTTTGGCTGTTCATTGTCTAAACAATTACTTCGGCTGGACCGATATTTTTTTTAATTTAAGGACGCTGAGTAGTGAAGCATTTTCATTTTTGTGAAACATTATATTTTTTGACAAATTTTTACAATCCATTTAGTTTCAGAGTTTAATTCAAAAATACTTTTGTTAGATAAATTCTTTTGATGAAACTTCTTTATATATAATAATAACAGTAAATTAATTAGGATAATATATATAACATTAAAACTAAAGGAAATGGATAATGTTTGGGAATCTTGTGCCAGTTAAAAAAAAAATTGGTTGCTGTTTTAAAAGAAAAAAAAAAGATATAACACATTTTTCTTAATACACTATTTATTTTTTTGAAAGTGTCGGCATGTAGATCTGGTAATCCCAGCCTTGCCATATGGTCACTTTCAGTTATAATGCACGTAGGTACACTTCACACACATTTTCAGCATATGATTTATCATTTTAATATAAAGGCAGTATTATTTAATAATTTGCAACATTAATAACCAATTGAAAAAAGGTATTATTACATGACACTTAATCTTTCTTGATTATGTAACTGTATGGAGTATATAACTTCATAATGACATAATTTTCTCACACATACATTTTTCTTCTTACACAATTTTTACTCTTACATACTATTGTTTTACATTTTATTTTATTGCCACTTTTCACTTTTATATGTTATACAATATTTATTTTCTAGTGTTTTTTTTTATTTTTAGGATATATGAGATGCACACAAACATAGATAGGAATTTTATATTCTCTATTATAAACAAATCATGGAATTGATATATATTTTTCGTCTTATCACAAAATACAATGTTTTCAATTATGTTTATTATTATAATTATCTACACATATTTACAATTTTATTTTTTTTGGAAATATTGCATGTAAATCTAGCTTATATGCTAGCCGTGCGTTTAGAAATATTTCTTCTATTTACAAGAATTACACACCACACACATATATTTTTCTATACATATATACTGGTGCTTATTATTTTTGTATATAATCTAAAATTAAAATATATACACAACATAAAAAAAAAAAAATAGATACCTTTGAACAGGCCTGTCTACATGGAGCAGAAATTTATTATTTTTGTCGACATATTTTATTTTATTTTACTCATTTTGGAAAGTGCACTTTAAAAAAAAAAAAAAAAAAAAAAAAAAATTAGGATAAATACCTAGATACCTTAAAAAAAAAATTAATATGGAATAAAAATGACAAAAGGCAAAGAAATTTCATTATGGTTCAATTTTGTTTGTTTGCATTGGAAATAATGCTAGTTTGTTGTATATTGCATTGAGTGTATATGTATCTTTCACTAAAATATTTTTATTTTCAGAGAAATTGCATGAAAGGAAAATATATATATATATAAAGACAAACAGGTCCCTTTTTCTTTGGTGACATACAGGAACTTAAGAAGTATATTTTAATTTTATTGTTTATCTATTATACAGATAATAAAATTTAGTAATCCAAAAAAAAAAAAAAAAAAAAAAAAAAAAAGATATATTTAGGGATATAAAATATAAAAGTAAATATTTATAGCTTCTTATAACACCCTTTGTATTCGATGTATACTAGAATACTCAGGTGTTTTTTTTTTTTTTTTTTCTTGTGAAATGATGGATTCTTGTTGTCCCAATGGCCGGCCACCAAAGGGGTAAATAGATAATTTTTATTATTTCACAAACTTTATAAATTTTTGATTATTTTTATGTAAGATATTATTCTTAAATTTTGTTTTGGCAAAGTAATATATAGCTAAAATTTTTCTTTTGATTTAATAATAATAATAAAAAAAATAATAAAAAATAAAAAAAGATGTTATTTAATGGAAATAAAAAGTATTAGTCACACAATGCTAATATTATGGATTATTTTCTTCCAATTCAATATTTCAAATAACTGAATTTTGATCAATGTAGTATTGATATGTACTAATAATAATGGAGTTTTTTTTTTTTTTTTTTATGTTGTGGGAATCAAAAAAAAAAAAATTTTTTTCATTTAATAGATAATAATGATAATAATTTTACACACTTTAACTATTTTCATGTTGTATATTGGGAACACTCAGTCAGTTTTTTTCATTGAGTTAGGAACTTTATTGCAGGAGTATGATGTCACGATCACACTCCTTGCAAATTTTTCAATAGCCACACACCTTTTCTTCTTTTTACACAAACACATATTTTTCTCAAAATGCTTGTAACATACACATAAAAATATCAAGCCTCTTATTGAGACACACATTTTGCTCGGTATGCTATATTTGGCAGTGGCCTCACAAACCACTCCTATTTTGGCTTTTTGTTGGGTTTCACACTTTTCTTCCCCTAACTTAAATGATTTGCATGAGTGGTGCTCAATTTTAAAATACACTTTTTCTTAATTTAAGTGAAATTTAAATTATATATGATACTATTGCAGACAACACAATTTTTTTTTCACACAAAAAAAAAAAAAAAAAAAAAAAAATTAAATTTTTGTATCACAATTTTTAATACTTTAAAATATTTCAATGGTATAGTCAATACATTACATATATATTGTTTGACAAGAAAATAGAATTTAATTGATCTATACAAAAAGACACTATAGATAACAAACTATTTTTTTTTTTAAATGTTTTGTTATGAAACTAATTTGATTTATTTTTCAGAGAGATTTGTATTACAATAAATCAGCTGTAACAAGATCAAGAAATTATTTGCCAAGACATTTATTTTGAATTTTTGTTTCAAAAATATAGAATATATATATACACTCATGTTTATTTTAACAATATGTAGCATATGAAATCCAATATTGTGTTCAATTTGATTAATATGTTTATACACAATTATAGTGATTTTTGTAAACACATATGTTGTAGGATTGTTTTGGTAATTTTTGGTTTGTTGTTTTGTATTATGGTGGAGAGAGCTATTTTTTTTCATGGCAACCGGGAGAGATATGTGAGGGAGTTCCTCACATATCCTTTTATTTCATCAAATTTATTATATCCTAACTAATTATATATTTATTCACAATTAAAATTTATTAACCTTTAATAATCCTCTTTAAATATGCCAAACGTATTTTAAATTGAGTAAATTCTTTATTGGAAATAAAATACTTATCATTTTCTAATTTTAAGAACAAATTCAGTATTAAATCCATTGATCTCTTTTTAGCATAATGCAATATATATATATAGGGATCTAATACACAATTTAATTTTATTATCCCTTAAAGTAATTATATTTTTATTTCCTTTTTCAATGGGTTTCTCAATAAATCTATTTATTTATAGCTGTAAATGTTCTGTTGGAAAATTTCCGTTATATCTTTATTATTTTATTTTTATTTTACATTCAGTTAATATATTTAATTGCAGCTATTAAATTAATGACCCGTTATGTAGACATCATGTCGCAAGAATTTCGTAATATTCCATGATTACTTGCACCTGTCTCTCCAACGGTCTTCTTGGCGAATATGATTTATGCCAAGGTGGGGCTGCCATATTTTCAACCGGCTTTTTATTTTAAAATTTCCCATTAAAAATATCATTAACACAAAGAAAGATGTGTTGGCGCTCTTGGCTTCTGAATGTAATGATATGATCACAATCTGGCAGTTAACAACTTGGGCTGTCGGATTTGACTCCGACACTTCGTTAATAAGCACCGTACTACAAAGATGTAACTTTTTCTGAATTAAAAATCTCTCTCTCCTCCACCATCGTTTTAACGAATTCACCTGTATGGATCTGAACTGGGTTTGTCCTCATTTGTCATTTTTATATTTTTGATATCTCAATAAACTTTCACGGCTATTCAAATGACTGGTTTGAGATTTGTTATTTTATATTGACTCTTATTTTCATGACTTAAGTTTTTTTAGAGGACTGTGGCTTTTATGCTACATAAAATTGGTGCTCAGTGACCATAGAATTCGCTACGGTGGAGGAGAGGTATTTAGAGGAAAGTATTTTTTTTTTCAACAATCAAAATTCTTTCATTTTCGAAAATGTAAAATGCCTTGTTTCTGTGGCAGATACATCTCAAGACTTTTTTTTACTAGATTGAAATGACTATTTTTCGTAAACAAGGTTGTGAAGTATGGAGTCGCTTACCATCGTAATGAATACTGGTGAATCATCGGCTGTTTTTCTGCGGTTTGATGCAAATACGCCCTTCGCTTCTGTTTATTTGAAGAGAGAAGGAATTATTGCGATGTTAGCTCAACAACCTGTTTCCTGACTTGTCTGTGGGTGCATTGATTCGTCCTTATCCCTCCGTATCAGATGACCGCCGCTGCAACATTCCCGACTTTTAAACGGTTCTCCCATTCCAGATGTCCGAGATCCGAGACAGTTTTTGATGGATGTCGTTCTTGTGCGCTGCGCCTCTCATCGTGAAAAACGGTTCTTTTAAATTTTTCCCTACTCTACTACACCAAGATGTTGAACAACTATGTGAAGTTGAAGCTGTGTAAAAGAAAAGCCTCAATAAAAATTGAAGTGTGTTCATCACGAAAGTGTTCATATTATATAAATGATCGTGCGTCTTCATTGATTGATTTTGGACAAATAGATTACAAAATTTACAAACAATATGTACGCAACAACTATTACAGTTTCAACATCTTTATTGTGCGCACCGTTATTTGTTTCGGATCATTTTTGGACGATTCCTCAGTTGGATATTTACAGTTTTTGGACATAAAGGAAACAGATAAGAAATATTTTTATTATTCTGTTTATAAATATTCATTCAATATATAATTAAAATATTTTTCTATTTAAGGGAATGCACATATATACTTGATAAAAAATGAAGTATTTTTAATAATTTTATTTTTTGGGGGTATTTTTTCAAAATAAATCTTATATATATATAAATTTGAATGTCCGTGAATTTATTTGACTGAGTTTCACGCCAAAACTGCTCGACGGATTTCGATGAAATTTGTAATGGAGATAGCTTATACCCTAACTTAAAAAGTTGGCTACCTTTTATTCCGAAAAAAAAATTGTTTTTGCGATTTTTATGCATAAAATAGCAATTTTGTAAGCTAATAATAGCAAAAAATTAGCCATTTATATTTATCCATAATTTAATTGTTGCAAAAAAAAAAAAAAAAAAAAAACGAATTTATTTATTTTTTTCAACAGGAAAATAAATACATTTATCTAAACGTGAACGATAAAAATTATAAAAAAAAAATTATGCATCTCACAAAAATTGACGTCATTTTTAATTAAAAATTTCTTTTACACATTGATAAAGTGCTAATACGCAAGCGAAGTGATGACGTCACTGGCCGTTCGTGGATGCAAGAAAAATATTTCCTATGTTAAACGTCCATTGGATTTTTTGTAAAAAAATATTAAAAATCGCGGAAAATTATTTCCCGATTTTAATCCCCCATATTTAGGTATAGGTATGTATTAATTATCATGTCCATGCGTTAGATTAAGTTATTTTTGTTGTAAAATTGACAAAATTTGAATTTTTAATTTCAAAAATCTAGGAAAAAAAAAAAAAATGGCAAATTTCCATATTTGATTGAAAACACAAGCATTTCATTTCAAAAGATGATATTTACACAATAAATATCCAATTAATATACTAATTAAAAGGAAAATGATAAATATTCTATCATAATTTGAAGTCAAATTTGTTTTCAAATGTCTAAATAAAGTATCTGATATAAGATACTAATATGTTGCAGCGGAATAGATTTGATATCGGTCATCCTTAGCAAAAAAAAAAAAAAAAATATCGCCAAATTATTTGGCGAACATAATTTAATTCCTTTCAAAAATCATGGTTATTTAACAACTTATATTAAGAGAGTAATGAATAATATGAAACAATATTTCGTACAATGCATATTACGAAAATATACATCTGGCATGCATATTTTCGTATTACGTTTTGGATCACCAAATACAATAAGCGCCAAGAACGACAGAGTTTTGAAATTCAAAATTAAAATTTTGTCAATTTCACAGCAAAATAACTCAATCTAACACATGCACATGATAACTAATCTATACTAATATTATAAATGCGAAAGTTTGGATGGATGTTTGTTACTCAATCACGCCATAACGGCTAAACGGATCTGGATGAAATTTTGTACAGAGATAGATCAGAGCCTCCTTAAGTAGATGCCTAGCGAGTCGCTCGAAAACTTGGCAACAGTACAAGAAGAACATAGCCAGTAGATGGCGCTTGATACCGTGTCGTAAAGTTCTGCTTATTTCCCGCGATTCAATTGACTTTCAATTGAGTTCTTCATGGTTTATGTTTTATTAATTTAATAAATGTGAGAGGTTTTTTCTTTATAATATGGTGTATTACGTCGTTCCATTTTGTAAATCGGACAGTCGCCGTGAAAATATATGTTTTCAAATGGCCTGCAAATATTTCAAGACAAGGTATGTAAACTGCATAAGTAATTAATGCAAAATTACCATCCCTTTGGATTTTTGAATATCAATAATATTTTTCACAAAAAACATTATTTTTATTTATTATTGTAAATTCTATGATTAAGACGAAGATAAATTTAAAAGAAATTATGATATGAAAATTCGAAGGGTTGACACCTCTGTTAGTAAGTTAGATTTAACAAATAAAATAGTTATGCTTATTTCAAAATGAAATGAAATTTTTATTTATTGATGTAGGAATACAGAAAAATAACTTGTTCTTAGTTACTTTGAAGTAACTCAAAATTGGAGTATTTTATAGTTTTATTCATAAATTACATTAGTAACTTATGAATAAAACTATAAAATACTCCAATATAAGGAACAAGATTGATTTATATTTTTTAATACCACTGTTTTTTAAAAACTTGTGTAAATACGTATAAAAATTTGATTATTTCAGTTAAATCGAAACAAAAGTGTTGGGAATCTTGAAAAGAAAAAATAGAAAATTTTTATTTCTACTTTTGTTCTTTTTAAAATATTAAAATTTTAAGATTCATAACATTACTTTTATTAACCTTTTACCACACAAATGGAATATAGAATTAAAAATTCATGTAAAAATAAAATATCATGATTACTGATTTGAAAAATTATCAGACATGACAGAAAGATGACTTGATTTTTTGAAATAGAAATTCTCCACATCCATACACTCACATATATACACACACACACATATACTGGCTAATTGCCAAAAACTACTTTTTTTGGACTCATGAGACCTTAAAAATATAAATCAGGGGAAAACTCGATATCGAATTTTTGGACCGAACACAATACTTTCATTACGTACAGTAGTAGGGTAATGGAAGTAAAAATATTTCAAGGATGTTATTAATTTGTCCGTAAATTTGCCAATCTTTATCAAATTTTTCAAATTGAAACCTAATACGAGTTTTAAAATACAATTGTGAATTTCCTGCATTTGTTTGTTTTTCAGTTATTCTGATAATAAATATGCATATAAATCAATCACTAAAAAAAAAAAAAAAAAAAAAAAAAAAAAAATGTTTTTTTGTATTCAGGGAACCCCAAAACGTGACTTTATTCAAAAACCTGAGTTGAAAATAGAACTTCAAAAAAATACTTTGTTTACTTTATAGGTTCAAAAAATTAATTTTCCTTCTTCAACAGTATTCGTCGACATAAAAAAAGTGTAGCAAAGCACTTCCGTCAATTACATTCTACAGAAAAGAACGTTTAGCTTAATTTTGGATAGCCCTGTATATTTTCAATAAACTATGTGCACATTAGATTGTGCATTTAAATTTAGTCTTATATGAAAAACACCTAAAACAAAATGAAATACACTTTCAGCATTTTCCAAGTATATCCGAGATAGACAAACCGACGCTCCCAGACCAACCGCTAAAAACATTATTTTTCGTTTCAGGAGACCTCAAAAGATGTAAACATAACACAACTTTATTTCGAAACTGTCTATCAGTTTCGAAAACATACCCTCTCGGAACTGGTGGAGCTAATAAAATCTTGAAAAAGAAACAGAAAAAAAAAAAAAAACTTCGTGCGAGAGAAAACTTATACTCAAGAAATCCTTAATTTTAAAAATTTAAATCTTAATGGTTATTTATTTATTTTTTGTGACGGGCTAGACAACAGATTGTTTTCTTCTCCAATTTTTATTACTGAATGTTAACTTATCTCGTTAATGTGCTGGTCTATTTTTCTTATAAATAATATAAAATTCTCGATTTAAGAAAAATAATTCACACCTAATAAGGTAAAAATGTAACGTAAAGGACATGACCAAAAAAAAAAAAAAAAAAAAAAGAAAAAAAAAAGACATGATTTTAAAAATTTATCATTATAAATTATTCATTCTAAACTGAAACTAATTTAAAGTTCAGAGATTTTAATTTATATAAACAAAACTTTCATCTGATATCTAAATTAAAAAAAAATTTGAAATTTCTATTGAATAAATATATAAAAAATAATTTAATCGCGTGATAGACATGCCATGTTTTTGCTTATTTAATTTTAAATTTCGTTTTTTAATTAATAATATACTTAAAAAAAAAAAAAAAAAAAAGGTGTTATTTATTAGATACGCTGTAATTCAATTAGTTGAAAAGGTCTTGTCCACTTCCGAAGAAAATTAAACCCTATACTTTTTTAAATATAAATATTTGAATATTTTTTTGAAAATATTTACGATAAAGCACTTTCACATCACTTTTTCAAATTAAAAGAAAAAAAAAATATATACAATTTTGGACTTTAAATTGAAATTAATAGCTAGATTTTTAGATGAAAAATATAACTTATCTATGAAAGAGAAGAAAATTGTTGCTCTGCGTAGGTGCTGTCACCTAGCGTTAGTTTTGTTTTTTAAATGTTGCCTAATTTAACATTGGGATTCGCTACGCGTGGAAGGCATCTACTTAAGGAGGCTCTGGATAGATAATAGTCTGGAATAAGACATAGGCTACTATTTATACCGAAAAAAAAATGTAAATTTTTAATTAATATATAATATAGATATTTCTTCTAAAATAAAACTTTAAAATAATTTATTTTAATTTTTAATTGTTGCCAAAGAATATTTCACGCGAATAATAATAAAAAAAATAATAAATATTAAATTTGCTTAGGCACATGGCAACATAACGTTATTATCAAAATTAAATAATAAGAAAATGAAAGCTAATTCAGATCTGTATTAAAGAGCTTTATTAGTTGATAATCCTGGGTATATTTTTAATTTTAATACTGAAGTAGATAGGACATTTTACGCCAAGGTCTCTATTTTTGTGACAGCAACCTTAAGCCAAGTAGTCCATAAAAATATAAACAAATCTGTACATATAAAAGAGTAAACTCACTGATTCACTGACTCAACACTGCCATGACGATTCTGTGGAAAAGAGGGTCACAAATTTTAGTGACCAGGTTGGTTTTCGGAGCCTGACCCCCAACTAAGACGGAACTTTGCAAAATACCCCCCCTTTCCCCCTTGGGGGGGGGGCAGAAGGCTTAACTCGGCTCCAAATTACTTAACTGTGAAGAAATTGCAGATGGAAAGACCAGACTTGAGTACAAAAAAATTATTTTCTGCGATTTTGGAATTTTGGATTTTTAAGGGGGGAGGGAAGGGAAAAGGTTTTAGAAGAAGGGTACTCAACACACGAGGAAATCGAACTGAACACACACTACAAAGGGATTTTATGAAATTCCACCCTACCGCCCTTTGGAGAATGGGGGGCAAAAACATGTATTCATACGTAACGCTGCACTAAATTACCTAAGGTTGGAAATTTTTTATGTAAGGGACGATTATATGTATCTAACTCATAGTATGAAGAGATTTTGCGAAATTCCCTCCTCCTTCCCTCCTTTAAGAACGGGGGGAGAGCTTAAAAAAAATAGTTTTAAAGCATAGCTCAGCTTTAAATAATTTCAGGATCTCAATTTTTTGATGTGTCGGTTAGGTATGTGTATGCAACATGCAATATAAAGTAATTTTGGAAATTTACCCCCCCCCCCTTCCTCTTGGGGCGGGCGGGGCAAAAACTACATTTTGAAGCTTAAATCCGTCCAAATTACCTAAGAATGGCGAATTTTGGTGTGTGGGTGTTAATTAAGTGTGCGAAATATGCACTTTGATGAGATTTTGTAAAACTTTCAACTGTAACCGCGAGGGAGGGGGAGTAAAAAGCAGGTAAGGGACTGCCGAAGGCATTGGGGCTCCAGACTCGACTGTGACCAGCGGGAATACCGCGACAGAAAGTAGCAGGAACTTAAAATTAGATTTTGACGGATTTTAATGATTTTTTTTTTTTTTTTTTTTTTTTTTTTTTTTTAAGATATTTTATTATTATTAATGATATGCTGTTTTGGGGATTCATTTCAATATAATGACCAGCGAAGCGGGCAAAGCCTGCTAGTAAATATATAAGCAATATATCTGTGCATTGCATTCGTCTTTTGATACTATATATAAAAATATTTGTTTTTCAATTTTTGATTATCTATTATTTCATTTTTTCATACATTTTTTTTCATGACGATATTTGTTTATTTTTAATAAATATACAGGTTAATTGTGTCATTTTTAAAATATTTTAAGTGATCAATGAATATATTTTCGATTATTATTTTTCTTCACATTTAATATGTTAAATATCATAATAGAGTTATAATTTTTTGTTTATCAGCGTTTGCATATATAATTGTCACCTATCATTTTTTTCTTCTCAAAAAAAAAAAAAAAAAAAAAAAAAAAAAGAATTTCGAATTTAAAAATATTTGATTTTCAATTTTTGATTATCTATTATTTCATATTTTTCATTCCGAATTTTTATAAAATAAATTTCATGTGTTTAAAGACTCAGTGTACTAGAGTCATAATTTACTAAATAAAAATATTTTTCATAATTTTGAATGATAAATGGCAAATTAATATTGAATTTTTTGTGATGAAGGATGATTGTTATTATCAACTTGTGTATGCACAGTCAGTTATATTATATATTATATAAGAAATTTTATTTTCAATTTTGAGTTTGAAAAATTTTATAATTGCATATTGTGATTTTTTTTAATTTTTAAAATTGTTCTAATAAATAAGAAATATTTTTTTTTTTTTTTAAGAGAGGAGATTCTGGATTAATTTTTAAATAAAAGGGAATGGCAGTTAATATTTCGTTTTGATATTTCACAATTTATTGTTTTCCTAAATTTTTTTTTGTTAAATATTCTTCATGGAAATCCAATTAGTATTGGTCGTGAAAATATGATATTTAACATTTTTTATATTTTTTACACTTACACACAAACAAAATAAATACATGAATAAAATGACATAATTTTATTTTTCAGTATTTAAACACAATCCCTTCTCGGTATAAACGTAATTTGTTTTGGTTGTAATGAAATAGTGATGTATTGATGCATTAAAAAAAAAAAAAAAAAAAAAGGAATTATTTGAATTCCATTGACAGAAATTAAACATTTATAAATTTATCATGGACATGTTTTACTTTATTTTTAATTGATCTGCTGAAAATATCCTTGTTATAATTGATTAAATTATTCAGTGTGCTTATAAGTTCTTAATTTTTAATACATACACTTCGCTTTTGTTTGTCAAAATTTAATATACAAATTTATTTTTTGTTGTTGTTGAATTGTATAATGTTTTGCAGAACTTGTGCACTCTTTCTCAAGACCTCTGCAGGGTATGAGTTTTCTTTTAGTGTTTGGCTGTTCATTGTCTAAACAATTACTTCGGCTGGACCGATATTTTTTTTAATTTAAGGACGCTGAGTAGTGAAGCATTTTCATTTTTGTGAAACATTATATTTTTTGACAAATTTTTACAATCCATTTAGTTTCAGAGTTTAATTCAAAAATACTTTTGTTAGATAAATTCTTTTGATGAAACTTCTTTATATATAATAATAACAGTAAATTAATTAGGATAATATATATAACATTAAAACTAAAGGAAATGGATAATGTTTGGGAATCTTGTGCCAGTTAAAAAAAAAATTGGTTGCTGTTTTAAAAGAAAAAAAAAAGATATAACACATTTTTCTTAATACACTATTTATTTTTTTGAAAGTGTCGGCATGTAGATCTGGTAATCCCAGCCTTGCCATATGGTCACTTTCAGTTATAATGCACGTAGGTACACTTCACACACATTTTCAGCATATGATTTATCATTTTAATATAAAGGCAGTATTATTTAATAATTTGCAACATTAATAACCAATTGAAAAAAGGTATTATTACATGACACTTAATCTTTCTTGATTATGTAACTGTATGGAGTATATAACTTCATAATGACATAATTTTCTCACACATACATTTTTCTTCTTACACAATTTTTACTCTTACATACTATTGTTTTACATTTTATTTTATTGCCACTTTTCACTTTTATATGTTATACAATATTTATTTTCTAGTGTTTTTTTTTATTTTTAGGATATATGAGATGCACACAAACATAGATAGGAATTTTATATTCTCTATTATAAACAAATCATGGAATTGATATATATTTTTCGTCTTATCACAAAATACAATGTTTTCAATTATGTTTATTATTATAATTATCTACACATATTTACAATTTTATTTTTTTTGGAAATATTGCATGTAAATCTAGCTTATATGCTAGCCGTGCGTTTAGAAATATTTCTTCTATTTACAAGAATTACACACCACACACATATATTTTTCTATACATATATACTGGTGCTTATTATTTTTGTATATAATCTAAAATTAAAATATATACACAACATAAAAAAAAAAAAAATAGATACCTTTGAACAGGCCTGTCTACATGGAGCAGAAATTTATTATTTTTGTCGACATATTTTATTTTATTTTACTCATTTTGGAAAGTGCACTTTAAAAAAAAAAAAAAAAAAAAAAAAAAATTAGGATAAATACCTAGATACCTTAAAAAAAAAATTAATATGGAATAAAAATGACAAAAGGCAAAGAAATTTCATTATGGTTCAATTTTGTTTGTTTGCATTGGAAATAATGCTAGTTTGTTGTATATTGCATTGAGTGTATATGTATCTTTCACTAAAATATTTTTATTTTCAGAGAAATTGCATGAAAGGAAAATATATATATATATAAAGACAAACAGGTCCCTTTTTCTTTGGTGACATACAGGAACTTAAGAAGTATATTTTAATTTTATTGTTTATCTATTATACAGATAATAAAATTTAGTAATCCAAAAAAAAAAAAAAAAAAAAAAAAAAAAAAGATATATTTAGGGATATAAAATATAAAAGTAAATATTTATAGCTTCTTATAACACCCTTTGTATTCGATGTATACTAGAATACTCAGGTGTTTTTTTTTTTTTTTTTTCTTGTGAAATGATGGATTCTTGTTGTCCCAATGGCCGGCCACCAAAGGGGTAAATAGATAATTTTTATTATTTCACAAACTTTATAAATTTTTGATTATTTTTATGTAAGATATTATTCTTAAATTTTGTTTTGGCAAAGTAATATATAGCTAAAATTTTTCTTTTGATTTAATAATAATAATAAAAAAAATAATAAAAAATAAAAAAAGATGTTATTTAATGGAAATAAAAAGTATTAGTCACACAATGCTAATATTATGGATTATTTTCTTCCAATTCAATATTTCAAATAACTGAATTTTGATCAATGTAGTATTGATATGTACTAATAATAATGGAGTTTTTTTTTTTTTTTTTTATGTTGTGGGAATCAAAAAAAAAAAATTTTTTTTCATTTAATAGATAATAATGATAATAATTTTACACACTTTAACTATTTTCATGTTGTATATTGGGAACACTCAGTCAGTTTTTTTCATTGAGTTAGGAACTTTATTGCAGGAGTATGATGTCACGATCACACTCCTTGCAAATTTTTCAATAGCCACACACCTTTTCTTCTTTTTACACAAACACATATTTTTCTCAAAATGCTTGTAACATACACATAAAAATATCAAGCCTCTTATTGAGACACACATTTTGCTCGGTATGCTATATTTGGCAGTGGCCTCACAAACCACTCCTATTTTGGCTTTTTGTTGGGTTTCACACTTTTCTTCCCCTAACTTAAATGATTTGCATGAGTGGTGCTCAATTTTAAAATACACTTTTTCTTAATTTAAGTGAAATTTAAATTATATATGATACTATTGCAGACAACACAATTTTTTTTTCACACAAAAAAAAAAAAAAAAAAAAAAAAAATTAAATTTTTGTATCACAATTTTTAATACTTTAAAATATTTCAATGGTATAGTCAATACATTACATATATATTGTTTGACAAGAAAATAGAATTTAATTGATCTATACAAAAAGACACTATAGATAACAAACTATTTTTTTTTTTAAATGTTTTGTTATGAAACTAATTTGATTTATTTTTCAGAGAGATTTGTATTACAATAAATCAGCTGTAACAAGATCAAGAAATTATTTGCCAAGACATTTATTTTGAATTTTTGTTTCAAAAATATAGAATATATATATACACTCATGTTTATTTTAACAATATGTAGCATATGAAATCCAATATTGTGTTCAATTTGATTAATATGTTTATACACAATTATAGTGATTTTTGTAAACACATATGTTGTAGGATTGTTTTGGTAATTTTTGGTTTGTTGTTTTGTATTATGGTGGAGAGAGCTATTTTTTTTCATGGCAACCGGGAGAGATATGTGAGGGAGTTCCTCACATATCCTTTTATTTCATCAAATTTATTATATCCTAACTAATTATATATTTATTCACAATTAAAATTTATTAACCTTTAATAATCCTCTTTAAATATGCCAAACGTATTTTAAATTGAGTAAATTCTTTATTGGAAATTAAAATACTTATCATTTTCTAATTTTAAGAACAAATTCAGTATTAAATCCATTGATCTCTTTTTAGCATAATGCAATATATATATAGGGATCTAATACACAATTTAATTTTATTATCCCTTAAAGTAATTATATTTTTATTTCCTTTTTCAATGGGTTTCTCAATAAATCTATTTATTTATAGCTGTAAATGTTCTGTTGGAAAAATTCCGTTATATCTTTATTATTTTATTTTTATTTTACATTCAGATAATATATTTAATTGCAGCTATTAAATTAATGACCCGTTATGTAGACATCATGTCGTAATAATTTCGTAATATTTCATGATTACTTGCACCTGTCTCTCCAACGGTCTTCTTGGCGAATATGATTTATGCCAAGGTGGGGCTGCCATATTTTCAACCGGCTTTATTTTAAAATTTCCCATTAAAAATATCATTAACACAAAGAAAGATGTGTTGGCGCTCTTGGCTTCTGAATGTAATGATATGATCACAATCTGGCAGTTAACAACTGGGCTGTCGGATTTGACTCCGACACTTCGTTAATAAGCATAGTACTACAAAGATGTAACTTTTTCTGAATTAAAAATCTCTCTCTCCTCCACCATCGTTTCAACGAATTCACCTGTATGGATCTGAACTGGGTTTGTCCTCATTTGTCATTTTTATATTTTTGATATCTCAATAAACTTTCACGGCTATTCAAATGACTGGTTTGAGATTTGTTATTTTATATTGACTCTTATTTTCATGACTTAAGTTTTTTTAGAGGACTGTGGCTTTTATGCTACAGGGCTTTCGCAAAACACCGTTATAATGGGTGTTGGACACGGGTAAATAAGCCACACTCTAAAATTTGTAACCTTAGCTCCTATAGATTTCCACGGACGAATTTAGCGCTAAAAGAGGGGGTGGAATTTGCCCCCTCGTAACTACCCTCGAAAATCGGAAAAAATGATAAATGAGTTTTTGGAAATAACCTTCGACAAAACACTTGGCGGTATTTTTATATCTTTGAGCTATTACTGGTAGAATTTTACTCGAAAATCTGTACTTCGTTAAATTTGCCGCCGAAAATCATTTTTCCCCCCTTAAAATTCCAAAATCACAGAAAGTGATTTTTTTGTACTTGAGTCTAGTCTCCCCATCTGCAATTTCTTCACTGTGCAGTAATTTGGAGCCGAGGTATAAATGTGTTTTTGCCTTCTGCACCTCCGAAAATAATTTTTACCCCCTTCCCCCCTTAAAATCCAAAATTCCAAAATCGCAGAAAGCCATTTTTTTTTGTATTCTAGTCTCCCCATCTGCAGTTTCTTCACTGTGAAGTAATTTGGAGCCGAGTTATGCTTGTAAATGTGTTTTTGCCTTCTGTATCTCCAAAAATCATTTTTACCCCCTTCCCGCCATAAAAATCCAAAATCTCCGAAAATAAATTTTGGTATTCTAGTCTCCCCATCAGCAATTTCTTCACTGTGAAGTAATTTGGAGCCGAGTTATTCTTATAAAGGTGTTTTTGCCTTCTGCGCCTTCGAAAATTTCATCCCCCCCTTTAAAAATCCAAAATCACAGAAAATGATTTTTGTGTATTCAAGTCTAGTCTCCCCATCTGCAATTTATTCACTGTGAAATAATTTGGAGCCGAGTTATGCTTATAAAGGTGGTTTTTGCCTTCTGCTCCCCCGGGGGGGGTGTGGTATTTCGCAAAATCCCGTCTTAGTGAGCGTTAGGGCCTAAAACCAACCTGCTCACCAAAAATTGTGACTCTATCTCCCATAGGATAGCCACAGTCGTGTTGAGTCAGTGATCAATGATCAGTGAGTTTACTCTTTTATATATATAGATGAATTCAGTTGGATATATTGCTTGGTATGATTTTCAAAAATTACCAAAAGAGTGTCATTCAAGGTCATAGCCACAATACTTTTTCAAAGACAGTTCATATTTTAGTAAATAATGTTGAGTGTTAAAAAGGAAGTTTAATTCAGACATTTTTATCAAATCTGGAAAAATTCAGTAAGTGTTTGACCCCCAAACTCCCCTAGGCTATGACATGTCTGTTGCTTAAAATATTATAATTAATATCCCAAACGTTTAAATTACATCAGTACTTTATTTTGAGAGTTATGGAGTAGAAAAAAATTCTTTGAGATGTCATTCCCTTTGTATGATTTTTTAAGCTGACTCTTATCCGCTAAATTATCACAAAGCATCAAAATTTCTGTCTCAATATAGCCCACCAGCGGCCGAGCGGTTCTGCGAAGTACAAATTGCAGCAGGAAGCCCAAATTCGGTATTCTAAATGTGCATCATATAAGGATGCTTCATTAAGCATTTTGTTGATATCAAGCAAATGCTTCATGCACAGGAAAAGGCAAGAGAATTCAAATACATTACGTCTATGGGCGAAATTGCAAGCAAGTACAGTATAGCCTTTATAGTTGGCACTAAACTAAGTGAAATGAATATTTTCTCTATATATTAAGTTTCTGTAACTGGCGTCAAATTTTTTTTGTCTGCGACAGCATCTTCTCGTGGAGGGCAAAATGCTCTGCATCATGGGAGGTATCAATGTGTTCAGAATACTTCAAAGAAGGCATTTCAGGTAGTTAGAAATCTGTATTATTTTAATTAATGAAATTATTAAATAAAAACCTCGGGTTTATAAAGGTACTCTTTTTGCCATTAAACAAATAATTTCTTTTATTACATCATTTTCCACAGGGAAATAAAAATGTTATCACTGGTGTAAAAAATAAAATAAATTCCGCAAACATCGTTTCTTTTTTTTTTTTTCTACTTTTAGAAAATTAATTTTATTACTGGCAATATTTATGTTTATTTTTTATTTATTTTTTTCTGTGAATAACGAAATAATGTCGTGTCTGTATAACCACGGCCCTACTAGATCACTCCTTGGCGCCAACGTCGTGAAAGCGGCCACATCAATCGACGATTTTTCCGGAATCAAATGCATTGGAAGTCAGGGTTGGTGCACAGCGCCGTCACGGCAGAACTAACTTAGTTTTGTATATGAAGTTGCATAAGTTTTTCCCGTTTGCAGAGCATTTAAATTGATTTAATTAAATTTAAAATGCAGTCTTCGATACGCAAAAATATATGAATTATAAAAATAATTGTGGCAATAATTTTAAACCAATTCATTGAAAAATAATAAATGATTATTAGTCCACCTTTGCGACTTAATCAGGTCCCAGATACTTTGCCCTTCTGTGAACTGGAAGTGGGGAATTCCGCTTCAAAAAATCTGCTGCTCTTTAAATTGCTCTCTTCTGCAGGTCCTCCGTTTCGTCTGGCTCCCGCCCCATAACTGCCTTCAGTTTAAGGTGGTTGTTGACGAATTCCCTTTCCAAGACCCATTCCTGACGAATTCATTGCAAAAGCCTGGAACAACTGGCGCTCCACCATTCCCCTCTTGGCCACTGATGCCTCGAAAGATGACCACAAAACGGCTGTTGCGGTGGTGGATGCAAACTCCACCTTTTCTCTGGCTTTGGTATCCCATCACAACTCTGTTTTTACTGCCGAAACCCTGGCTCTTGTTCTTGCCGTCTCCGAGGCTCCTACTTCTCACTCCCAGATCATAATCCTGTCGGACAGCCTCTCTGCTCTGCTTGCTCTGAACTCCTGGTCTTTTCATTCTCCCAAAGTTATTCTCCACCTTCTTTCTGCTATCCATGCCTGCAATCACCGAGGGCACCACATCATATTTGCTTGGTGTCCCGGGCACAAGGGTATCTACCCTAATGAAAGGGCGGACAGCTCAGCCAAGAACGGTCCTTACACCTGCCACTCCATTCCTGGGATCACTCCTGAAGACCTTCGCTCTAACTTAAAGAAATCTCGGTTCATTGAATGTGAATATAGTTGGTTGCAGAGCGTTTATGCCTCTTCTTTTGATTATCTCTCTCCGGATAGATCTTTTTCCAGTTGGACCCCCTCCCGCATGGAGGATGTACTTCTGGCCCGTTGGCGATCTAAAACCATCATAACCCACCAGCGGCTTTTTTGTATGAACCTCTCCTCTCCTCTCTGTCGCCACTGCTGGGATCAAGATACCCCTGAACACATTCTGCTGTATTGTCCTTTCTATCGGAATCCTCGGCGCTGGTTTTTCTCCGCTCTTAATCTCCCGGACTGTTCCTCTTATGGTGATATTGTTTCCACCGCTCTCAGCTCTCGTAATGGGACCACGAGTTTCCTCTCTTTCTCTAACAGTGCTTTCCCAGATTAGATCTCTAATTTCAATCTAATGGATTTTTCGAGATAACGCTGCCCTTGCGGCATAGCACATATCTCATGCTCTCCCCTACTTACCAACCATTTTAGTCGTTTTCTCATAAATAAAATATACTCTTTATCAAATTTTTGTTTTGCATGAAAGAAATGAAATAAGGACTAGAAAGAAAGAAAAAAAGCCAGGGTTTCGGCAGTAAAAACAGAGTTGTGATGGGATACCAAAGCCAGAGAAAAGGTGGAGTTTGCTTCCACCACCGCAACAGCCGTTTTGTGGTCATCTTTCGAGGCATCAGTAGCCAAGAGAGTGCACAGGGGAATGGTGGAGCGCCAGTTGTTCCAGGCTTCTGCAATGAATTCGTCAGGAATGGAAGGGTATTGGAAAGGGAATTCGCCAACAACCACCTTAAACTGAAGGCAGTTAGGGGGCAGGTGCCAGACGAAACGGAGGACCTGCAGAAGAGAGCAATTTAAAGAGCAGCAGATTTTTTGAAGCGAAATTTCCCACTTCCAGTTCACAGAAGGAAGTATCTGGGACCTGATTAGGTCGCAAAGGTGGACTAATATCATTTATTATTTTTCAATGAATTGGTTTAAAATTGTTGCCACAATTATTTTTATGATTCAAATATTTTTGCGTATCGGAAGACTGCATTTTAAATTTAATTAAATCAATTTAAATGCTCTGCAAACGGGAAAAATTTATGCAACTTCATATACAAAACTAAGTTAGTTCTGCCGTGGCGGCTCTGTGCGCCAACCATAACTTCCAATGCATTTGATTCCGGAAAAATCGTCGATTGATATGGCCGCTTTCACGACGTTTGCGCCAAGGAGTGATCTAGTAGGGCCGTGGTTATACAGACACAACATTATTTCGTTATTCACACACAAAAAAAAAAAAAAAAAAAAAAAATAAATAAATAAAAAATAAACATAAATATTGCCAGTAATAAAATTAATTTTCTAAAAGTAGAGAGAGGAAAAAAAAAAAAAAAAAGAAACGATGTTTGCGGAATTTATTTTATTTTTTACACCAGTGATAACATTTTTATTTCCTTGTGGAGAATGCCGTCATTGTGGAAAATGATGTAATAAGAGAAATTATTTGTTTAATGGCAAAAAGAGTACCTGTATAAACCCGAGGTTTTTATTTAATAACTTCGTTAATTAAAATGATACAGATTTCTAACTACCTGAAATGCCTTCTTTGAAGTATTCGGAAAACATTGATACCTCCCATGATGCAGAGCATTTTGCCCTCCGCGAGAAGATGCTGTCGCAGAAAAAAAATTTGACGCCAGCTACAGAAACTTTTTTTTAATATATAGAGAAAGTTCTCGATTTTTTTTTTTTTTTTTTTTTTTTCCATTAAAAAAAATAAAAGTAAAATCGAGAATAAATTGAACTTCTTTTTTTTTTTTTTATTTAGTGTTATACTACTTCTCTATTATGGAAATCGTACTGCATTATCATGGAAGATAATTTTATTAAATAATGATTTTAAGAAATTATTTTTACTGAGTGAATTTGCATAGGAAAATATAGAAGAAAGTTGTGGTGGCCACACATTCTAGTTTATAACGGTTCTTGAATCATTACATTATCTAAAATAACTGAAGAATAATAAAAGTATCTTTTTGTATAGTCCCCCCTTTTTTTTAATACCCTATATATAAAAGAATTTACAAGGAAGAAAAGATCAAGGATAATTATCGAAAGATTGAAATAGTTAAAAAATAATGCTACAGTACTTAAATCTATTGATCGTGACTTAAAATTTAGTAAAAAGCATTCCATTAATTTTTAACAGCAGTCATAAAACTTAAAAGTTTTCCGAATAAAGTAACACATTGAAATTCATTATTCACCAACCTTAATTAAGGTTGCATTAAGGTTGATGAATAATGAATTTCAAAATTATAATTTCGTGGTCTATTGCAGTTGTGCCACGTTTATATTGTCACCTGATATAGCTGCGTTTGCAGACTCGGTTACCT
Organism: Salticus scenicus; assembly: GCA_963930645.1. NCBI lineage: Eukaryota > Metazoa > Arthropoda > Arachnida > Araneae > Salticidae > Salticus > Salticus scenicus. The sequence goes on from CAWVNO010000001.1 coordinate 1,145,289, forward strand.
TGCCAATGGATATTATGTGAGAAATGCCTAGCTGGTAATCACCCAGGGTAGCTCAGTGGTAGAGCATCCGCGCGTAAAGCGGAAGGCCCGGGTTCGATTCCCGGCTCTGGTATTTTTCACATAGTTGGTATAAAAATCAGCCTTGCACTCCAAATTATCTAAAGTAACACATTTTTTTTACACAAACAGGAAGTTTAAAATCATTACTACGTACAGTACTTTTCTTTTACCCTAGAAAGAAGTTACTGTGCAATGATCATTATTAACGCGTTCACGTCAGATTATAGCACAGTTATATCAAGATACGGAAAAATCTGAAAACAGGTTCTGAATGGTTTATTTACGTTTGGCGACTTTTTGCATACTCGCCAGCAGACTAAGGATAGACATTACCGCATACAGTCGGCAACAAAATTATTATCCTACTTAAAAGATGGACACCTAATACTGTTTAGTTAGGTAAATATTTGTCGAGTCATGATCTTAGTCTTATAATTTTTATAAAAGTAAACTGATGATGAAAATCAACGATCAAACGAAAAATAATATTAAATGAAAAATCTGGATGTGTGCTTCAATAATTTTGCTGCCGACTGTAACAACTTAAAAAGTATTTAAAGTCTGGATGAGACATGAGAGGGCTTTATATCCCACAACAACATCAGTGTGTAGAAAATCTTTGGAATGATAATGACGTCAATTTTTGCTAGATGCATAATTTAACTTTTTACAATTTTTTAACGTTCATGTTTAATTAAATGTATTTATTTTTATGTCGAAAGAAAATGAATTCGTAATTTTTTTTTGGCGACAATTAAATTATAGCTAATATTTTAATGACTATTTTTATTGCTATTATGAGCTTATCATTTTCATATTTTAATTAATTAAAAGAAAACCATTCGAAAATCTGACTTCGAAGTATTGTGTTTTCAGCGGGTTCTGAGGTACTGTGAAAGTTTCAAATGTCTAGCTAGTAGGGAAGTTAGTTAAAAATAGATTGCAAGATTTGTACCACACAAACAAACATGAATAGAAGTTAAAAAAAACATGGTAAAAAATCATTGAAATCAGTGAAAATCTAAGTTAAAGTTCTCGCTATGGTCAATGGGCAAAGCCTGCTAATCCTGAATAAAATGAATGCACACGGCAGCTCTTTCTAATCATATTTCAGTACCTTTTATTGAAAACATTTTAGCACCCAGCAGCTTCTTCAATACTTTAAGTGTCCAAAGGATTTTAAGTAGTTTTCTTTCTAACATGTAGCTTTCTGGAGACAGTTTTAAAGCATTCCTGCAAGAGCAGATTTTAGCTTACATAGGGTAAGTGCACCAGTGATTGACACTTTTAGAGCAATCTCTGATGTTTTTAATGTTCTAGTCATCAGAAACTAATTTTAGAAATCTTAAGTTAGTACATATGGTATGAAAGAAATTCAGAACCACATATATGTTAAAATATATATATTTGATAACAATTATTTTTTTATGAATTTTTATTTGACACCCACACAATGTTCCAGTAATTGACACTGCCAGTTTTTCATTTTATCAGTAATTGGCCCTCTATTTTCCAGTGTCTGACACTGCTAATTATTCATTTTACCAGTTATTATCACCCTAAGCTCCAGTTTTTGATATAAAATGTTAAAATTCTTATATGTTAAACATATGATTTTCTTATTTATTAATTATTTTGGGATAGCTGTCAATTACTGGAGCAAGCCAATAACTGAAGCACCAACCCTACATTTACTTAGCTATTTTGTTTTGTGTTACATGACCCAAAACATTTAAGAAGGATTTTAACAGCAAGTAGCAATCTTATTTTTATGTTCAGTTGTTCTAAAATATATATTTAATTTGCAACAAGTACGACAACAATCACATATGCAAAAGATTTAATAGAATTCCAGTAAAGACAATTTACACAGATACATCCAAGCATATGCACAGTAATTCAAAGCTCAGAAAAAAGAAATTATATAAAACTCCATGAGAAAGTCACGAGGAAGCCTTTATCTCTGCAACCATTGGTCGCAGAACATATACTTTCAATTACAAAATGTTCTTAAAAATGTAAGCATTTATGAAATGCCTTGTTTAAATTTAAAAAATCAATTTTTTGAAAATTACAAAAACTAACTTTTTATATAGTACTCCGATCCCTATAATCATACTTTGTAAAAATTGACACCCATCCTTTTAAATGTAACACAAAAAGTTTCACTTTATGTGCCAAAAATTGACTGAGATATTCAGTTTGAAAATTTGAGATTTTTCTATATTTTTTTCGTTCTTCATTAAGGGGTTAGCTAAAAAATCCTTTCGTGGACTGAGACGTTTACGACAACCGTGAAGTGGGAAATTTAGGTTGTTGCTTTTAATAGCCATATATTTTTTTAATTATGCATGTATCAATATAAATTTTTTATGAGATATTAACAAGAAGTTCAAGAAATATTTGATGCAAATTATTTACTCTTACGTATTACAGTTTTTTTTAAATTTTTATAATAGCACTGTAAACATACGTATTTTACTCTTAAGGATTTTTTTTCACTTTGGTACACTTTTCTATAAAAATAATGAAAATGTTACCTTGAAATCATGCATGATGATGGAAAATACTTTTGTTTATGTACTGAACCTATTTTTTGTTGTTCTACTTAAAAAAAAAAAAAAAAAAAAAAAAAAAAAAGTCAATTTTTACAAACTTATTAGAAATATGCATTTTAACACATATTTTCGCTCTTTAAAAAAAAATATCCCAAGGTAGATACGTTAAAAAAAAATAGGTTCACTATATGCAGAGACATTTAGTTTATTTCTTTCTAAAATTTCAAGGAACTACTTTCAACAGATTTTTCACAAAGTGTAAAATATGTATGTATGATAGTGCGCATTTATACGAAATTATATTTTATACGAACATTTTGTTATATTCATGTATGTTTACAGTGCTATTATAAAAAAAAAACTGTAACTCGTAAGAGTAAATAATTTGCATCAACTATTTCTTGAACTTTTTGTTAATATCTCATAAAAAAATTATATTGATACACGCATAATTAAAAAATATATGGCTATTAAGAGAAACAACCTAACTTTCTCACTTCACGGTTGTCGCAAACATCTCAGCCCCTTTAATAATGTTCGAGAAAATGTGTAAATTCCCAAACTTTGAAACTAAATAACTCAGCCAATTTTGGGTGCTTAGAAGTGAAACATTTTTGTGTTATATTTTTTTAGGATGAATGTCATCTTTTACTACATATGACAATAGGGGGTCTGAGGACTATATAAAAAGTTAATTTTTGTAATTTTCAAAACATTGATTTTTGAAATTTAATATAAATTTTTAAAACAACATTTTGTAAATGGAAGTATCTATATCTGTGACCAGTGGTAGCAGAGATTAAGACCACTTCTCAACTTGCTTTGCACTTGCACCCTCCATACATATTGTTACAAATTTAAATATATTACACAGAAGTCCTTAACTTTTACTTACTTTCGCTCAAGGAAAGAAAAAGAATTGAATTTATACATATACATTTATACAGGGGTGGAGAATTTGAGCACCCTCTACTCGTCAAAAATGAGTAGATTTTTTGATGTTGTGAGTGAAATGTTACAATGGTTCAGGTTCACAATGATTCATTCAGGTCTAAAAGACAAAAACAGAAAAAAATCAGAAAATATCTCTATAATATATTTAAAACTTCTCTCGGGACATATGTGTCCCAATGATTGCGGAAAGGTTAAAAAAGTAATAAAACCTATTTTTTGGTCTCTAGAATACTACAATTGTAACTTTTTTACAGATGCAAATTTTAGTTATTTCACGTGGTACTATTACCACAATAGAAAGCAGCATGGTTCAACATTTATTTATTTATTTTTTTAATCACAAATAAATTTTGGTTTGTTGCATATAGGTACAAGAAATTCCGCTGCTGGGTATGTCCTATACACATAGCTGTTATTCTATCATTTGTTTACACCTTCGTATTGCTGACTGGTAAGAAAAAGAAATCCCGCCTGGTAAAATTTTCAGAGAATTCCCCACCTCTGCATTTATATAGTTATTTTCTGTTCTGCGTTACACAATGTACAACATCTGGGAAGGATTTTAATAGTAAATGACAATCCTACCTTTATGTACAGTTTTTTCCTAAAATAGATATTCAATTTGCAGCATATACAACAAGAAGCACATATACAAAAGATCCAGTATAACAATTTAAACAGCTACTTTCAATATCATATGCACAATAATTCAAAATTCAGACATATTTTAAGATTAAACTCCACATAAAGTTATACTTTTACCAATTTAAGTACATTAGAAAATCTTTATAACACAATTCTATATAATGCAATTCTCCATACAACGCAAAACCTCTCAAACAAAAACAATTAATTTTCACAGTTAGGAAGCACCGTTGTAAAAAACTGTTACTCCTCTAGAGGATTAAATGTGATACATTAATAACAACCAGGCATATCTGCACTGTGTTTATAAAGTTAATTTAACAGTGAAATTTATAATCTGTTTAATTCTTTTCAAAGGAAAGTAATTTAAACATACTTATACTCCCAGTGGATGAAACACGGCGACATAGTCACGGACACAGAAAAAATGCTTGCAGACAGTTTTTGTCTATACTAATAAAAAATTAGTCTGCAACTTTCAGACAGTCTTTGTCTGCAGTCATAAAAAATTGTCTGCAACTTATGGACATTTTTCACCCGCAACAATGCGCTACCGATGTATGATGTCTTAGACGCTCTCTGGTAGGAACTCTAGAGACCCCATATAAGTGCCTTGGTAGGAACACACAAAACAGTGCTTAACAACGGCGACTTAAGGATCTCCCTTGATAGGCAGCACTATGCGTGTATTCTTTTCTCCTGCTACCTGTTACTGAGATTCTATGGGAACGTAGAAAAGAGCTAATTTCATTTAAAACTCCAAAACTTCTCCTCCACTTCAAAATTCACTTATAAAAATTTCTGTATCAAAACTAAAACTAATACTTTTATTATTTATAATTGTTTATATTGTGTTGTGTCAAACATTGCTCTAAAATATTTAACTGAATGAGTTCAACTTATTTTTGTATAATTGTTTATACTATATTGTTCTGTAGTAAAATTGTATTTGTGTACTGTTGCACGAGATCACCACTGTTGTTAAGCTCCCTCCACTCCTAAGATTGCCGCTATCAGCTTTCAGGCCTTTTGAGTGTAAGTCATTTTTACCCCTGATTACACGCAAATTTCGCAGACAGATTATGAAATTTTAAAAGCCTGTCGCAGACAGCTACAGAACTTTCTGCCACTGGGCTTATACTCTATTATGAAAGGTTTCAGACATATTTGGCAATGTATACAAGGTAAATTTAATGAGCAGGATTTGATCCAGGTTTTAATTTTTGGGGTCCATGTTTGTGAAAAACAAATTATTTTTGTGAAAAAGAGAATTGTCACTAGAAACCTTTCATTTTAACAGTTACTCTGTCTAATGTTTAATATTGAGTTAATAGCATTTTATTAAACAAGTATAGAGACTCATTAAAAATAATACTGTAATCATGGAAACATTTTACAAAAGTATTATTTTTATAAAACAAAATTTTGTGAAAGGGCTGTTTTTATAAATTTGAATTTTGTAAAGGGACCCATTTTGTGGATTTGAATTTTGTGAAGGGGCCCATTTTAGGGATTTGAATTTTGTGAAGGGGCCCATTTTAGGGATTTGAATTTTGTGAAGGGGCCCATTTTAGGGATTTGAATTTTGTGAAGAGGCAGCAACAGGGTCCCAATTTTTGCCTAGATCGACCCCTGACGAATTTTGAAACATGATTCCATAAAATGCAAAATTCTATATAATGTACAACCTCATGTTTTTAAGTTTGCATTATAAAGATCTTCTACAGTATATAAGATAAAAAAATTTTCATTCACTTCTCTTAAAAAAGAAGCAAAAAGGCATATAATACATACATTTTAAAATTATTTTCTGCTCTGTTAGTGCTGACTCTAGGCTAATTTGAAAGCGCACAGTCCCTTTTTTATCACATTTTAGCAACTGGTGGCCTTTAAAAAATATCTTAGCACCTGATGGCCCTTTTAAATATTGACAGAGGGCCTTTAGATATTTTTTTTCCGTATATACAGCTGTCTGTGGATAATTTTAGAGCATTCTAGCAAGAACAAATGCATATAGCATACATATATACAAACAAAAATAGTATTTTTCATATACAAAAATCACATGACATAAGGGCAACAAATGCAAAAAAAAGTTAGTAGATGTGAAAGGTGGGGTAGGCTCTTTTTTTTAAATATAGTTTGTTCTTTTATTCTAGAGTCAACACTATCTATATTATTATGACCCATAATATTTAGGAAGGATTTTATAAGCAAATGACAATCCTACCTTTATATCCAGTTGTTCTAAAATAAATATTTAATTTGCAGAATCTACAGCAACAACTACATATGAAAAAAATTTAATACAATCAGGTTTGTGCTGGGTATCTGAGAAGGGGTAGACAGAGGGTTCTCTAGGCATCTTGGAATCATACGCTACTGCACAAACATATTCATGCCTCTTTAAACAACATCATGTGAAATTATAATATATATTTGTTTTATTTCACAAATATTTAAGTACATTTAACACACATCATCTGAATTAAATTTATTATTTGTGAAAAACTATTAAATTCCATATTTTTTTTTAGTTGACTGAGAGCACAAGGAAACCCTCAGTCAGAGGGCACAGGGGATGATAAATCCACCTCTCCTTTCAGGCCAGCACACAGGCATGAATATAATAGAGTATAATGATTCAAAACAGAAAAGATTTATTATAAAACTTCAAAAATAAAAATAATAAATTTTTTTTTATACTCTTACCAATATATAACACAGAAAACTTTAACTTACTTTCTCTTTACCCCTTTCTGCATAATGGTCCAAAAACAATCCAAACACGAAAAACTTAAATTGGCAATTTATCTTACCATTTCTTCCATGATGGGCCATAAATGAATGAAACCCGTCTTTTGCTGAAATTCTTTTAAATAAAACATCTTTTTACAAACTTGCTTGTAAATTTGGTATAGTAATCTTAAAAAAAATTATATGTTTTTCAGCTAAAAATATGCAAGAAGAGGTTAAAAGTGAGAAAAAGCAAGGATGCATATCACAGGATGTAAAGCAAAATAGTAGGAGGCCATTATCACCACAACCATTACTCGCAGACATATGCTTCCAATTACAAAAAATTTTTAAAAGTGTAAGTTTTTATGATATGGTGTGTTTAAACTTAAAAAAAAAAAATATTTTTTTTAATTACCAAAATTAACTTTTTATACAGTTCCCAGATCCTTACAATCATATTTAATAAAAGTTGATGCTTATTCTAGACTAGCAAGTATACCAAAATTCATTTTCACTTCTGTACACAGAAAATTGACTGAAATATTTAGTTTGAAAGTTTGGGACTTTTCCACATTTTTGGCTTTAATTAAGGAGTTAATTAAAAAATACTTAATAAACCCAAGAAGATGAAAAAAAAAAAAAATAATAATAATAATAAATAAATAAATAAAATAAAAAATTCCTAAACATTGAAATTAAATAGCTCAGTCAATTTTGGGTGCACAGAAGTTAAACTTTTAGTGTTATAATTGTTAAGATGAGTGTCAAACTTTTACTAAATATGACTATAAGGATCTAGGGACTGTATAAAAATTTAGTTTTTGTAACTTTAAAAAAAATTGATTTTTTAAAAGCATTTTGTAACTGGAAGTATTATGTCTGCAACCAATGGTTATAGAGATAAAGGCTTTCTCACAACTTTGCTTTGCATTTGTACATATATTTAGTTAGTTGTTTTTTGGGTACAACTATAGTATTTTAGAGGTGCCAAGTTTCAATAACAGCTATCAGTAATCAGAGTTATACATTTATGAAACGTGAACCGCCTCACAGAATATTTTTTTTAATGCACAAACTCACATATAATAACGAATTGCACAGTTTTTGTAAACAAATATATAATATATATCAATTAAAAAATTAGAAAAATTTCTGAACAAAAGTAAATAAATATGTATTTCTTTACCTTCTTACAAAATGAGATTTTTTTTTTTTTTTTTGGGGGGGGGGGGGGGGGGGTTACAAAAATTTATTTTATTTACTATTATTTTTTAATAGTCTTTTTTTCCCCCAGACAACTGTTTTTATGGCATTAAATACTAAAACATTGTTCTTTTCTTTATGTGTCTAGCATATTTTTTGTTTGGTGATACAGTATGTATTTTAAATTTATTAAGGAAAAACAAATAGATTCATCAAGTTCAGTAATAAAGACTAAAAATAATTGCATATGTGAAAAATATTGACCACTTCTATCACTTTTTTGGTTCTAAAAGTAAGCTTTGATCACAAGCTCGAAAGGTGGGGGAGTCAAAATATAAATAATTAGATGAATGAGAAGTGAACCAATTTTACTTCTTTATAGGTTCTAGAATCTAATAAAGCAAGTTTAAAATGAATATTGACATTTATGTTGCTGATGGAGGATGGAGAAAAATTGGCAAACTAAAGGCTTCTGCAGAGCTTTTAATCGTCGATGGCTAGATGGAAATAAGAAAAGAGGGTGGGTGGGGGGTGTAAAAAAATTACATCAGTGAGAAATATTGTATAATTCTATTTCTTTATAGTTTCTAGAATCTAATAAAGCAAGTTTAAAATGAATATTGACATTTATGTTGTGGATGCAGAAAGATTGAGAATTGGAAAGCTTCCGTTGTGCATTTTATCATCGATCGTTAGTAGGGATTCTTTTTTTTTTTAACGATCGATATCCGCGATTTTTTAAAAAGCGTATAATCCGTAATTTTTATATGTTGTCCGTAATACCGTAATTATTGCCGTAAATCCGTAATAATTACGGACAAATCGTAATAATTGGCACCTCTAGTATTTCCCCACAGCTGAATTTGGTGATTTTTCTTTGGCGCCAATTTGAACGATAACGATGTCGTTCTGGACTGTTTGTGATATAATATGGCAGCCTGCATGCTATTTATTTTGGATTTATGATTTATAATTTAGCTTATGATTTCATCATTTATGATATATGATTTAGCCATAATCGCCAAATTCAGCTGCGGGGAAATACTATAGTTGCACCGTTTTTTTGTTTTACATTATATGTTTCACAAAGTTTAGGAAGGATTTTGAGTAAGTGGCAATCCTACCTTTACATTCAGTTGGTCTAAAATAAAATTAGCAGCATACATAACAAGCAACATATGCAGCAACAAGGTATATGCAAAATAATTAATATAATCCAGTAACACAACTTAAACAGCTACTTACAATCATATGCACACTAATGCAACACTCAGAAAATTGTAATATAAAACTCCACAAACAAATGAATAGTTATACTTTTACCAATTTAAATATATAGCAGAAAACTTTTACTTACTTTCTCTTAAGAAAAAAGAAATGGTTACAATACAAACATTTGTTTATTTTCTGCTCTGTGTCACATAACCCACAACATTTAGGAAGGGTTTTATTTATAAATAAGTGACAATCCTTCTAATTCTTCAGCTATTCTAAAATATTTAACTCTTAGCATGTACAACACAACAATTACATATCCACAATGATTTAATACTTAGCAAATTTGTAATGTAAAATTCCATAAACAAAACATAAATGAAAAAAAGGAAAGGAATCTACACTTTTACCAATTTAAATATTTAACACAGAAAACTTTAACTTTTATTTACTTTCTCTCTCTAGAGACAGAGGAAAAGCAAGTGGTACATATAGATATAAAACATTTATTTAATTATTTTCTGTTCTGCATTACACGACCAGGCCTTAACAAATTAAAAATATTTTGTAGTCAGCAAATTTTTTTAGTCGCCTGAAAAAATAGACTATGTACACTGCATAACAAATTTTAAAGATTGTTTTTTAAAATGCATAAAATTTTCAATGCACAAATTTTGAATGAGTAATGGCTAATGAGTGTAATAATAAGAAACAACAGTATAAAATTAATTATCTTAAAGTGATCATCTTTAAATTATCTTATTATTATTAGATATATTTTATTTATCTGTTTATTTAATTTATAATTTAACACATATAAGTGCAATATAAACAATGTTCTTTAATGAAGATGATTACACTATCGTGAATTGTCCATACAGGCACCAAAATAAATGTTGGGGAGTAAGGTCGATTCGCAATGCTTTTAAAATTAATATGAATTGTGTTTTTCAATAGAGCTTATTACAATTAATAAATAAATTAAAATAAGAACATTTTTAAATATGAAGAGAAGGTCAGAGATCGGCCAAAAAAACTGATCCCTATTAAGAAATTTATATTGCCAGTGATGACCTGGTGATTGTATTTATTAAGCCCCGTACATGATCCATGAAATTAAAGGATTTTATTAATAAATGGCAATCCTACCTTTATAATCAGTTATTCTAGAATAAATATTTAATTTACCACATCTACAACATCAATTATATATGCAAACAATTTAACACATTGAGTACCCCACAAATTCTTAAGGAAATCTCCATCAAGCCATGTTTGCTGCTTAGAAGTTCGTTATGTATACCATGTTTCAATAAAATCCATTAAAATGTCTAAATGATATTCTGTAATAAATAAAAATTAAGTAAATTTAACAATGTAGATTTTTTAGTTTTATATATTTTACACTATCAGCCATTGGTGGTTGACGCAGCTTTATATCATATTTTACACTGTCAGTCACTGGGAGTTGACGTGACCTAAACAGAAAGTTCAGTGACAGCCACCGATGGCTGACATGGCACTCAGCATGTTAAACAGCAATTTCTAATCATATGATTCAAAGCTAAAACTTAATAAATGGGATCCGGACATAATATCGCGGGACAAAATCTCACCGGACAAAATATAGCGTCCAAAAAATAGTATGATCTATTTGAAAATTTGATTTTGTGTCACGTGTGATCTCTGGCGGGGCCACAAGGCCTTATAAATATTAATTAATTAAAATAAATAATTAATTAAATAAATAAATCATAGAGTTGAATTTCATTATTTTATCTATGTTTATTTTTAAGTTATTTTATCTTTTGCTTTTCACTATTCAAAATACATTTAAAAAATCATGTACATCACTGCTGACATTAAAGCTGAACACTGTTTACAAATTTGAATTAAAAAATTTAAAATTAATAAGATTGAATTCATTATGACTAATTTTGACAAAAGTTAATAAATATAGTCTTTAAACTATTTTAAGTAAAATTTATAAAAAATTTTGTTGTAGGTTTGTCAGAATGTCAGTGCTCTGACTAAGGTATGTGTTGTCATGAAATTTTATACAACATTACTAATAATTACCAACTCATTTTTGCTTTATATTCATTTACGTCGGCGATATTTTGTCCCCAACCCAAACTAAAACTTAATAAATACATAAACAGAATTTTTACGTTTACCAATTTAAATATGTAATACAAAAAAGTTTTACTTACTTTCTCTAAAGGGAGAGAGAGAAATAGATTCTTCATACATGAGCCATAACAATTAGGAAAGATTTTACCTTATTTTTAGTTGTTTTAAAATAAATATTTAATTTGTAGCATAATTTACAACAACAGTTACGCATGCAAGAGATATAATAGCATAAGAATTTTAAAATGCTACTCATATGCATAATAATTCAAAACTAAAAAAAAAACAAAAAACTTTTTCGATACTCTCCATTTTGATACTGACTATTATTAATTTTCTTTTCTTTTCTTTTAAGAAAAAAAAAAAAAAAAAAGATTCTGATGAAATTCTGGCAAAAGCAGAATTTAATTTAGTATGGAGGACAATTAGTTTTTTTTATTTCAAATTATAACACTGCTTTCAAATTATTCAATTATATTTTCGATAAAATTTTGATTTTGATAAATGTCCAACTATCATAAAACTGGTATCGTAAAAATCCGTAGATTGAGACTAATAGTCCTCTGTACTAAAAAAAAAAAAAACTCTCTCTCTCTATATATACATATATAAAAGAAAAGAATCAAAAAGAAAGTATGAAAAACTCTTTTACCTTCTAACTTTTATTTAGTTTGTCTAAAGTTTTTTTTTTTTCTTAAATAAAAGTATACCGTTCATCCTCAGATTTGACCTGTAAACAAACTACTCTCTACGAGTAGAATTGACTGGCTTGCAGTGTTAGAAATAAGAATTTTGAAACTAGGCGTCAAAATGACTCCTGGATTAAATTTTTTGGGCGTCAAAATGAAAAATCTAGGTGCCATCAATAATTAAATATGTATATATATAAAAAAATAATAATAAAACATCAACTTGTAAATAATACATGCAAGATTAAATAAAACATTTATGTAATGAATGTAATTACATTGACAATATTAAACGTACATATTTAAAATCGCAAATTCATTCTTCACCCAGAAGATACATCATTCCACCACAATTTAATAGCATTTTCTGGGCAGAAATCTTCCAATTTAGGGCTATTTAATTTAATCATTAACAAATCGTCAGCTACTTTCATAGAGATATGATTTCTTAAATCAGTTTTTATTAGGTTCAATTGACTGAAATAGACTTGTTTACAGTCTGATGGGATTGGGAAAATGATTAGGTATGATGAGGAAAAAATCCAGGCGTCAAATATGGCACCTATGATTGGAATTCTAGGCGTCAAAATGAAAAAACTGGTCGCAAAATGTGACTGACGACCGCTTATTTCTAACCCTGCTGGCTTGTTTACAACTCAAATTGGAAAATGAACCGTTTCTATAATGTATTAAATAAAGATTCTACATTTATTTAGTTATTTACCATTTTGTTACATGCTTGCAATATTTGGGAAAGATTTAATTAATAAGTGGCAATCTTAACTTTATTTTCAGGTATTCTGGAAAATAAATAATGTAAAAAAAAACATTAAAAAATGTAGCAACTGGTTATTTTTGTCAATACTTTGCTTTATTTATCAAAATCTTGAGCTTTTTAAAAAGAAGTCATGCATGGGATTTCTTTCAGATTTTTTTTTTCTTTTAAATCCATTAATATTTCTTAAAAATATATATGTGTTATGTGTCATTAATTTAAGTGCTGAAAAGTAGATAGATAATGAAAAACTTTTACTGAAACATTATGTAACATAAACAAAAAGTTTAATTACATGAGTAGTATCTAATTTAGATTAAAAATTCTAGCAGAAAATTTACAACTTTGTTATTTATACCTATTAAAAGTTATCATATGCACAAACAATTCTATTTTATACACTAAAATAAGAAAAAATTAATAAAATAAAATTTCAATTTCAAAATTTGGTACTCCCCGCCCTTTTTTCAGGACACTTTCAGAGGGTTCCCACGGCCTGAATTTTTATAAGTACTTTTCCACCACTGTTATTTTTAAAATAAATTTCTTCTAAAATGTACAGTGCACATTTAAGAAGAAATTTATTTTAAAATAATAGTGGTGGGAGAGTGCTTATAAAAAAAGATGTAGCCGTTGAGAAACCCTGTTTAAGAGATGAGAAATTTCTGCCTATTTTGCTGTCCTTATTTAGAAATATTTGCTGTCCATATAGAAATCTCTATTGTATTTTTATAATAATATGTTGTGTTGTGATGAAATGCGATAGAGATTATTGTATAAAAATAGTGGTAGCAAAAAAGGCAAAAATTTCTTATCCCTGAAAGTATCCTGTCAGATATTAAGATAGTTATCTGAATCTAATATCTGGTATCATCTACTGCATGGTTAGAATACTGAATACTAACCAATATTTAGGGGGACTGTTTAAAAATACAACTTTTTAAAATACAAATTTACAAAATAAAATAAAATAAAAGGTATTCTTCTTTTAAAGGCTGAAGATAAAATTCATTTTCAAATAATACAGAAAATTAAAAGACATTTAAATAAAAAACCCAGCATTACTTCGTGCGTCGTTTTAGATCTTTCAAACCGGGCACCTGGTCCTCTTCAGAAACGGCAAACTTCTGTGCTGGAAACTTGAGACTGAGTGATCCTCTGTTGACTTTGTCAGCAGGTGGCTCCATGCTCTGTCTGGGGCCGCTGTCGTTGCATACGTCATTATTAGTCGACTCCAGCACGAAGTAATGCTAGGTTTTTTATTTAAATGTCTTTAATTATAAGTTTACTTCATTTTTTCTATTCATTATAATACAGAAAATTCAATATTTTTTTTGTTTGACTATTGATGCTTGGAGATTCCCTGGATTTCTTCCCCCGCACCCACCTTTCAATAAACTGCCAAATTATGTTTAAAACATTTAGCTAGTTTAGAGGCAAACATAAAATAACAATTAAAATAATTCTAACAAATTTAACTAATAAACAGTTTAATAATATAATTAATAACAAATTCTAATTTAATAAATTTACATATATCTTATCCTGAATTACAAACAAAACATCAACTGAAATGTGTGCAGTAGTCTGAAAGAGAATTTTATACCAAATTCACTTGAAGCACAATGTTAAGCTTATGTTCAATTTAAGCACGGTATTTCTGTTATTACAGGATTAGAGAAAGTTCAATAATTGAAATAAAAAAATAAAATTTCCTTATTGGAAAATAGTTAGGATAAGGAGATAAGGGAAGGAGTTTAGGTAACCCAAAAGTGTAAATACTTGGTGCTAAAGGAAAATCGTCAAAATACCATGCACCTGTTCTTAACTTTTCTGTATTGAATATTAGATTGCACACTTGAAGTAAATAAAAGCTTTATTATGGCATTTTCCTGAAAACAACAACAACAAAAAAAAAGGATTTTTTTTACTGGTGCAGGTGATCAAGTAACCAAAAAGTATACAACCTACGACAGTCGTTAACTGTCTAAGCATTTGAACCAGATTTTTGTAAAGCAAGAAATCTCTCTCCAAATGAGGTATATCCTTAGTATATGCCTACAGCTGAATTTAGCGATTTTTCTTTGGCGTCGATTTGAACGATAACGATGTCGTTCTGGACTGTTTGTGATATAATATGGCAGCCTATATGTTGTTTATTTTGGATTTATGATTTAGATTATGATTTTATAATTTATGATTTAGCCATAATCACCAACAAAAAATCGCCAAATATCGTTGTGGGGATATACTAAAGTTGTTCTTAAAATTATATTTTAAGTAAAAATGTCACTTGAGGCTACACGCTGAGAGGGTTAAGGACCTAAGAAAGAGTAATTGTTTCAAAACACTCGACTAATAAGAAGAAAATTAAGGAAACACGACCATTTACTTAATTTATTTTATATTTTTAAGAAGTAAATTTTCTGAAATTTTGCTTAAAGCAGCTTTTAAAAGTGTTGTCCCATAACAAATGTAACATTTACTTTATCAAATCCATAATAACAGATATAACTTAACTTTAAAATTGAAAAAAAAAAAAAAAAAAAAAAAAAAAAAAAACTAAGCTACAAATTAACATTTAATTCATTAATCTATCTATTGTTGTTGCCAATAAAGTTTGCTTGGCAAGATTTCCATCAGCGAAATGGAAAAATACTGAAACAATTTGATAATTCAATTAAAATGGACAGTTAAGAAAATTTTGGCATTTTTTTTGGCAGGCTATTGACAACTGGAAATTTAGTACATTTCTTCCATCCCCTCAGAAAAACTGCAAAGTTCTGTTTAAAAACATTTTGCTAAATTCAGAGGCTACATCAGATAATAATTAAAATAATTTCTATATATTTAAATAATAAATACTTAATAATATAAATCAATAACAAAGTCAAAATTACAAATGCCTTATTCTTAGTTACAAACAAAACAAATGATAAAATGTATGCAATTGTCTGAAAAGGAAAATTTCTATACCACCTCAGTTTAAGCACAATGTTTGTTTTACTATGATGAGGTAAGAAAAAGTTTAGCTAGAATGATAAAGGAAGGAAGGACAGTTTAGTAACTAGAAGAGCAAGAACTTTGTGCTGAAGAAAAATCACCAAACATCTATGTATCTGACCTTTAATTTCCTTTGTTGAACATTCAATTGCAGTATGTGCATTTCCAATATATAAAGACTTTATGGCATTTTTCTGGACGCAACAGAGTAAGAAAAAAACTATAATTTGATTAAAATGAACCAAAAATCATAATGGCAAACTATCTAGAATGACTAAAAATTAACAAACAAATGAAAAATTAACATAGAAGTCCACGTATTTTCTGTTAAAGAAAAATCCCCAATAATCTATGCAATTGTTCTTAATTTTCCTCTGCTACACGGTATTAGTTATGCACACTTCCTATATATGCAGGCTTATCAGCAGTGATTTTAAAGCATTTAAAATTTCAACAACGTAAATTATATATTTTTTATGTGTTTTCTTTATATGTACATACACTTAAGGGCATTTTTAGTTTATAGTTAGTATAATAATATACATAGTTTGCGTAATTGATCCAATTTCTGAGCTTAAAAATAATTTTCTTGTTCTTACTTGAGTAAAATTTACACACACATATCCTCATCTATAGGATTCTCACAGGCTTGAAGTTTTTCATAGAGCACTTTTAATTTTTCTTTGTCGCAATAATTTTTCCTTAATCCCCGAGTTAGGTTTTTACACGAATCTAAAAGCAACATTTCCAGATTGGTGCACGTTTCTAAAATTCTCTTCACTGTACCACTTGTAACTAAGCTAAATCGGAGATCCATATACTCGATACTTGGCTCCGTAGGCAATGTCGTGAAAATGAGAACAGCATCCTCAACATATTGGCTATTAGAATACGACAAATCGACTTGTTTCAGTGAATGACACCATTTTTTAAAAACATTAGGAAGATTTTCTGAATAAAGAGTGTTTGCCTCTGGTAAGAAAAGGTATTCTATAGAATTTGCCGGTAATGAACATAGAACTTCTGTAGAGAGCGAACAATTTGGCAGGTTTAAAAATTTCAACTGAGGTGAATTAAACAGAAGAGACTCAATGTGACCATCAAATATTTTAGACTGGAAATTTTGATTATCATATGAAAACACTTCAAGACATGGGAACCCCATAGATTGTAGATCCACAGTGACATCAGTGCCATAATCTAAATATAAAGTCCTAAGTTTGCGACAAAATAACTGCATTTTCCTAGTTGGAAAGATTCCATGAAATAATGCAACAATATTTGTGACACTCAAGTGCACCAGGTTCGGGCAGTTCTCCGCAACACTTTTCATAAACATATACAAGCTTTGCACCACACAATCAGATAACGTAACTGATGTCAAATACATGCCTTTGGAAGAGAAAAACGTTTTAAATTCATCATATACTAGAAAGAGTACTAAATTTCCACGTTTTTTACACCCAATTTGGATTTCTTTCAACTTCAAGTCAGAATCAGCAAGAATCCTAAACATAGATTTCGGAGAAAAATACCCGACCTGGGATAGATTAAGAGCTTCTAGTCTAGTTAAGCGGCTAAATAATTTTTCTGCCTCTTCCCCTTTTAAGTATTCGATATTACTAATTGTTAAATCTTTAGTATGATCCAAATAACCCTCGGCAAAAAGTTTCTTCATAGTTTTGTACTTCACTGAACCGTCAAATTTTTCCCATATGCTACGACAGAAACATGTAGCTTTCCACGTTTCACATACATTCGACACAATATGTAAAAGTTTATATTGGTTTTCACATTCGCAATAAAAATACAAAATCCTCTCCAGGATTTCTATAGGCATATCAGTTATGTTAGCCATTTTAATGTAAAAATATATATATAAATTTGGAAAGAGAAATATTTAAAAAATATATTCAGTCAAAATAAAAAATCACCTCTCCGCATAAATTTAAATTTTATTTCAGCCATAACTGTTGTTGAAGTATCAGAACAATGTACATAATCAGAATGATTTTTTTTCTTAAGCTGCTTTTAAGACCACTTTTAAGGTAATTTTTACTACATTAATGTTGTTATCGCTATTTGACTTAGTAATCACAAAAGACAATTCTCGCATCTCGTGGTGCTTGAATGGATGGTTGGTTGGTTCAATTCAGAACCTACGATGGACAGTTACTTAAAATGCGCTCAGCTAACTTTTCAAACTGACCGGATTTAAAAAACAGTAAAATCAAGTGTGTCTACTGAGCTGGAATAATAACTGAAGGTAGGTAGGTAGGTAGGTAGGTAGGTAGGTAACTGAGCTATATGCTATGCCAAAAAGGCAGCTTGAGCTCGAAAGACACAATCACGGGGAGAGGCCCGGGTGCGAAATTCTAAATAGAAGGCACAAATCTGCAGTCATATCAAATACATCCATCTCATTGGTCGATTCAGTCACGTGGTTTTTGGCGATCGATCTCTTGGCGAAAACCATAGAACGCCAGATTTGCGTACGTCATGGAATGTTTACACCACGGAACCAATCAGCTTCGCTGACAAATACGAATCCCGCTTAACTACGTATTTGGAAGGATAATAAACGTATTTGGAAGGATAGTTTGTTTTGTTTGTGTGAGCGATTTGAGAGAAATTTTTTTAATTATTCATATAAAACATATTTATATTTTTTCAAGTTATTCTTCCTTTTGATTTGGATACTTTGAAATCAAAAAAGATTAGATGAATAGATTTTGTTTGATGAATAAATATCTCGCGGGTGTATTCATTATAGGATTGCTGCAACTTCATTATTGCATCTTTAAGACTACTTTTATTTGCTATATATATTTTAATCGTCTTATTATTTAATACTCACCAAAATTTATTGTAAACATATATTAAATTTATAACTTTTAAAATGAAAAATCTACATAGAAGTATTTTTTGAATAAGTTGAATGTATATCTTTTTCTTTCCTATATATATATAATCTTAAATGTGCCTGACATTAATTTAATTTTACTATATAGCTGTTGATTCGTAATAAGGCAATTCCACGGAAATGTCAACCTGAACGTCAATATTTCAAATTTAACAAAATTTTGAGTGTGATTCTTACATATATTTAAAGCTTGTAATACATATTTTAGTAGTGTGAAGTTTGAATTATATAAATTGTTCTGTAAAAAGGGGTTCGTCCATGTGCTTTCAGATTAGGATATTTAAGAAATGGACTTGCATGAAATGCTTAAGTATGTTGCTTGTTACTTGTACATGTATAATTTTAAATATTTAATTATTTTGTTAATTTAAAAGTAAAGAAAGACAGATTAGTTTTGTATTTGATTTAATTAAGGCTTTTTTATTTTGGAAAAAAAAAATGATGTAACAATTTTGTCAAAAGTTTACTCTTTAATAATCCTCTTGTAAATATTAATTTTACATATTTACTTAACGTATTTGAAGCTGGATGCTGTTAAATTAAATTAAAAAAGAAACAGATTAAGTTTAGGTTATGAATTATCGTTGTTTTATTGAAATACAGTGTAAACAGATAAAAGTAAGCTTAATCGCAAATTTATCATCTACCACTTGTATTTAATTTAATTTTCAATGCAGTATCTATAAATAAAGGTTAATTTGCAGAAAATTATGCATTAAAAAGTTTAAAAGTACTGTGCAAAGCCCTGTTTAAAATATAATCTATAATATTTATTGAATTAGTTAAAGGCAGACTATTTTGTGCTACACATGCTTTAAAAATTTTTTTGTTTGTAAAATCAACCCATGCCAAGTGTGTTTTTAATTTTAAACATTCAGGAATCATTCCTCTTTTTGAAATAAATGATAAAATGCTCTTAAAAATATATTATTTCTTTTGATTTTGAAACTTGGCCATTTTTTAGCTTAAATAAACACATTATGTTTTTTAAGAGAAAGAGAAATTTTGGACTCCTCATTTTAAAGAGAATTTCATAAGATTTAATTTGATGTCTACCTTGATTATGTTAGTTAAAAAAATATTTTTATTTATTTATAAAGATAGTGTTTTGTAAACTTTTTGAAAAAAAATACTAACTATAATAACTAGAACTTTTTAATAATGAATTATGACAAGTTACTGTTCATGTAAGAATATAATTATCATTACTTACATGGTAAAAGAACTCATTTTTAAAATTAGTAATCTATAAAAGATGAATGCACGTATGGATTTTACTATAGCTGAAGTCGAAGAATCCATAGCCTAGTGTAGGGAAGAGGCCGGCACCTGGAAAACAAATAAACCCCTACACAATGCAGCTATGGAGGAGACTCCAGGTGTCAGGTTGAAAATCAACCGGCAAAGGCCTAATTTTTTTCTTTACAATATTTTGTTATTATTGTTCTTAAACTTTAAAGAAATTTATCTGTTAAGTTTAAAACAAATAATAACTGCTAAGCTTACATTGTAAAATACAGAAAAATAACTTTAAAGTAAGCTTTAAATATCAATTTATTCTTTTTAAGATATTTTGTATTTTCTTTTTCCCTCTCTGTTAATAAACACAAGGTCATAGTAAATTTCTGCATAATTTGTCACTTTGTCATATGTTTTTAAACAGTAGGTACATAGAAAGAAATTAAGTAGTTAGATAATTTAAGTACTTAAATTAAACTCTTAATAGAAAGTATTGTTAGAGTATAACACATAATTTATTTTAACATTTTTACAGTATATGTTTCATGTATAGAATTATGCAATATACTTAAGTTGTATGAAAAGTATTTTGAACATGAAGGACATTTTATACTAGATATTATTAAAAATCATTGCAAATTCAGTGTAATCATTATAGTAGATATGTACTAATTATCATACTAGTTAATTTTCAATTAAAATATTCTAATGTCTAAAATAATTAATAAGATAAGATTTTTTAGTCTTTATATATACATTTTTTTTTTTTTTTTCTTTCACCTTATTTACTAAGCCTAACTGTGAGTATTTTCCTGTGATTATTCTTATTTAAATGTTTATAGAATACTAATTCTTTTTTAATTTGTTAAAGCAATACTGTATATTTTTTTCTCTTACATGTAACATTTAGTATATAAAATACAAAACTTACCCGTGATTTATCTTTCAATCCAAATTTTGCTATGTCATTATTGAAAGATTCAAAATGGCTGCTGACCATAATGAATGATGAAACAGCAGTAAGATCTGTTTATTTCATTAGACCTGTTTTTAACAGTGCCAATATTTAATGTAATTGATTATTTGAGTTTGAAAGGGAGTGTGAGCTGTGAGGTAACATTTGTATCCATCACTGTATTATTATTATTATTATTATTTTTTTTTTTAAGAGTATTTTAAAGCCCAAATGCATCTAATTTTTAATGTATATCGGGGATTTCATCAGAGGTAAAAACTGCATGTGAATTAATGAATGCAAGAACAGAAGAGTAAAAAAAAAATCTGGATTAATGTGAATTGCTAATGATGCATAATTTTACAGCTCATTCGTATAATTTGAGTTTAATTACATTTAATTACTTAAAAATATCTTTTTTTCACTGTCAATCACTGACATAGTTATTGCACTGCATATTGATGAAACTTTATATATATATGTACAAGTTTATTTATCTAATTCCAATTTTTCTGGTGTTTATTGTAGAAATATAATGTATTTTTGAAGCTTATCAGCAAAACAAATAATTTTGTTATCAAAATTTTTTGAAAACTCTTTTAAATCATTCTATGGTCGTGAAGGGTTTGTTGAAATTTGCTAATTTTTTGTGAAAGATGAAAGATTTTTCATTTCAAATTTGTTGTGTTTTTTTTTAAGAGTGTTTATGTTTTCGGACAAAAAATTTTAATGAATTGGCTCCACAAGACTGCACAAATTTGTTTCAATGTTAAAAATTTTATGTGAGAAAATAAAAAAACATGCAGGAAATAAAAAAACATACCACCGCTACTTTAGAATGTAGAAAAGGGGGGGGGGGAGGCTAAAAACCCCATAGGAATAGCAAGGGAAGAAAAGCAAAAAAACTCACAATGTCAAGTGTGTTTAAAAAAAAAAAAAAAAAAAACAGGCTCACACCGGAAGTAATAAAAGGACAAAATTGACTAGAAAAACACATCGAAGAGCGGGAATCGGGCGGGCTGGGGCATGGGTCCTGTCGTCCAGGATTAATACGACTCGCCTAGTACTGAAGTGTTAGAAGTTTACATAAAATGTGATCACAGCGCCATCTGCTGGGCGATTCATCCCAAAATATAATCAGCACCATTGCATGTCAGGGTCCAACTATATACCAAGTTTGGTTCAATTTCATTCATTGGTTCGTGAGATACGGTGAAAAATACGAAATTTTGCAATCACAGCGCCACCTGCTGAGCGATTAATCCCCAAATCTAATGGGCACCATGCCCCGTCAGGTTCCAACTATATACCAAGTTTGGTTGAATTTCATTCATTGGTTCGTGAGATACGGTGAAAACAAGAAATTAATTTTTTTTGTACTGTGAATTCAGCATTACACCACTACTTATGCATAGTAATATTTCCTAATATTTTTCTACATTTATGTAAACCACTGTTTCTGAATAGTTTTTTTTATATATTTTCATACTTAAAAATATATATATATATTACTAAATGTAAATGGTATTGCTGAAAGAGTTTGCAAAGAATTAGGCTGATTGACACGATAAGAATAAGAACTTAATATAAGAGTAAATCAGCCAGCCAGGGGTCGATCCAGGTTTTAATTTTTGGGTCCCTTTTTTGTGAAAAACAAAATATTTTTGTGAAATTTTTATATATTTTTGTGAAAAAAGTAAAATATTGTGTAAAATCTTCCGTTTTTACAATCACTTTATGTAATGTTTAATATCAAGTTAATAGAGTTTCGTTGAGCCAAATTAAGGAATTAATTAAAAATAATACTGAAACTATGAAAACATTTAATAAAAGGATCATTTTTATAAAATAAAATCTTGTGAAGGGACTCATTTTATAAATTTGAATTTTGTGAAGGGTCCCTTTTTATGAATTTGAATTTTGTGAAGGGTCCCTTTTTGTGAATTTGAATTTTGTGAAGGGTCCCCTTTTACTATGTGGAATATTGTGAAGGGACCCAAATTTTGCCTGGATCGACCCCTGCCAGCCAAATAGTTACTATTCCGGTTTGAAGGATATTCGGCCAAAACTGCTATTCGGTGCAACCCTAATATATAATATGTTCATTTACTTCTTTTTTAAAGGAAATCTATTTATTTTTATGTTGATACTCCCCCCCCCCCCCCCAAAAAAAAAAAAAAAAAACTTTCGATATACATTTTTTTTTTAAAATGCTTTTTGTATATTTAGACCAATTAATTTTTTTTTCCATTTTACCTCACATTAAGTTAAAAAATATATTTAAAATGAAATTTAAGGCAGACAGATGATTAACCCCTTGGGTACATTTGACGTCTGAGACACTTTTTTTGTTTTGCAATTCTAATTACTTGAAGACATCTTAATACTACATATGTCACCAATATTTTAGAAATAAATAAATTCTTACGTAAAATGTACTGCTTTTACATCCAGTGGCAGAAAGTTTTGAAGCGGTCAGCGACAGGCTTTTAAAATTTCATAATATTTCTGCAAAATTTGCGTGTAATCAGGGGTGAAAATGGCTTACACTCAAAAAGCCTGAAAGCTGATGGTGACAGGGGGGGGGGGGGCTTAACATCAGAGGTGATCTCATGTAACAATACACAAATACAAATTTTACTACAAAACAATATAGTATAAACAATTGTATTCATCAGTTCGTCTCATTCAATTAAATATTTTATAGCAATGTTTGACACAACACAGAAAAAATAATTATAAATCATGAAAGTATTAGTTTTAGTTTTGATACAGAAATTTTTATAAGTGAATTGTTATCCGAAAGTTGCAGACAAATTTTTTTCTCACTGCAGAAAAAAACTGTCCGCAAGCCGATTTTCTGTGTCCGCGACTATGTCGCCTTGTCACGGTGTTTCTGCCACTGGGCTTTTACATACTACTCCAAGCAACCAAAAATTATATCCGTTGAGAAAATATGAAAATATTTTCTCAAATAAATCCATACCCAAGGGGTTAATCATTAATATTATAAAAAAGCACCTCAGAACTGGTGTTTAAAAGTAATAAGTACAAAACTTTGAATAAACGCCATAAAATGCAAGAACTTGCAACAATTGTTTTAGGTCAAAACAAAACATGATCTTTTGTCAGGCGAACAAAGTAGATAGATTACCACTTTATTTGTAACACTCCTGCCTATTTAGTTCACCTTACGAAAGCCCTTCAACCTAAAATTATTGTGTGCATTACCTCTGTTTGCAACATTTATGCCTACTTTGTTCGCCTGACAAAGGGTTGTGTTTTCTCTCAACACGAAACAACTGTTGCGAGTTCTTGCATTTTATGGTGTTTATTCAAAGTTTTGTACTTTGTAATCACTAAAATGCAGAACCACACAAAAATATTCAAATAAATAATAGAATATAAGTGAAAATTGCTCAAGGTATGATTTTAGTTGTATTTTGCTTTTTACTATACTCTCATTTCATGGCATATAGTAAATATAAAAATATGCGATGTCATGGTTTTGCATGTTTACTTTTTTTGTATGTAAGATTAACATTTGTATATAATTACTTGTTGTGTATAAGATCCATAGCTGGATCTCATGTTTTCCAGAAACAATATAGCTGATACTTTTCAGCTACATATAATAACATAAATAATTAAATAAATGATTCATGCTTTTGCAATTAAATGCAATAACTTTTATGCTTAGCAGCCATTTTGAATTTTTTTAACTAAGAAAAAGAATGACATCAGCAAAATTTGGATTAAAAGATAAACCACAGGTATTTATTATCAGTACAAAAAACCCTTAACGGGTTAAAAGTTTGTGACGCCGCTACTTTATGGCTATAAGAATTTGAAATATGAGTCTTAAAAATAATGATATCAAATTTTAAGTGACGCTTTGCAATTAGTTAAAATATACATAGATTTTCTTATTTGATCATTTACTTTCTACTTTTATTTATATTTATAATGCAAACGCAATATTTTTAGCTTCAAGATCAGACAGATATATAAAATACACTCACTGATGCTTTTTCATTTACATTTCAAATTCAAAATAACAGTTTTAAAAGGAATGATATAAAAATTCCAGTGGCACCTCAGTGTTATTTTAAAAGATTTGTTTTTAGATTCCATTAAAACTACTTTTGTTTTGTCTAATAAAGTATATTTACATATTGAAACAGTGCTTTTAATTTTTAAATATACTCTCAAATAATTATACTTTCACTGAGTTTGCATTATAAATTAAAATTATTTATTTCAATAAATTGATTTATCTTTTGCATCACACTATGCAAAACATAGTATATCATAGTATCCAACAGTGAAAATTTGCACAAAGAGGTAGTGTGACATAAAGAAAACATTTACACAGATTTTACTTGCAGTCTTACAATGTTATTAAGATGATTCATGTTTAAAAGAACCATATTTCAAACATTTTTTATTTCTTGAGATGTAGTCTTTTCTTTCGATACAGACTAGATGTAATAAATTACTTAAGTAAAATTTCACAAAAAAAAAAAAAAAAAAAAAGGAAGTCCTTTTGGCTCATTCAGAAGGATAGGTTGATTTCTTTTTTCTTATCAAACAGCCGCCATTTTGAAACAATATGGCAGCTACAAATTATTAATGGACTTGGTAGAAATATTGATGTGGGTTAACTAAGCAAATCTGTTCATAAATACCTTTTATGTGATTTAGAAATTTTCCAGTAGCCAGCACTTGGAAACAAGATGATCGGCCAATTTGGCAAACAAGCATAACAAATGTATTTGGGAGATAATTCTACTGTACAGATTCAGTTTGAATTAATTCAGAATTACAAAAGTTATCGTTGAAAAACTAAGTGGCCGCCACTTAGATAAAAATGGCACAGCAAGTTATTCAGTGAACTATTCTAACATATTTGAAATATAAGTCCACTGTCCAACATTAGTTCAAATAAATTCAGTATTTCGAAAGTTATTGCAATAAAAAATTCTCAAGTAGTCGCAACTTGGAAACAAAATTCTAAAGAAACTTACCCACCAAAATCACACATATTTGAATGATAAATCCATTTTTCAACTTTGGTTTGAAATAATCAAGTATTTCAAAAGTTATCGCGATTACAAATTTTCAAGTGGCCTCCACTAGAAAACAATATGATTGAGAGAAGTTATTTCGATACTTTTTTGTATATATTTATTTGTAGGTGGGGTTGTTATAAAAAAAGAAAATTTTCTGATGGCCACAATATACTAAGTCTAATATGTAATACAGCAAAACTAAAACTAAAGCTGGTTGAAAAACACAATGCAGCTAGAAAAGTTTTTTAGGTTGGAATTCAATTTTAATTTTTAGTACATAACTAGCGAGCTTTGCCCGCTAGCGGGTCAGTATTTTCAAATGAATCACTAACAGTAAGTTTTAGTCTTAAGAAAAGAAATTGGAAAAAAAAAAAACATTTATGAATGGGTAAAAAGTCGGCCCGTGTCCCCACTGCCTTCGGCAGAGCAGTCCCGTGTGCGCTGCGTGTGCACAACTTAAAGGATACACGCGCTGCGTGCATATATTCCTTCCCTGACCCTTCGTGTCTCCTAAAAAAAAAAAAAAATCTGATCGGGTAAAAACTCCCACCGGGTCCCCACTGCCTCCGGCAGAGCAGACCCATGCTTGCGAGCACGTGTGAAGGTATACGTGCGCTGCGCGCACATATTCCTTCTCGAATCAAAATTTTATTCTTAAGAAAATTTAAAAAAATCATTTCTCATCGGGTAATAATTCGGACCGGGTCCCCACTGCCTTCGGCAGCAAAGTCCTTTGCACGCTGCACGCACACAAGTTAAAGGACACACGTGCCGCATGCGCGTATTCCTTCCCTGACACTTCATTTCCCCTAAAAAAGAAATCATTTCTGATCAGGTAAAACTCACACTGGATCCCCACTGCCTTCGGCAGCACAAACCCATGCGCGTGCACGTGTGAGGGTATACGCGCGCTGCGCGCACAAATTCCTTCTGTGATAAAATTTTTATTCTTAAGAAAAGAAAATAAAAAAATCATTTCTCATTGGTTAAAAAGTTGGACCGGCTCCCCACTGCCTTCGGCAGCGTAGTCCTGTGCACACTCAGCGTGCACAAGGTAGGGGGACACACGCGCGGTGCACGCCTATTTCTTCCTCACACTTTCAGCCCCGCCTAATTAACCTACATATAACAATTTTGAACAATCTAACTCAATTAGCTGAGATGCAAAAGAAAACTGATTCAGGAGACCTCAAAACGTGTAAATCTGGTGAAAACGTTCGATAATTTTAAAGAACTTTAAAATATCTTTTGAATGATGTATTAAAAAAAATTTAATCATAATTAGAAATTGAAATATTGAAATTTGAAAATATTACAGCACTATCTGGCGGTAGAAATTTCTCTATTCCACTGTTCGATTCCAATTCTGAAAACTTTTGATAATATAAAAGAACTTTAAAATATCTTTCGAATGATGTATTAAAAATAATTTAATCATAATTAGAAATTGAAATATTGAAATTTTAAAATATTACAGCGCCATATAAGAAAACTGATTCAGGACACCTCAAAACGTGTAAATCTGGTGAAAACTTTGGATAACATTTAAAGAACTTAAAATATCTTTTGAATGATGTATTAAAAATAATTTAATCATAATTAGAAATTGAAATATTGAAATTTTAAAATATTACAGTGCCATATAAGAAAACTGATTCAGGACACCTCAAAACGTGTAAATCTGGTGAAAACTTTGGCTAATATAAAAGAACTTTAAAATATCTTTCGAATGATGTATTAAAAATAATTTAATTGTAATTAGAAATTGAAATATGTGTATTAGAATAAAATTTAATTTGCAAGGTAAGTGTATTTGTGTTGCTATAGAAACTCGCATTGAAGCATTTTGAAATTTGCAATTTATATTCCTAGTAGAAAAAGCATGTGATGTTTCTTCCCGCAGACTCTCTGTGACTGGACTGGGTTACCAAGGTAGCAACGGAAACTGACGACTGCAGCATTTCATTCTGGAAATCAGTACTGAACGAAGGTTGCATATTCAATTCAATGGTTTTATGGCTAAAATTAAAAAAATTATAACTCATTCAGTTTTTAAAATTTTCTCTCAATCTTTTCGGAATTGAATTATGGAAGCGAGATGTAATATACAAAAAAAAAAAAAGAAATGATTTATCTCTAAACGCTTTTGGGTTATAGAATGTTTTGTGAAAAAATCGACGTTTCGTAAAATCTAAAAATATGGATCGCTAATCCGTATTTTGTAAAAATGTTTATATGGTTCGAAAGAGGATTAAATGTCCTCTCTGAAATATACCAGTTGTTAAGAAATGGAACAGTTACTCGGTTGTACAGGGCGTTTAAAAAAAAAACGATTGAGAAAGAGAAAATTTCGACCCTTTTTAATTTTTTTTTAAAAATACAAAAAATCTGTATTTAAAAAAAAAAAATTGTACCGTAAGAATCGGTAATAAATGCTTTTTCTCGTGGTGCAGGTGTATTTTCAATATTTCCAACAGATCGGCAGCGATCGCTTTACAAAAACCCACGAAATTTCCTCTTCCTCCTTCTTCTTTTGAGGTAAGCGGTCCCGGTCGAAAATTATGATCGCATGCCATTTTGAATTGTTTTTTTTGTTAGACATGGGTCGACATTTTAATTACTATCTCCGCTAATTAGGGTAGCATCGTTTAGCAAATTAGATAACGTACATCTGCGATAAATTCTCTGTCCGACGGTTCCTGTCCGATGTCTGTGCGACCATTAGCGGCGGAGCCTTAGCTGTTTCAAGCCGTTTCTCACAGACAGACACACACATGTACAGATTTTAATAATATAAGAGATGTATGTTAAAAATGAAGTGTAGCTTGAAAATTTTCAACAAATCTACTTTTTTTTTTTTTTTTTGGAAGGAGGAGGATGGCAATTAAATCAATTCAACCCTTCCCACTCTCCTTGGCTTAGACCTTGCCAAAAGCTCAACCCATCGATTATTATGGTAGAATTGTATCTTAGCATGTATAAGAGAATCAGTAACTGTTGAGATTTTCAGAAATTCAGTTATTAACCAAAATCATTGAAAAATATTTGTTATTTTTGGTAGGCACTGCATTGTACTTACACCTAGAAATTCCATTTTTATTTGGGACTCACCCACTGATAGCTTGTCTCCTGACCACCTTAGGGGGTGTGTCTCAGACCATCGGCAATTACCCATAGTGTAGCACGAGCGTGATGTAAAGTCCATGCAATGATATATTGTATTCTAAAGTGTGGTGGCAAGAAGTCTCATGTAAAAAGGCGAAAGTCTTTTCAAGCACATTTCCACTGCATTTTTGAATATAAAAATTGAGGAAAAAACCTAAAATTCCATACAAAAAGCATGGGATGAAAATAAAAATACACTACGTTAAGGCCGGGAAAAAAAAAAAAATGTTAACACCAGAAGGAATAAAAGGAAAAAATTAAGTAGAAAAAGTCATTCAAGAACAGAAAGGGATTTGGGTTAAGGCATTAAACCTTTTGTCGAGGATTTAATATGACTCGTGTAGTATGTAGTAATAAATTTTCTTTGGGATAATGTTAACATGTGCCAAATTGACAGGAAAATCCTAATATTAGAATTTTGCTAAAAACTGTTTAGGGTCAAACAGAAAAGAATTGGAGGATATGCATATCAGTGGCGGCTCGTGAATTGAACATAGATAAGTGCTGAAGAATAACATTAAAGTAGTTATGCATAACTTTAACGAAAAGTACCCATTTTATTTAAATGTAAATTCATACTTTATAAATGAGTACAGTGTAAAATATTAGATGAAGTGCTTCTTCACCTATTTTCGATCCACGAGCTGCCGCTGATGTATATCGGATTAAACATAATTCCCCCTCATTTAAGGGACACCATAATATGTAAACTATATATATTGTATATATTAATAAATACAAGTGAATTCGAAGGCAGATGATGGATATTTGTATGTGCTGAATTACTTTGTAAACAAAGAGGCAGGTTCCAGTCCATGACAGCTCATATAAAATTATTTTATTTATTTTTAAATGAATAAAGTGAATTTGATGGAAAACAGATATTTGTGTATGTCAAACTATTTGGTAAACAAAGAAACAGGTTCCAGTTCAGGACTGTATATATAATTTTTTATGAATATGAACGAATTTAAAGATAGGTGATACCTATTTGCAGGTGTTGAACTATTTGGTAAACAAAGAGACATTTTCCAGTTCATGACTGTTCATATAATTAATTACTTTCTTCTACGTTCAATTGAGGAAAGTATTGTATTTGTAAAAAAATTTTAACGTCAAGTTTTCAATGGACTAGAACACAATTTGATCATTTTTAGAAAATGTGCGTGGCAAAATATTATGGCAAATGTATCTCAGGAACTATTGCTCAGAATTTCATAAAATTTTATATGTAGTTGCACCTTGGCATAAATTAGTGCCTATCAACTTTTGGTGAAAATCATCCAGCAGGTGGCATTGCCATCCCACTTTATTTCAGATATAACAACTACAGTAGGATCTTCATTAATTTGTATTAATATTAGAAGAGAAAACAAAAAGAACAATCAGTTTCACTAACTTATCTTATTTGAATTATTAAAATGTAGATAACATTTAAAGGCTAAGCTTTACTATAAGGCACCCATTGGCGATTTGTGACACTGTGATGCGATTCAGTGTATCGACACTTTTTAATGTATCGTAACTTTGATTAACCATTTCGGAACTTTGTTTTTCTTTTTGCACCGACCATGTTTATTGTAATGCGGCCTAGCTGAATGATTTTTTTTTTAAATGTGTTTTTGAGATTTAAAAATTATTTTTTCGAGTGTATTTTATTATTATTATTTAGAGAAAAATTAGTGCATGGTAGTAATTAATGCAGTACAGATGTTCATGCATTTTCCGATGCATGCACCACATATTAGAGGTATTTAGTGATTTTTTTTTGGTTTTAATATCGGGATCCTAAATTCTGCAGTACATATTTTTATGCATTTTCTGGTTCATGTGTTACGAATTAAGGATATCAAGTGATTTTTTTTTTTTTTTTTTTAATATCGGGATACTGACCGCTGCAGTACAGATTTTTTATACATTTTCCAATTCATGCGTTTATGAGTTAGGGGTATCCATCCAGTGATGTTATTTATTTATTGCGATTGTTTCTATACAGATTTTTATTTTCATACATTTTCAGATTCATGCAAGGATGTAATTTTGAAAATTTGTGGAAAATATCTTCAATTTATACATAAATCATAACATTGAATTTTATGTGCTAAAGCTTGAAAGCCCTCTGATATATTTATTTATTTTTTGTGGTGAAGTAGCTCAAATTTCTATTAATTACTGTTTATTTTATTTTATTAATCTTAAATAGGCTACATTTTTTTCAGTGAATTTCAGAACAAGCACCAGAGTGAAACAATAATTTACTTTATTTAAAATGCATTTTTGATGTTTTGTAATGATTCAGAGTAACGATCAGGGTTGGGTTTCTTCCGGAAGAAACTATAAAAAACCAGAAGAAACCAACCAAAAGACAAAACAGATGTTCAAAATTAAAATTTATGAACTATATAAACTCAAAGCATAAATATAATGCCAAATCTAAACTATAATTCAATTGATATTAAAAATATCTTTAGAAAAATAAGTTATTTGATAACAAACACTAAATATACACAGGTGATGGGTTTTTACCTTTCAATGCTAATATTTTTAGAACTTTTTGCATACATACTATCTCATAATATTATTATACGTTCACACAGTACAAGTGATAGTAATTATTGAATTTTTAGCCATAATATTTGCACTTTTTTTTTTTTTTTTTAAGGGCACAATTTTTTGTATAAACTCGAAGCTGGTACCCAATGAATCAATAAGTAAGATACCTACTTTTAAACTGTCCTGCAAGCTCTCTAGGATAAAAAAAGAAAAAGAAAAAAAAAAAAAAATCCATAGTTTGTATTTATCTATTTTAAGTTGAAAAATAAAGTGCAGTATTGAACTACGAAAAAGTGTTTCATTTGTTTTACAGGCAACTCCCTCTAACGATCAAAAGTTTTGTCCAGAGGTTGTGCAGATAATAGAAATTTGCAAATTAGAGATCATTGTCTTTGTTTACAGTTTTCTTTTACCGATACAAAGTCAGTCATTATTAATTAAATAGACATCAAATGGAAAGAGGATTTTTAATAATTTTTAGAATAAATATTTCTTTAATATTAATAAAACTAATCTATCACATTAATATATGATGGTAAATAATTTAAGCATATTCAAATAATAGGTAAATACAAAATGTAAACAAACATATTTAAAAAATACAAAACAAAATATTTTTGAAAGTCTGGAAATAATATTCATTGTTGATTAATTTTGTTAAACATTCATGTAATAGTGGTTCATTTCCAGCGCTAGTCTGTATGAATTGCAGGATAATAAATATAAGAATGGTTAATCCCCCCCCCCCTTTCCCATTTGTGTTTCAAAGTAAGGATTATGCTAAAAGTCTGATAAAAATATAATTATAAGATAAGAAAAAAACTTTTTACATACCATGTTTTTAATTTTTCTGATAAGTCATTAATAAAATATGCGAGGCTAAAAAATAATATTTTATCAATATTTAAGCATGCGGAATCACTTCAGTGAAATAATAATAATAGTGAAAAAAAAAAAGTTGGTTTTAAAAATAAAATATTACTCTTTTTAGAACAACGTATATTCGCACTTATCAATGTGAAAAAATTTCAAAATTGATAATGACGTCAATTTTTGTGAAATGCATAATTTAACTTTTTATAATTTTTTTACATTCACATTGAATTAAATGTATTTATTTTTATGTTGAAAGAAAGTGAACTCGTAAATTTTTTTTGGCAACAATTAAATTATAGCTAATTTTTAATGGCTATTTTATTGCTATTAAGAGCTGATTATTTTCATATTTTAATTAATTAAAAGAAAACTATTCAAAAATCTGACTTCGTAGTATTGTGTTGTCACCGGGTTCTGAGTTACTGTGAAAGTTTCAAATGTCTAGCTAGTAGGGAAATTATTTAAAAATAGATTGCAAGATTTGTACCGAACAAACAAACAAGAATCGAAGTTAATAAAAACATGGTAATGAAAAGTAAAAATGTAATTTTTTTTAAAAATATGAGATCTAAATTTCTTTTAGATTAAAAAATCAATTACAGATTAGAAGGATTTGCAGATTATAAATCTGCAGATTAAAGGGAGTTGACTGTACTGTATGTGACTATAAGGAAAATAAAGTTTTTGATGACATTTTGTAATACAGTAAAAGTAATTATTGCATACTGGTATTTTAATTAACTGGATTACGTTAAGAGCTGTTTGATCAGAAAGTATAAGCAAGTGATCCAAATTATTATTTATTACCAGTTAAAGAAACAAAATTGTCTAAATTGTAAAACTTTATATTGTTTAAATTGAAATTGATTATTTTACCGAATTTTGAGTATTTTGGAACGTGATCATCAGATACCTAGGCTCATTAGCTCATTTTGATTAAAAAAAACCTCATAATTATTAACTAAATAGGTTATTAAATTTGTATAGGTACAGTAAGACCCCGCTTAACGCGGGGGATACATTCCATCAAGTAGAGCGTAATGCTAAACAGCGCGTGTACAATTTCAGGTAATCCCCATACTGCTGCGAGCAATTTCGGGGAATCCACAGGGGAAATAAAAGAGCGCTAAAGTGAAACAGCGTTAAGAGGGGTCTTACTGTATATTTAAAGTCACTTAAACTTGTTTATAAGATCAACGCATCCATTGTATCTTACAAATCTGCAATTTATAGGATAAATTTTTAAGAAAAACAGTTTCTTCCACTTGGAAGAAACCTATTTCTTCCGGCCGGTTTTTTCCACCTTTGAAGAAACTTGCCAACCCTGGTAACGATTCATGATTTTTTTCTTACTAGATAAGTAAAATAATCATTTATTTCCTAAAATTTTGTTTTAAATGTTCCATAATGATGAAAAGTATTGTTTCATGACATTTTTATTTAATTCACGACATTGTGAAACGATTCACAGTACTGACTCACAAACAAAATCAAAACACTATCATACCGCTTGATCAAAACATCGGCAACAGCAATAAGCAATGGGTGCCTTATAGTAAAGCTGTTCCCATTTAAATCTAGCAAGTTCAACTTATTCATATGTCTATGCAATCGTACTACATGTAATATAATGGGAACCACTGCATAATGGTCAAAATGAATATATCTAAATTTTATGCAAATTGAGCAAGATCAACACCATTTTTAAAAATAAAGTTAGAACCAATAAAGTAGACTAACCAGTTTTCCATTGTTATATATATAGATGTATAAAATATTACAATAGTAATTATTCATGAGGTTACAGTAATCACACTCATAACAGGAACTGGGCATTTTAAAATTAGTGGAATTAAATAATTTACCTTTCTTTAGATATTTAAAATCTGTGTGAGTAGTAGTTAAAAAAAAAAAAAATGCTTACAAATAAATTACAGATTTCAAAAGTTGTACTTCTTTCAAATTTAAACAACTACCTGGATTGGTTTATACCCTCCCTCTCAGTATGTTTAAAAAGAGAGAGAGAGAGGAATACAGAAAGTTTACGTAAATAGGAATTTATACCAAGGACTATTTGTAAAAAACTACAGGAGATGTATAATTACAAACTAAATCAATATTTTACACAATTCATATAAGAAAGATATAAATTAGCTAAAAATATTTATTACTTCACTTTTTTTTTCCTGAAAAAATTTACATTACGGTGCAACAGATTTTGTTTACTTTGTGGAAATACTGAAAACTAACACTATCACATCGGATTGCAGTTTTCTTTCCTCCCCCCCCCCCCAAATACGATAAAAAAATAAATGAAAATCATTTTACATTTTTAAATTTAACCATGGATAAGTTTAATAAGACAATTGAGGCATTGACAATGAAAATAAGGAAAGTGCCAAAAATTAAATTTTACAGGAGAAGCAACAGAAGTTTTGATGGTCCAATATCAAAATGAATAATCACGCTCTTGACTACAAATGGTTTATTGAAGCAAAAGACATAACAGGTAAGTGTGAAAAGAAAAAAAAAATATTTTAATTATTAGAAAAATTCCGGGAACGACTGAAACTAAATGAAGCTCGTTAGGCACTTGCCTCTTTTTCGATGCTATTGGCGTTGGAACATAGATTATTTTCAGTGAAAAAACGCAGTTTCGCAAATTTTGGCACTTACCTCATTTTCATTTTCAACGCCTCAATTAGAAAATTAATAAATACAAAAAAGGGAATCTGAATAATTTCAGAAACTGGGCAAAGTTTATATTTAATTTACTTTAATATATATTCTGCAATATATTATTTTTAAATAAACGTTAAAATAATGCTGGAATTATAAATAACTAAATAAATCCAGTGTTCATTATTAATTAGTTTACATATTTATGGATACATAATTACTTTTATATAGAGAGATACACATATTTTAATATGCCATAAATTTAATATTTAATATACGTTTTTCAGACAAAATATATTTTTACTGTTTTTAATACACAATCATTTAGTCATCTCTTCAATATATTTTACTGCTTTTAATATAGATTCATTTAGTCATTTCTTATTACATTTATAACATAAATGTTATTTTTCAAGAGATACAAAAGCAAACACAAGCCTCGTTGCGTATCTAGTAAAAACATGTTTGTAAACAAACTAAAATATCTGGCGTTCTATGGTTTTCGCCAAGAGATCGATCGCCAAAAACCACGTGACTGAATCGACCAATGAGATGGATGTATTTGATATGACTGCAGATTTGTGCCTTCTATTTAGAATTTCGCGGCCCGGGTCAAGACCAAGGCTATTGACGGATAGAGAAAGCGTGTTTGGAAAACTGGATAAGATGGAGAATTCCATGGGGAGAACTGAAAGCAGCAGCCATGATGTTGTCATAAGAGAAATGGGTATTGATTTTAAGAGCAGAAAGGAGGTTGCGCCGGGGGACGTTCAGGCGAGGACAGTGTAAAAGAATATGTTCAGGCGTCTCATGATCATAGCAGAAATGACACAGCGGAGAGAACGCAAGTTTGAGGCGGTATAGCTTTTGATGGGTAATTATGGTTTTGGACCTCCAACGAGCCATTGTAACATCCATCAACCTGGAGGGGGACCAGTCGGGAAAGATCCTGGTTAAGGAAAGGTGAGAGAAAGAGGTCGCGTAGTCGCAGTTCATCCATATATAGTCGTTTTCGATGTACCAGGCTTTCCTGACGTGCGTCCGCAGATCTTCGGGAGAGATCCAGGGAGCAGAGTAGCAAGTGTACGGTCCATTGCGAGCAAGCGCATCAGCCTGCTCATTTGGATATATTCCTTTATGACCCGGGCACCAAATTAGGATAATCTTTTGGCCGCGGATGTTGCGAGCGTGGATAAAGGAAAGTAGAAATAAAATAACCTTTGGAGATTGAAATGACCAAGCGCTAAGCGCATTAAGTGCTGAAAGACTGTCCGATAACACAAAGATGGTAGGGAAGCTGGACGGGAGTTGAGAGAGAGCGAGGCAGATGGCCAAGGCTTCGGCAGTGTAAACTGAGTTAAGATGCGGGATTAGAGATGCAAGCGTGGCAGAGGACTCTATGTCGACCGCTGCAATGGCGGTCCGATAGGCATCTTTTGAGGCGTCAGTGGCGAAGATAGAGCAAGAGGAGATAGAGGAGCGCCAGCTGCACCAAGCTTTAGCAATATCTTGTCCAGAGATGCCAGCGTTCTGAAAAGGTAGACCTTGCGTTATAACTTGAAAATTCAACGTATTAGGGAGGGGAGGCCAAGAGAACTGGATTACTTGGCTGAGAGGACTTTGGAGGGAATCCTGCAACTCCTGCAAGGGCTTACACCATTTCCACTCTGTAGACTGGCAAGACAGGAAGGAACGCACCAAAGCGCCGAGACGGAGACCAGGAGGCGAAGCAAGCAGCCGGAGCAGAAATTGTTTGGTAAGTAGAGAGAGGCGACTGGTGATACTTGGGACCGCGGCTTCACGACGAAGGACCGGAATTGGGGTCCACCGGGGAAGACCAGTTGCAGTTCTGATGCCAGCATTGTAGATGACCTCAAGTTTGCGGAGGGAGGTCGGAGGAGAATCGAAAAAGAGAGGAGCACCATATTCCAGGAGGCTGCGGATGAGGGCATTGATAATCTTAATCAGGTGGTTGCTGTTGATGCCACGCGAGCGACCAGCAACAGCTTTCACATAGTTTAGCCGGCGGAGGGCTTTAAGTTTCAGAGTAGCAAAATGATGGGCAAAGGTGAGGGTACGTGTGAACCAAATCCCCAGAATTTTTACGTGGAAGCTCCAAGAGATGTCTAAGCCCGACAGTTTTAAAGGAGGACCGGGGTCTCTGCGGCGGGTGAAGTTAATGGCAGAACACTTGTCGGGAGCAATGGTGAGCATATTAGAGGCGCACCAAGTTTGGATTCTGCTGAGAGTGTCCTGGAGTTTGCGCCGAGACCTCTCTTCATCAGGGCCGAGAGCATAAACAAGAATGTCATCCGCGTAGATAGTCATATAGACCCCATCCTCCAGAGTCTCTGCAATGTCAAGTAGATAGACAATGAACAGGAATGGAGAAAGTACGGATCCCTGCGGGACCCCTTTGGAGCAGAGGCCGACCTGGGAAAGAACTTTCCAACGAATCTGGATCTGTCTGCTGTTCATGAAAGAGGCCAACCAGTGGCCCATTTTCCCCCTGACGCCATGACAGGCAAGCTTGTAGGTAAGAATGTCTGGTTGGACGGAATCATAGGCGCCTTTAATGTCCAGACTTACGGCGGCAGCAAACCAGTGATTGGACCTGGCCGTCGAGATATCATGGAGAAACGTACAGAGAGCCATGGTGCAGTCCCTTGCAGGAATAAAACCGAAGTGGTCCCCGTGGAAAAGCTTCCGCTGACCAGCCCAAGAGAGGAGCCTGCGAAGAATCATGCGCTCAAAGAGTTTGCAGCCAACTGAAGTAAGGGCAATCGGGCGATAGGAGCTCACCAGATGGGACGGCTTGCCAGGTTTACGGATGGGGACAATTGTGGCCAGCTTCCAGGAAGGAGGAAGAACCCCAGACTCAAAAGTGCTGTTGAACGTGTCTAGTAGGGATTGCAAATGATTACTGGAGAGGCTTTTCAGAAGTTTCATAGAGATTCCATCCGCGCCAGGGGTAGTGGAGCGAGCATGCCGGAGGGCATGCGTCAATTCGTCATAAGAGAAGAGGGCGTCAAGATCTTTGTCCCCGCCACCCAAATCGTAAGGGATGATTCGTTCTAGTTCAGTCTTTGAAAAGTGAAGCAGGAAGGCTTGAGCTTGGGAGTAGGCCGAAGCAAGGGGGGAAGGATTTCTTATTATGTTGTCACCTTGAACAGTATTTTTATTGGACAGCCTTTTGAGGATCTTGAAGATTTCCTTGCTGGAGCCACAGTTCCGGCAGAGATTGTCCCAAAACCGCCGAGAGGCCTGCTTTAGGTATCGACGAAGCTTGGCGGCGTAACTTTTGTATTTGAGCCAGACGTCCCTGGAACACGAGGAGCGTGCGAGACGTAGATGCTTACGCTTTTGAGCAAGTAAATGATAACAGGTAGTGTCCCACCAGGGACAGCTGGGACGGTAGGAACTGCGTCGCTGAGTTTGATTAGCGATGATAGCTTGAGAGCAGGTGTTTTCAAAGTCCTCGTAAGACTGGTTGGGAAGCTGAGCGAGGCTGTTGAGAACGGCGCCCGCTTTGGACCAATTTGTGTGACGGCGACCATGATCCGAGCCGGAGTGAGATAGATTGGAGGTAAGGAGGATTGGGTGATGATCCGAATCATAGACATCAGGGTGAACATAAAACTTGAATAAAGGGAAGAGCGAAGGAGACACCATGGTGAGGTCCAGCAGGGAGGAGGAGCCAGTGATGCTGGTGCGAGTTGGAGAGTCCAGATTCAAAACACACAGGTCCTGCGAGCTAATCCATTCCAGCATTTGCTGGGCTCTAAGCGGAATAGGCGGGTGACGATTCAAAAGGTTTATGTTGAAATCTCCAAGGAGAATAACTGGATAACCTTGCAAGGCGATGACGTCAGATAGCCAGTCTTCGGGAAGAAGCCCAGTAGGAGAGTAAATGTTTAGAATAAAAATCCAGGTATGATGAAAGAAAACGTTGACTCCAAGCGCTTCGAATTCTTGGATAGGGCAGGGAGAGAGGTCAACTTTGAAGGAAGCAATCGACGAGTGAACAGCCGTCAGAAGCCCACCTCCGCGGGAGGCCAGCCTATCGGCTCTATAAGTTGTCATATGGGGGAAGGAAACTGAGTCTGTGGGGTTACAGAAGGTCTCTTGAAGGCAGATTATGTTAGCGTGTAAAACTTGGGATACGTGTAGCCAGTGGCCATTCGAACGAAAACTTCGGCAATTCCATTGCAAAAGGAAAGAAGGAACACTCATAAAAAGAAAAAAGGAAAAAAGAGGGGAGCTGTCCTCGGAAAATGAAA
Source organism: Salticus scenicus (assembly GCA_963930645.1). Classification (NCBI taxonomy): domain Eukaryota; kingdom Metazoa; phylum Arthropoda; class Arachnida; order Araneae; family Salticidae; genus Salticus; species Salticus scenicus. The sequence goes on from CAWVNO010000001.1 coordinate 1,185,005, forward strand.
TAACGAGAGGAATGGCCATGAGCAGGAATACCAGAACAAGGAAATTAAGTCCCTGGTGTGGTGAGATTGACCGGGGGGTGATACCCAGAAGCATCTTGAGAATCCGATAGAGGAATATCCATCGGGCAAATGTCCTTTTGGTTGGGCTCCGTGATACGAGGTTTTTTACTCCGGAGGATTTCTGAGAGCACAGACGCAGTTGACTTTTGCACTTTTTTGGTTTGAGATTCCTGAATGCACTCCAGGAGTGACTTTGTGGCAGACAGAAGCATAGATTGAAATGAATTTGTGAGCTCCACGCACATCGTCTGAACCATGTTTGTGAACTGAGAGGTAATTTCTTGAAGGGCTGATTCCAAGGTTGTTCTGGTGACCACATCGGGAGGGGGGCAAGTAACCACAGAAGCAAAGGACCTGTTAGTTGATACTTCCTTGTCGACAAACCGACGCCGTGCCTCGCTGAGAGACAAGTGATTTTGGCACTTGAACTTTTGTAGCCGGGCCTCTCGCTGATAGCTAGGACATGTCTTGTCATTGGCCGGATGGGCATTTTTACAATTAATGCATTTTGGTGAGGTAGCCGTGCAAGGGTCATTGTGAGCTTCCCCGCAGGTGATACACAGTTTGTTGCTAAGACGACAAGCCTTAGTTGAATGGTTATATCGATGACAGTTTAAGCACTGTCGAGGTCTATCAACAAAAAGGGAGATTCTGTGTAGTTGGAACCACAGCTTGACTTCCGAAGGGAGATGAGTACCTAACAAGGTTACTAGCACAGTCGAGGTGGGGAGTTCGGCGCCTTGGGACTTCCGGACGAACCGGCGAACTTCAAGTGTATGTAGCCCTTGCTCCGCGAGTTCCTCAGCTATATCCTTGCAAGAAACAAAAGCGTCGATATTGTGCAAGAGGAAACGAGTTGTAACAGTCTCGGTTTGAATATATGCGTCTACTGAAACACCAAGTAGAGATTCAATGCCAAGAGCAGTTTGAGCCACCTCCGTTGATTTAGTCGTTATCTGGATTTTTCCCTGGCGGGTAATTTTGATGTTATCAATACTGTCTTTATGACCCAGCTTAGAAGCTAACTCCTCCTTCAATTGGCGGGGGTGGGTGCGGGGAAAACTGCCGGTTTTAGGAGTGATAAAAAGAGCTATCTCGGTTCCACTCTGCAAAGCTATTGACAAATTGTCATTAAAATTGGCAGCGTTACTATAAAAGTTAGCATTCGACGGCAACTCTGACTGAGAACCCACGTTCGCCATCAGCTCATCAGAATTTGTTGTCATGCGCCGATGACAACCACAGAAGACAAACTAACAACCAAAGAAATAAATTAAAAAGGGTAAAGAAAGAGTAAATACCTGTACACTGGCAGGGAAAAGCAATAAGGAGAATGAAAACACCAACTTGGCAGAAAGTAATTAACAAAAAACCTGAAATTTGCAGCAGAAGAACACACACCGTAGCAATGGCGACCAAAACAATCCACGTCAAGACGAGTTGAGGAGGCGAGCGACCTACCACCTACCTACCGCAACCGCGAAAAAACAATAACTGAAGGATATGCTTTTATTGTTGTTGTTGATGTTTTGAAGGGAGAGACCCTCAGAGCATGGGGTTTATAGCTGCAAGGCTTTACACCCCTATTAATCCTAAACAAGTTCGATGAAAATATCAATTGTGAGGAAACAAACAACTGGTTGCATCGTCAGTAAAGAACGTGTGGATAAGACGACGAAGCCAAAGTCAGAATCTGTCAGACTTGAGAATCAAAGACACCAACTGACGAGCTTGAGTAACTCCAGAGACGGCTAAATCACATAAATCGCTGAAGGAAGGCGAAGAACCAAGGAGATTGAGATTGCTATACAAATCATGCCGAGCTGAGGCGTAGCGGCGACATGCTAGGAGGTAATGGTCGCATGTTTCTGGAACCTGACAGGTTGAGCAGAGAGGAGAGTCACTCATATGAAGCTTGTAGAGGAGAGCCCGGGTGGGGAGGGTTCGAGTCCGCAGGCGGCTGAGGAGGACTTCACTTCTCCTGGGCAGACAAAGTTTATGATGCTCCCAGCTTCTTTTGGTGAGGTGGGGGAAATCCACACTGTAATTCCCTAAGAGCCACTCTTGTACATCATCCCTTTTATGAATGGTGTGAAGGTATCGACAGATGTCCTCTGGGGACACCTTGCTG